>LPNX010598073.1:174686-277863 GCA_001517045.1 Pseudotsuga menziesii
CACCTCTGATATATCGTCCACCTAGGCTTGTGACTTACAAATCAAAGATGGAGCCCACATCACAAGTTGGGACAATTGCAAGGCATAATGTTGCCGAAGGTTTGACTTCAGCATTTGTAGGAGTTGATGTTGGATTGAGTCGAGAGAGGGCTCGTGCAACTATTCGACAAAATTTTGTTTCCAAAACAAATGATGAGTTAGATTGTATGGGCATTGAATATCTAAAGGCCTATGTGAAGCTTTGTCGTAATATAGCTTCGAATAGAATATCTAATGACACGTCAAGCATATGAGAGGTTTGTGTACTTCCAATCTATTATTTTTTTATTCATTTTATCTATGTATGATAAATTATTTTTTGATGTATAGTAATAAATACGTTACGTAAATGTTTATTGTTTTCAGTTTTCTCGATTGTTAAATGAACATAATTTTAGAGTCTCCACTAGTCAAAATGTTGGAAATGTAGAAGAGCATATTGGAGAGGTATATTTAAAATTTACACATTTATATTTATGTTTGAAAGATATTTTTTTTTGTTTTTAAAGTTAACTATGTATCTTATTGTTAATTTGACTTATTTATGCAGGTTTCATTAGATTCGAACTTTTTAGATGATTTTCCATTTATTGTGAGCTAATGTTTTATTTTTTTGTGTTTTAAGTTAATTACTAAGCTTAATATTTTTTGCTTTTACTATGATTTATTTATTAACAAAATTTAAATTTTAAGGGAAGAGAACATATTGAAATTGGAGGTGAAGATATAGGTTCTTTGATGGATGTGGATATTGGCACCGAGGTAATTTTGTTCATAATTGAATTGTTCTTTGATATATATGTTTAAATAGTTTAAATAATGTTTGACATTTGTAAATTGCTTTTATATATGTTGAAACTTGGGTCTCTTCGATCTTTTCGAGGCAAAAGAAAGACTCCATTGGACGATAGTGTTGGAATTGTAAGTTTAATATTTTTTTTTCGTTTAAAATAGTCTAAATAATTTGTAAGATTTATAAATGTTGTAGCTTGGGTCTACTCCACCTTTTAGAGGCAAAGAGAAGACTCTCTTCGATGATAGAGAATTGGAGGTAATTTTGTCAATAATTGAATTGTTCTTCGATATATTAGTTTAATGTTTTAATGTTTTGATTTTGGTTTAAAATTATTTAAATAATTTATGCTATTCATAATCTGTTTTTATACATGTTGCAGATTGTTACGAGTCCAAGGGAAGACCCTGGTTGAGGATAGTGGTGGACTTCTATTTACAGAATTATTTATATTGTTCTTTTTTATGTAGATATATATGTTGTAGTTGACTTGGACATGGATGAGCTTAATTTTTGAATTATATACATGTACTTTGAACTCACATGTACATAATTTTTGGATTATATACATGTACATTGAACTTACATGTACATGATTTTTTTTTTTATTATATACATGTACATTGAATTCACAGGTTCATAATTGTTTTTTTGGATTATATAAATGTGCATTAACCTTATATATTATTTTTGGGATTATATACATGTATATGTAAAGGTTAGGAACATTAGGAAGTTTTGATAGGTGCAAATATATGAATGTATGTAATTTATTAAATTTATGTATGTTTCTTGTTGAGAAGTTGAGAGTGATAAAAATGTTATGAAGTTTTGATAGTTGCAATCTAATGTTAAGAATGAATATATGGGGAATGTTAATGTTATGAATGAATGTGGGAATAGGGGAATGTTAGGAGTGAATGTTTTGATAGGTGCAATATTATGAGTGACTGTTTTGATAGGTGCAATGTTAAGAGTGAATGTGGGAATAGGGGAATGTTAGGAGTGAATGTTTTGATAGGTGCAATATTAAGAGTGAATGTTTTGATAGATGCAATGTTAGGAGTGAATGTTTTGATAGGTGCAATATTATGAGTGAATTTTTTGATAGGTGCAATGTTAGGAGTGAATGTGGGAATGAGTGAATGTGGGAATGGGAGAATGTTAGGATTGAATGTTTTGATAGGTGCAATATTAGGAGTGAATGTTTTGATAGGTGCAATGTTAGGAGTGAATGTGGAAATAGGGGAATGTTAGGAGTGAATGATTTGATAAGTGTAATCTAATGTTAAGACTGAATATATGGGGAATGGATATGGAAACGTTAATGTTAGGAATGTTAGGAAGTTAATGTTAGGAATGTTAGGAAGTTTTGATAGGTGCAATGTTAGGGGTGAATGTGGGAATGGGGGAATGTTAGGAGTGAATGTTTTGATAGGTGCGATGCTAGGAGTGAATGTGGAAATGGGAGAATGTTAGGAGTGAATGTTTTGATAAGTGCAAATATATGAATGTTTGAAATGAATGTTAGGAAACGGTTATGTGCAAATATATGAATGAATGTTAAGAAAGGTTAGGAATGTTAGGAAGTTTTGATAGGTGCAAATATATGAATGTAAGAATGAATATAGGGGAATGTTAATGTTAAGAATGAATATATGGGGAATGTCAATTTTAGGAGTGAATGTGGGAATGGGGAAATGTTAGGAGAGAATGTTATGATAGGTGCAATGTTAGCAATGAATGTGGGAATGTTAGGAGTGAATGTTTTGATAGGTGAAAATATATGAATGAATGTTAGGTAGTTTTAATAGGTGTAAATATATGAATAAATGTTAGGAAATGTTCGGAATGTTAGGAAGTTTTGATAGGTGCAAATATATGAAAGTTAGTTAATGTATGATTGTATATGTAGTGTTGAGAACTTGAGAATGTTATGAATGTGTTGCAGCTGCAACATTCTCCCAAATTTCTTAAAATTTTTGGACCCTCCTTTAATTTTGGTATTGCTTAGATTTATTGAAATTGCTCAACTCTGCTGTGAGTTTGATCTTTTGAGGATGATTGTTGAATGATTATCTTTGTCTGCTGACGCGGCTATGTTTAACTTGGTTTTGACTTACAGGTGATTTCCTTTGGTCGATGTTGGAAGGTTTTTGAATTATGAGTCGGGGTCGTAGTCACCTATGTAGCCGCCCTTGCGGAAGATTTATAATGAATGACCTAATGTAAAGTCTGTTGTTCGTCGATGTGTGTTTTTCTCGGTCATTTTATTTTACTGTCAGCATTTTTTCTTCCCACTGTTGGAGGTCATTTGTATAGTGTATCGGAGCCGCAGTTCTCTACAGAGCCGCCGTTGCAGAAGCTAAATGACAAATGTTCCGATGTATAGCCCCTACCCTAGCCGATCCTGCGGGTTTATCGCTTTTCCTCGTTAATCGAAGCAGTTCATAACTGTGGGCAGAAGCCGTGTCTTTTTTATTCTCGCCATTGCGGTTCCTTAACAGACTAACCGTCCGATTCTATAATAGTTCTGACCTCCGATGTATCGAATCCCATTGTAATGCTTTGTTTCACCGATGTTTTTTTTGCTCTGGAGCACCTAGACCATGGGTTACCCGTCGTTGCGGCGTTTTAGTAAACTAACTAACAGACGTTATGTGTTTCGATTCATCGATGAAGGTTTTATCTGTCGGAGGTTTATTTTTTTCACCAGTGAAGTTTTTCTCGCCCTAGGCGACAGTTTTCTTGGTTTTTTATCAGGTTTGAGGTTTCCACATTGAAAGCGTAGTCCCAGGTTTTATCTGCTGATACTCATTTTTATTGGTAGTATGATTTAAGTTCATTGAAAAGTGGTCTGGATAAATGATGCGTTTTTTGTGTTGATCGCAGACAGACATGGGATATTTTCTCAGATCCAGTTGATGATTACTGCTGTAAATAATTCATAGCTGGAGGACAACTCAGAAGTAAGTTGGCTGAAGAAAGAAGCAGCTAAAGCATAAATAAGCAGAGATGTTGCTCAAGGAAAATAAGATAGCGGAAGTTTGAGATCAACAGGATCTCAAAAGGACCAACGAATTACAGAGCGTAATCATTAAGAATGATGTCTCAGGCTTGGGAAGTTCGTCAGTTACCAAGCCGGTCCCTTTTTACAAAGTGCCTGTAAATCTTAATCTTAATTTGAAATATAATGTTTGTATGAATCATAAGCACTCATAAAAGACAAAAATTGTAAGATTAAAACGTTTGGGGGAGCCCAAAGGTCACAGGGTGGGGGCAAGCCAAAGGTTTTTCTATTTTGCTATAAAGATAGGAAAGTTCAAGAGAGCCAGGGACTTTTTCCCAGTGAGACTTGTGATAACATGTTGTAAGAGGAACTATTTCATTTTGCAATAATATAATTACAATTTTGCCTGTTGTAGAAAGCTTTGGTGGAAGGATTCAAATGATGTGCAAATGGATGATGTTGAAGGAGAACTATTTCATTTTCAGCTTTTATTCATGAACTGTGAGATCATTCTAAATTGTTGAACCTATGTTCTTTTATGAATGTTCTCTGGTTTATTTTATGATAATTTCCACTATGAGTAATGGATGTTTTCACAGACAATGAGCTATCTTGTTGTTCATCCATCTATTCATGTTTATGTATTTTGAATCAAAGAACAGCTACCTGTGATTTTTCTTAATGCATCATCAGTAATACATTACTCATTAAATGATAATATCACTCCCTAGAGACAGCTTAGTTAGTTTTATTTCCTGTTGTGTTTGGTTCAGATGCGAGAGAGTCTAAGACGAGAGGTAAGAACCTGCGCATCACATTGTGACCGCTCCTCATATTCTTTATCAATCTGCATCTTAGATAGGCACTTGCATATCATACTTAAAGTTGAAAAACACAAAATATACATGGTGGACCAGGCCGCAACTGGTAAAACCTTCTTCTTTTTTTTCTTGACTTACGGTAGCCAGACCGTAAACCGAACGGATTCCCCACACCAAACAGTCACGGGCTAGTTGGGAACGTTGACTGGCGAGAATCCCTTGCTGTTGTTGCTTGCAATTTTCTAGGCCTCAACAGTTTTTGGTGCTAGAAGGTGGGCCACCAGTGCATGGCTGGCCGAGGAAACTCATTTCCTCGAAATTACTCCACCAGTGATAGTTTTGAAAGAATTTTATTTCCTAATCCGATTCCTGAAGAGAATAGAGAACATTTGTATTCTATGGACAACGAAGTTGCTAATGATCTAAGAAGACACACTAGGGATTCTGTGAAGAATATTGGAGGATTACTGATTATCCCTGAATTACCTAGAAGAGAATACAAGAAGAAAGACCGTCCTGTTTTGGATGACTCTGTTTTAGTTGGAGATTGGGAAGAACTTGTAGAAATAGCTTTACAGGAAGTTGTTCAGCCTTTGAATCAAGTAGGCCCTGATACACCTAATGGTTCACCTGTTCGTACTCCTGTTCATTCTCCACCTCACTCTCCACCCAGACTCATGGCAGGTGTAAATGCAAATCAGCCACCTAACCCACCAAATCCACCACCTGCTTGGAAAGCCAGATCCCCTCTAAACCTAACACCTCCTTTGCATGACTTACCTCGGGCTTTTGAGAAGATGATTCCCAAGTTTGACCCAAGTGAGAAAGTTTTAGTAGATGACCATTTGAAAAGTTTCTACTTGGCCATAGAAGGACTAAAGGCTGGAGAACACGAAGATGTAGTCTGCAGACTTTTTCCACATACCCTTAAAGGAGCAGCAACCTCATGGTATTTCGGTCTTCCTGCAAACTCAATCCCAGACTGGGATACTTTTGAAAGGATATTCAGAAGCAAATATGCAGCCCAGAAGACTCATGCAGCCCTCGTGAAAGGTTTGTGTGCTTTAAATAAAGAAAGAAAAGAGAAGGTGCATAGCTTTACTCAAAGGTTTGCAGGTTATCTTAAGAATTTTTCTGAAACTGATAAGCCCTTGGATAAAGTTTTGATTGAATATTATACTTCATCCCTAGGGCCCAATTTGGACATGTTTGCCAAGATGAAAGCCAAACCTACGCTGGAAGAGACGTATGAAGCGGCGGAGAGAGTAGAAGATGAAAAGGAAAGCATAAAAGATTATCCTGAGCAGTCAGGAGAGAAAACTGTTGGGAAGAAAGCTTTGTTATTTACTAAGCCTAAAGAGGAACAATCACATGATTTCGAAGGAATGGCAAAGATGATGTAGAAGCTTTCCAACAGAATAATAGACTTGGAAAAGGAAAAGGAAGCTCATAAGTCTTATAAGCCTTATTACAAGAGGAGAGAAGACAACAATCAGTCTAAACCTCCTCCACACAATCCTGCATCAATGAACTTAACGGAGGTAGGTATGGATAACTTTTGCACCTTCCACCAACAGCCTCATTCTGGAAAAAATTGTCCTTAGTGGATAAATTCAATGACATTAGTGATGAATCAGCTGCTGGATTCCAAATTAACAGAAGCAAATGATGAGGAAGAAAATGATAATCAATCAACAGAAAAGAGAGAGGATGATGCCATGGTTTTATGGGACTGTGTCTCGATGTTTGATACTAAAAAGAAAAGTGATTTGAGATATGAGCACATATCAGAAGAAAATGTGACAACGAGAAGCCAAGGGCTGATTAAAGAAGACAGGTTAATAATCCCAAAAATTAAGAGACTCCAGAAGAATGTAAAGAAGTTTCAGAAAAACACCACAACTAATAAAATTCCTGATTTTACCATTACCAGTCAGAATCCAAAGCAAATCAACATGCCTACTAAGCCCATTGAAGAGAAGATCAATAATGTAAAAACTAATCTCACAGAACATAAGATGGAGTATGACATTGTGGAGGATATCAAAAAGGTAAAGGCAAATATTTCACTATTTGAGATGTGTAATGTGCCGCAATAGAAAGAAAAGTTATTGAAAGCACTTGAAATGCCAGAGGACAAGCTCCCCACCAACAATCAACCCCAAGAAGAAGAAATTGGTGAAGCAAGTGTGGGAGGTAAGCCTAATGCAAAAATCCACCTTTCCTCCTTACTTTTGAAATTTTCAACCATAACATGCACAACTGTCTAGTAGACTCAGGGGAATCAGTAAATGTTATGCCAATGTCAGTTTGCAAAAAGATAATTGGACAGCCTAAACCATCTACCTGGCAGGTTATTCAGTTAGACAAAACAAATGTGAGGGTAATTGGGGAAATGGAGGACATTTTGATTCGGTTATCTTCAAATGAAAAGGTATGTCAATTCATTGACGTTGTAGTAGCAAACATACCTGAGGCGTATGGACTTATTTTGAGTAGGGATTGGTCATCAAAGTTGAATGGATATTTTGCATCAGATTGGTCACATCTGTGGTTACCTTATAAAGGAATTCCAAATCAAATTAAAGTTATAAGAGAGCCCCACATGAAACACAATGTCACTCAGTTAGAAGGTAAGAATAAACCAGTGAATTCTATTTTGGGGAATTACTTCATTGAGCTAGAACCGGGAAACTACCAAGTGGAAGAAGCCAACGGTACATCAGACACCCAGCCTGATCTCCTTCATTTTTCGCATGCTGATGAAATTGATTGTAAAATAGTAGATTTAGTTTTAGATGTAGGTGTTGATTCATGTACAGTAGTAATAAATGATTTTTGGACACTTTTTTTTTATGGATCTAAAACTTCGAAAGGATCAAGAGCTGGTTGTGTCCTGATTGATCCTAAAAAAAATAAACATTTCATGTAGATTAGAGTTTGAATGTGCCAATAATACAGCTGAATATGAAGCATTAGTTCAGGGACTAAGAAAATTAATTGAATTAAAAGTAGAAAACCTGAAAGTGTATTGGGATTCTAAAATAATTGTGAAACAGATTCGAAATCAAATACATTCCATTTCCCCTCATCTAAAAGCTTATCAAAATGAAGTGTGGGATTTGATTAAAGGTTTTTATGCATTTAATATTATATCGATTCATAGACTAAAGAATGCAGCAGCTGACTTGTTAGCCACCTCAGCTGCAAGGCTTGTACCCTTTAATAACAGGTGTTCTATTGAATTACTTTTCAGGCCCTCTGTTCCAAACATGATTACAAATATATGAGTTTTTGATGAAGACCAACAGATTTTGGAATGTTTGACAAATGATGAAACCTTCAAAGGGGCAATCATTGATGATGAAGAACATCAAGCTGAGCTAAAATTCGACAATTTTATTCCTAAAGGAGTCAGGTCTTTAGAGCGAATGTTTGATCTAAACAACAAATTCAGAAGGCCAGTAAATGTTAAGACTCATAGTTCGTCTCTACAATTCAAGCTGATTAATTTAGGAACTGAAATTAAGCCTAAATATGTGAATTTGGGAAAGTGCTGCTCCCCAGGTGAAAGAAATAAATTTATCAGTTTGTTCAAACAATACAAAGATGTGTTTGCCTGGACGTATGAAGATTTGAAAACATATGATACCAAGATTATCCAGCATGTCATCCCTATTAGGACTGGGGTCAAGCCTTATCAACAGCCTTTGAGGAAAATGCATCCAAAACTGGAGCCTCTAATTCAGAATGAAGTAAAGAAATTGTTGGATGCTAAAATTATTTTCAAAGTCAGACACTCGGAATGGGTTTCAAATCTGGTACCAGTAAGGAAGAAATCTAGAGAAATTATACTATGTGGATTTCAGAAACTTAAATCGCGCTTCAAATAAAGACAATTATCCAGTTCCACCCACGGAACAGATATTGCAAATGGTTTCGGGTTCTGAGTTATTTTATTTATTAGATGGATTCTCTGGTTACAATCAGGTGTTAGTAGTTGAAGAAGATAGACTCAAGACTACATTCAGAACAAGATGGGGGACTTTTGCTTACAGAAGGATGCCTTTTGGACTCATGAACGTTGGCCCATAATTTCTAGAGGGCTATGGATATAGATTTCCATGGTTTGATTGGCCGCAGTGTTGTGGTATACCTCGATGACATCATAATATTTTCAAAGAAAAGAGAAGAACGCACATTTCATCTAAAGCAGATTTTCGAGCGTTGCCGAAAATATGGTATCTCGCTAAACCCCAAGAAGTGTGTGTTTGTTGTTACAAAAGGAAAGCTATTGAGTCACGTGGTATCTAAGAAGGGGATCTCCATAGAGCTAGAAAGGATCAAAGCTATCGAATAGATCCCCTTACCCCATAACGAAAAAGGTATGCAATCATTCATGGGGACAATAAATTTCGTGCGAAGGTTTGTACCGGATTTCGCTCAAATTGTTAAACCTCTGCAGCAAATGGTGAAACAAAATGTACAATTCAAGTGGACTGATGCATAGAAGAATGCATTCAGTAAAATAAAGACATCTATTGCTCATGCACCATCTCTCAAACGTCCAGATTTTGAGAAGGATTTTATTTTGTACACTTTCGCATCTGACGATTCACTAGCAGCGGTGCTTACTCATAAGGAAGATGGGGGAGATGAATTCCCCGTATCATTTATGAGCACTGGTCTACAAGGGTCTGAATTGAATTACCTAGCTGTAGATAAACAAGCTTATGCAGTCTTCAAAGCGGTAAAACAATTCAGGCCGTACATACTTAAGAATCAAACAAAGGTAATTGTTCCACACCCAGCTATGAGGTCTCTTTTCGTACAAAAGGAATTAGGAGAAAGAAGAGGCAACTGGGTAACAGATTTACAAGAGTATGACCTCGAATTCAAGCCATCCTCCATAGTTAAAGGGAAAGGACTGTGCAAACTAATGGCCGAAGGTAATAACAATGAAGAAAACAATTGGGAAAATGAATTGGAGTTACGGATGATGGATGTATGTCCTCTTTTCATAGCTCCAGATTCCTAGTACCGAGACCTTGTTCATTACCTTCAGGAAGGATTGTTTCCAGAACATTGGAATTCCAAGCAGCGAAGAGCATTGCGTCTTAAATCAGGTGTGTATCAGATCATTGATGGAATTTTATTCAGGAAGAATTATGATGGAGTCCTTCTCAGATGCTTAGAGAAAGAAGACGCAAAAAGGGTCATAACAGAGTTACATGATGGGTCTGTTGAAGGCCATTTTTCTAGAGATACGACAACCCACAAGATTCTCAGGCCTAGTTACTATTGGCCCACGTTGTTCAAGGATGCTCATGCCCATGTTAGAAAGTGTGATATCTTCCAGAGGTGTGGGGGAAGACAAGCCAACGCAGCAGGACCATTGAAGCCTGTAATGATAACGAAACCATTTGAGCAATGGGGAATTGATATCATTGGAGAAATATAACCAAATTCTTCCTTGCAACACAAATATATTTTAACGGCAACTGACTACTTCACTAGATGGGTTGAGTCCATTCCGTTACGTAAAGTCAATGAAGATGTGGTCATGGATTTCTTGCAGGATCATATTATAACTAGGTTTGGGGTTCCAATTTCCCTGGTTTTCGATAATGCTACTTATTTTTCTTCCATTAAATTAACTGCATTTGCTCATGAAAAGGGAATTAAGTTGCATTATTCTGCCAACTACTACCCGCAAGGAAATGGTTTGGAAGAATCTACAAACAAGAATTTGATTAGGAACTTAAAAAAGACTGTCATAGAAAACCAGAGAAGTTGGAATTTAGCACTACCGAATGCTCTTTGGGCTGATAGGGTCACACCCAAGAGTCTAGATCCAGGGCCAAAGAACGTTTTAAGCAACAGCAGGAAGTAGTGAAAAGGTGGTTTGATAAGCACAAAGCTGGAACAAAGGAATTTGAAGTGGGAGACTCGATTCTTAAGTGGGATCATCCGCATGATGAAAAGGGGAAGCATATGAAGTTTCAACAGTTATGGGTAGGCCCTTTTCAGATTGCAGCAAAACTTGGCCCTTCGACCTACAAATTGCAAGATTTACAGGGGTGGGAAGAGAACTTACCAGTTAATGGTTTAGTTCTCAAACCTTATTTTTCCTGATTTTTGTTTGTTTGTTGTTTGTACATAAATAAATTGATTTGTTGTTTTACTTTGATTTATTTCATTCATGTTTTGTTTTAGTTTAGTTTTTTTTTGTTTGGTTTAAATAAAAAGAAGCAAACTTTTGGTTGCGTGGAGGACATCAGAGTTCTAGATAAACTAAATCCTTGATTATAAGACTGTGTATTGTTGTTTATCTGATGGAATTTCTTCCAGTTTAGCAGTTTTCTTAAATGGCTATGAACACATTGAAGTCCTGCTTAATCCATAAAAATTAAATCAGGATCAAAAAGTCTGGAATACTATTTCGAGGCTCCATCCATTTCACATCTAAAATGTCCTAGGGGGTGACAGCAAAAGACCTACGGAAAGGAAGCAAGGTAAAAAGTATATTATATATAAATGATCCCATGCCAAGAATTGAAATCCTAAAGGCTAATAAGAGTCAAAACTCCTAAAAGCAGCAACATCTATTAAAGCAAAGTACCGAATCATATAAGCACGAAATTCTCAAAAGTTCTTCTCCGTCCGTGAGATGAAAATTAAATACATCTCTCACACGAAAGGACACTATGGATAGAGGAGCCTGAATAAAAATTTAGAAAGAAAGGCATGAGGAGGACTCAAAAGGACAAAAAGTTCACAAGCATACAAGAATGCAAAATGGCATGGGAATGAGGAACAAACGAATATCTCTGTTTACCATATGTGACATTCCTGTGGTGTCCAAGCTGGAAGTTACCCAAAGACAGAAGTAAAATGAAACTCATCTACTTAGTCTCAAAAGAGTTATCTCGACTTTGAAGTCTTAGTTTCCATTTCCTAAATAGGACTATCATCAATGATAAAAAGTACATATATTTGCCATTGTGGGAATCCAGACATCTAGAAGAATTCAACATGTTGGTTTGCTAAACAATCTATTACGTAAGGAAGAAATTATCCAGAGATCTAGGTTCACCAGGTAGTCACCATTTGTTGCAGCTGCAACGTTCTCCCAAATTTCTTAAAATTTTTGGACCCTCCTTTAATTTTGGTATTGCTTAGATTTATTGAAATTGCTCGACTCTGCTGCGAGTTTGATCTTTTGAGGATGATTGCTGAATGAATATCTTTGTCTGCTGAAGCTGCTATGTTTACCTTGGTTTTGACTTACGGGTGATTTCCTTTGGTCGTTGTTGGAAGGTTTTTGAATTACGAGTCAGGGCCGTAGTCACCTATGCAGCCGCCCTTGTGGAAGATTTATAATGAATGACCCGATGTAAAGTCTGTTGTTCACCGATGCGTGTTTTTCTCGGTCATTTTATTTTACTGTCAACATTTTTTTTCCGCTATCGGAGGTCTTTTGTACAATGTATCAGAGCCGTAGTTCTCTACAGAGCCACTATTGCAAAAGCTAAACGACGAATGTTGCGATGTATAGCCCCTACCCTGGCCGATCCCACGGGTTTATCGCTTTTCCTCGTTAATCAGAGCAATTCATAACTGTGGGTGGAAGTTGTGTCTTTTTTATTCCCGCCATTGCGGTTCCTTAACAAACTAACCGTCTGATTCTATAATAGTTCCGACCTCCGATGTATCAAATCCCATTGTAATGCTTTGTTTCACCGATGTTTGTTTTGCTCCGGAGCACCTAGACCATGGGTTACCCGTTGTTGCGGCGTTTTAGTAAACTAACTAACAGACATTATGTGTTCCGATTCGCCGATGAAGTTTTTATCTGTCGGAGGTTTAGTTTTCCCGTCAGTGAATTTTTTCTCACCCTAGGTGACGGTTTTCTTGGTTTTTTATCAAGTTTGAGGTTTCCACGTTGAAAGCGTAGTCCCGAGTTTTTACTGCAGATACTCATTTTTATTGGTAGTATGATTTAAGCTCATTGAAAAGTGGTATGGATAAATGATGCATTTTTTGTGTTGATCGCAAACAGACATGGGATATTTTCTCAGATCCAGTTGATGATTACTGCTGCAAAGAAGTCATAGATGGAGGACAACTCAGAAGTAAGTTGGCTGAAGAAACACGCATCTAGAGCATAAAGAAGCATAGATGTTGCTCGAGGAAAATAAGATAGCGAAAGTCTAAGATCAACAGGATCTCAAAAGGACCAACAGATTACTAAGCGTAATCATTAAGAATAGTGTCTCAGGCTTGGGAAGTTCGTCAATTACCAAGCCGGTCCCTTTTTACAAAGTGCCTGTAAATCTTAATCTTAATTTGAAATATAACGTTTGTATGAATCATAAGCACTCATAAAAGACAAAATTGTAAGATTAAAACGTTTGGGGGAGCCCAAAGGTCACGAGGTGGGGGAAACCCAAAGGTTTTGTTATTTTTCTATAAAGATAGGAAAGTTCAAGAGAGCTAGGGACTTTTTCCTAGTGAGACTTGTGATAACATGTTGTAAGAGGAACTATTTCATTTTGCAATAATATAATTACAATTTTGCCTGTTGGAGAAAGCTTTGGTGGAAGGATTCAAATGTTGTGCAAATGGATGATGTTGAAGGGGAACTATTTTGTTTTCAGCTTTTATTCATTAACTGTGAGATCGTTCTAACTTGTTGAACCTATGTTCTTTTATGAATGTTCTCTGGTTTATTTTATGATAATTTCCACTATGAGTAATGAATGTTTTCACAGACAATGAGCTATCTTGTTGTTCATCCATCTATTCATGTTTATGTATTTTGAATCAAAGAACAGCTACCTGTTATTTTTTTTGAATGCATGAACAGTAATACATTACTCATTAAATGATAATCTCACTCCCTAGGGACAGCTTAGTTAGTTTTATTTCCTATCGTGTTTGGTTCAGATGCGAGAGAGTCTAAGACGAGAGGTAAGAACCTGCGCATCACATTGTGACCGCTCCTCATATTCTTTATCAATCTACATCTTAGATAGGCACTTACATATCATACTTAAAATTAAAAAACACAAAATATACACGGTGGACCGGGCCGCAACCGGTAAAACCTTTAAGTTTTTTGTTACTTGACTTACGGTAGTCGGACCGTAAACCGAACTGATTCCCCACACCAAACAGTCACGGGTTAGTTGGGAACGTTGACTGGGGAGAATCCCTTGTTGTTGTTGCCTGCGATTTTCCAAGCCTCAACAGAATGTTAGAAAGTTTTGATAGAAATATTTTTTATTACTACGGTAAAATTAGCAACTTGATCCTGAATTTTAATATTTTTTATACTAAGGTAACATTATCAATTTAATTATTATATTTATTTTATGTTCCTTACAAGAAAAGAAAAGGAGCACTACAAAGTTGCAATAGTGAGGAAACTACAAATAGCATTCCTATATAACTCCCCAGGATTTAAAGAAAGGTGATGAAATGAATAATGAAAAACAAAAAGAAAGACTTGTAGAGTTACAGGGAGAATTCAAAAAGTTAAGGCCCTTCATTCATGTTTGATGGAGAATTTGAGGAAGCGATAGAATCTTGGTTGTTACATCTGCTCCATGGTGGAAGGAGGCTAAGAGTGTCAGTAGCATACGTAGTAAAGAGTTGAGTTGGAATTTTTTTTTTAATTATTGAAAAAATGTATATGTCAGAACGATATTATGATGAGAAAGCTCAATAATACAATGATTTGAGACTAAGATTTTTAACCATGGAATAATTTGTAACTGATTTTGTAAATTTACAACGCTATGTACCATATCTAAGAGTTGAAAAAGCTAAGGTATACAATTTTATCAGTTGTTTACCCCTAGTGTATAAGGAAAAGATTGTGTTTGAAATTCTTCAACAATGAGTAAAGCAATTAGAAAGGCCTAGTTGTGCTACCATTTGTTTAAACAAATATCCAAATTGAGTAGAAGTTGGAAAAATAAAAATAAAAATTGAAAAGATCGATCAACGTAGGAAAGGATTTAAACCCTCACCTTTTGGAAAAGGAACAAGAGGTCATACTGATCAAAATTACAACAGGCGAGGTTCAACCAATAGCAATGAGGTAAAGAGTATCAAAACTTCCAGTGGAGGATGGAATAGTAACCCGTAAGCACGTTGCAGGAAGCTTCTACTATGAATGACATAGCCAAGAATATCCCTATAGTTAATGTTTCTTTGGAATATCGGTAGGTGGACCATCAATCCACCATGTTGGAAGTAGAAGGTAAAGTTTTGAACATACATGTTTCAATACTTATCGATTCAGGGTCTAGTTTAAGTTACATTGCACCAAAAGTAGTTGAAAAGTGTAAACTTAGTAAGGAAAAAAAATGCATGGTTGGTATAGCTGGAAACAAAGTTAAAAATGAAAGTTACGGAGATAATTAAAGATTTGTTATTAGGTTTTAATGACTTGGATACCTCAGTTAATTTAAATATACTTCCCCTAGGATCCTATGACATTTTGATAGGTATGGATTGGCTTGAATCTCATAAAGATGTTATCGACTATTTGCATAAAAATATTAGTAGTGTGGATGAAGAAGATAAGTATCATACAATGAATGAAATTTATAGACCTTTATCTACACAAAAAATTTCAGCACTACAACGTAAAAAGTGTATTAGGAAAGGGTGTCAACTTTATGGCATCAAAATTAAAGAATTTGAGCCCGAAAAATAAAAAATGGAATTAGAGCAATTTCCTATTTTAAAGGAATTTGAAGTTGTATTTTGTGATAAGATATCAGTATTACCACCTAAATGATATTTAGAATTTAACATAGATCTAATGTTGTTTTCAACACTAGTATCATGAGATCCATATCATATGAGTATCCCAGAATTAACGAAATGAACAATACAATTACACGAGTTGCTATAGACAATGGATATATTAAGCCTAGTGTATCTCCTTGAAGAGTACCTGTTTTGTTCGTGGTGTGCTAGTAATATGATAAATTGTAATGTATTATTATTGTTTATTGTCATGCATGGATAAAGTATAGTTGATGAATAGATAACCAACCATTGATGGTAGATAACTAGAAGAACGCGAACTAAAAAAAAATCGGCAGATGAAATTTTTTCCGACCGACGAATTTTTTTTTTTGTTTGCGCTGTAAATAACGGTTCCGTAACGGAAAAACATTGTTCAGCCTAATAACGGAATGAGAAACAGATTGTAGAATGCAAGAAGAAGCTCGCTGAAGAATTTGAGATGAAAGACCTTGGTCTAATGCATTATTTCCTAGGTCTGGAAGTATGGAAGAACTCAGAAGGAATCTTTCTCAATCAGGCAAAGTATGCAGTGGAAGTTTTGAAAAGATTTGATATGTTGGAATGTAAAGCCATGGCCACACCCATGGATTCCAACCTAAAGTTGTTATTTGATGACTCATCAAAGTTAGTGGATGTGACTCAATACAGACAGATTATTGGGTCGTTGATGTATCTAACCAATACCAAACCAGACATTTGTTTTTATGTGAACACCTTGAGTCAGTATCTAGTTCAACCTAGACGAGTTCACCTGATAGATGCAAAAAATGTGATGAGATATCTTAAAGGGACTATAGACTTTGGTCTATACTATGCTGGAAACCATGATTACAGATTTTATGGCTATACAGATGCAAATTGGGCTAGAAGTGTCTCAGACAGGAAAAGCACATCAAGTGGCTGCTTTTGTCTAGGGTCTGCTATGATTTAATGGTTTAGCAAGAAACAATCCAGGATTTCTCTTTGCACAGTAGAAGTAGAATACATAGCAGCTTGCTCTGCTAGTTGTGAAGCCATATGGCTTCGGAAGCTGATGTCAGGTCTCTTTGACCTAGAGATGGATACTACTGAGATTCTATGTGATAACGAAAGTTTCATAAAGATGTCGGATAACCCAGTGTTCCATGATAGATCGAAGCACAGAGAAATTCGGTATTTCTACATACGAGATATGATACATAAGGGAGCCATAAAGCCCCAGTATGTGAGTATTGATGAGCAATTTGCTGATGTGTTAATGAAGCCTCTGTCTCGGGTAAAGTTCAAACACTTTTGAGACAAGCTTGGTGTTGTTCGGAAGGACCTTCCTCGAAAGGGGGAGCAATGATGTTGCAGCAGGACTGTATCATCCCAAGAAACTTGTCCTAAAGTGATTCGGTGACTTCAATCCTCAAGAATGAAGAGGGATTATATCATCCTTGAAATTTTGTTCTGAATTGACTGGTGACTTCGGTCCTCGAGAATGCGATGGGATTGTATCATCCCTGAACTTTGGTTCATAATGGATCCGATGGCTTTGGCCCTCGAGAATGTGATGGGATTGTATCATCCCTGAACTTCGGTTCAAAATGGATTTGGTGACTTCGGTCCTCGAGAATATGGTGAGATTGTATAATCCTTGAACTTTGGTTCAGAATGGATCCGGTGACTTCAGTCCTCAAGAATTTGGTGGGATTGTATCATCCCTGAACTTCAGTTCAGAATGCATTTGGTGACTTCAGTACTCGAGAATGTGGTAGGATTGTATCATCCTTGAACTTTTGTTCAGAACAGATCTAATGACTTCGATACTCAAAAATGTGGTAGGATTGTATCATCCTTGAACTTTTGTTCAGAATGGATCTGGTGACTTTGGTACTCGAGAATGTGGTAGTTGTATCATTCTTGAACTTTTGTTCAGAACTGATCCGGTGACTTTGGTACTTGAGAATGTGGTAGGATTGTATCACCCTTGAACTTTTGTTCAGAACTGATACGATGACTTCGGTACTCGAGAATGTGGTAGGATTTTATCATCCTTGAACTTTTGTTTAGAATATATCCGGTGAATTCGGTCCTTGAGAATGTGGTAGGATTGCATCATCCCTAGACTTTAAGTCCAAAAGTGATCCGAATACTTTCATATTCATACTGTGGATTGCAGGTTGTTGTTGATGATGATGATGTTACTGATCGAAAGATCAAAGTGTGATGATGATGATGTTACTGATTGAAAGACTAGAGTGTGATGATGATGATGTTACTGATTGAAAGATCAGAATGTGATGGTGATAATGTTGCTGATCGAAAGAGCAAAGTATGATGATGATGATGATTGCTGATTGAAAGATCAGAATGTGTTGATGATGATGTTGCCGATTGAAAGTTCAGAGTATGATGATGATGATGCTGATCGAAATTTTAGATGATGGTGTTGCTGATCGAAATGATGATGTCGATCGAGCAGTCAAAGTGTTGTTGCTGTTGAAGTTTGAATATGAAAACTATATGTTAAAGATGATGAAAAGCTTCCATTGATTTATAGATGTATCACCATGATGATGTTGATGATTCCCTCTCTCTCCTACAACTGTTGTTGTTGTTGTTGTAGAATACCCTTCTCATTAAGGGGGAGTGTTGAATTATTGTAACTTCGAAGAATATTCTACATGTATTTTATTGGTCCCTGATGTTCCTATCAGAAGAATCATTTTTATTTCTTTGTACCCCAATGTTCCTATCAGGGGAATTACTAGGAGTCATGAGGAAGCCCCCTCTCTATTGTAATTCAAGTCATTAGTACCCTCCAGAATATATTATTATATTAAGTTAGCCTAGTTATGTCTACTCGAGCCTACATAACTGAGTTAAGTTTACTCGAGCCTACATAACTGGGTTAAATGTCAAGTGAACAAAAGAATATAAATAGAGTGAAGTGCCTCTCATTTGAGACACACACACTCACTTGTGTAGCACATAAGAGAGAGAGAGAGAGAGAGAGAGAGAGAGAGAGAAAGAGTTGTAGCTGGAGAAGGAGGAGGATCAGTTTTACCTTTTATCTTTTGGGGCATCTATATTGAAGAAGATTTTGCTGGGTTTTTCCCATTAGGGTTTTCCCAGGATAAATCTTTGTTGTTCTTGTGATACTGTTTCTTTCAGTGATCATGTCTATATGCTTTTATGAAATTGAAATTAAATGTTGATAATATAGCTTAGCATATGGAATTCTAACAATCATATCTTGGCATCTCTACGCATCCATCTCTTAATGGACCAATTTGTAATCGATGCCACAAAGAAACCAATGGTCGTCATTTTCTAAATGGAATAATATGGACCTTGGCACCCAACCTATCGCACTCTCCATGCTTACTCAAGTTGAAGAAATGTGCATTGCTCATATCAGCCCAATTCTACAAGTCAGACATGCTGAGGTGTTCAATATAAGTATAGTGGTCACACTATCAGTTCCCCCAACAAATTGTTCAAATTTCAAACTACCTACAAAGAAAAATTTTAGAAATTGATATCTTGATAGTGAAGAGGCACGGGAAAAAAAGGTAAATGTTATGATTGTTATGTGACAAAATCACATGTTGTCAATGCATTTCTATATAAAATAAAAAATGATAAATACTATAGTGATGTCCAACTTGACCATGCTTCAATTTCATCACTTCTAGAGGCATGCACTAATGTATCCTCCCAACTACATTTTGTATCTACAGAAATTGATATATCTCCTCTTATGGAGTCATCTATTCCTGATCTAGAAAACCACATTGCTACTCAGCCATCACAAGCAACATCTACATTTTCCTTCATATTTCCCAATACACATTTAGAGATGGAAAAAATCAAAGATTTCATTCATACTACGTCCACAACTCTGCCTACTACAATTGATTGGTCAGATATTGGGTCATCACCAATTAATGAGTACAACATAGAGGGTTTCGATATAGCATTTCCAACTCTTTTCCCAAATGGAGACGCACTTCCTCACCAAGCATGTATCAAGAACATTTCACTTGATACCTACGCAGTACAGTTAATGGGATACCATGACAACCGATTTGGTAGTCATCCTCGACTCAAATACTACTTGTACAATTTGATTACGCGCCACAGGAGTCAAACAACATCTAATTTATTTATCAAGCAAAGTCAAGAACATAACACACTGACAACACTTGAGGAACTACGTACACATCTATAACAAATTCCTATAGATAATCTCCCAGACCATGTCATGAGGTTTGGAGCACACCTACGCGGCACCATACCATTTTGGACACAACATAGAAGTGAACTAACAAGTATGATCACTCAATTACAATGTCCTACATTATTCTTCACACTCAGTGCAGCATACACAAAATGGATAGACTTACACGTAGTTATGCAAGAAAATATCCCTTCAAACCCAGCATCTCGCCAACAATGGCGTAATCGGAACATCATTGACCGGCCTCACACTGTAGCCGCATACATGCATAAAATATTTCCAATCTTCCATGAGGAGATGCTTCAAAAACAAATGCACACAACGGATTACTGGTACAGGTATGCATTATATCTTGTTTCTTAATCTCTCTTCAAAACATGTACATATTGTTCATTTACACTCACCATATACTTTTTCTTTTATAAATATGAATGGCAACATCGTGGATTTGCACATATACATGGCTTCTTGTGGCTTGATGGTGCTCCGAACATGGAAGCATTAGATTGGAAAGATCAGGATCAAGTCAATAAAGCAAAGAGTTTCTTCGATAAATATGTTACAGCTTGGAATCCTAGAGAAAATCATGAAACAAACATTCATATGTATCAATCCATTGAAGATGACCCATGTTTGCTAGACGCAAAAGCTATACTTTCATCCAATCCACTTTAGGACTATGAACAACTCCTAAATCGATTTCAAAGACATACAAAGTGCAGTGAAAATTCATGTCTACACAAAAAAAGGAGATAAACTTGAATGTAAATATAAATGTCCTTGGAAGGTACAAAATGAGTCAATGACTAGGCATTGATGAAAAGGGACAAAAGACATACCATCCAACATGGAATGTTGATCGGTTAAACATTCACAACACAAATATATGTCAGACATGTTTATGGATTTCCAACCAGTGCTCTCACGTTATGTTGTCTTGAAATACATAGCAAAATATGCTTCCAAAGCAGAAGGAAAATAAAAAACCTACCATCATATGCTCACTAGAATTGCAACTGCACTGTGTCCATAGGATCCAACATCATATGGCTATCGACGTTTACTCTCAGATGCAATAGTTGATCGAGACATCAGTGCTAAAGAAACTTGGCATATGTTGCAAAATTTACCACTTGTTACATGCAGCATAACCTTCATCAAGCTAAACATTGGTCGTCAAATATTTCGTCATGTATCTACTAACTCAATTGACTGCTTATTTGGATCCACTTCATAGATTCCTACTTACAACGACCTCTATCTCTGGAACATTTCTCCTTGATCAACCTTGCTCAACAATGGTCATACAATAAAGCACCCAATAATGAAAAATGGAAGAAAATAACTGTCACTGCAATTGTCCATGTATGGCCATGGTTCCCTTCAATTCCATCTGAAGATTCAGACTCATATGTTGACTTTTGTTGTAGTGAATTGCTTTTATATAATCCCTTTCGTTCATTCAACGAAAATATAGGACTTATAAAGACAACCATTATTTGAAATTGAGAAGCCATACACAATACCTATCATGCATGGCATGTCGATCGCATTCCTCCACCCACTTCCGATAAAACAACATCTGAAGATGAAGATACCAATATCTACCCCAAAAATGAAATGAATGAATGGAAAACACTATCAAGATCAATTCCTAAGGTGACATTCATATAAATAATATTGAGATGCTCAACCTTCGAGAATTTGATTTAAACCATGCATGGAGTCATCCAGAAGTATCGACAACCACAATAGAGTATGCATCAAACTATATTGACTACAATCAAAGGAATGGACAACTAATACAGGATACAACTTACCAGTCTACTACAACAAGCACATTATCCCCCAGGCAACAGATGGCGTTGGACATAATCTTGCAACATTCAAAACAACAAGGAACTAAAAAACCATTACGGATGATCATTCAAGGAACTGTAGGAACAGGTAAATCCTACCTTATTAACACCATTAAGAAAGCATTATATTCTCAAACAGTCGCTAGTCACAACCCAGTGTTGTTACTTGCACCATCTGGAGTTGCAACATTTAACATACATGCTACCAATATACACACAGGGCTCTGAATTCCTATCAAGAATATGCAACCTTTGCATTGACAAGCACTATCAATGTTGCAAGAAGAAATTAAACATATTCAATACATTCTCATTGATGAGATGAGCTTCATAGGGCCTAAATTTTTTGTACAAATTGACAGACGCTTGCATGAGTGATTCCCAGGAAAAAATAACCACTCATTCGACAATCGATCAATAATTCTTATCGAGGATTTAGGCCAACTGCCACCTGTCATGGACAAACCTCTATATGCAGGAGCAACTTTGGGAAATCGTTTATGGATTGAATTTAGAATATTCATCATCCTAGAAACAATATTTCGACAAGCACGGACTGATGGCACTCAACAATGATTCTGTGAGCTCCTGACAAACATCCACAATGTTACACCAACATTGGAAGATTGGAACCTCCTCCAATATAGGACCAATACATTCTTATCAGCAAAGGAACGTTCAGAATTTGATACAACAATCCATCTTTTTGCAACAAACATCCTTGTGAAAAATCACAATAAATACATGCTACAATCATTAGCAATTCCAATCGCAAGGTCTATCGCAAATTTCACCAAGCATTCAGATGCAGAACATGAAGACGACCACCAACTCGACCAAGAAATACTATTATGTGTAGGCCAAAGAGTAATGCTAACTTGTAATCTTTGGGTTCAATCAGGGTTAGTAAATGGTGCTCTTGGAGTGATCATCCAAATTGTGTACAGACCTGGATCTAACCCTCCTCAATTACCATCATTTATTTTCATGGAATTTGATAATTACATTGAGCTTCCATGAGACCAATCCAACCCAAAGCACATACCTATTCCACCTGTACAACGAAATAATAGAAAACAAGTTCCCCTCAAGATGGCTTGGGCATTAACTATCCATAAATCCCAAGGGTTAAAATTAACAAGATCAACCATCGACATTGGCAACACTGAACGTCAAGGCTTGACCTTCACAGCAATGTCTTGGACTACAACATTACAAGGAATGCGAATTGCACCAACATTCTCCTTCGAACGATATGCAAAGATGAACGACGCTTCATATATCTCACTTCGAAAAGAAGAAGAAAAGCGCCTACATACTCTATCTCTTCTTGGCTACAAAAAATAATTCAACATACTTTTAATAATTCATAGTTGATGTACATATTTATATTATGGGAAAATTGTTTATGTTCTAATTATTATGTCACAAATTGCTCTATAGCACAACTTTTTTCTCTTTCTACAACATATACAACTTCATCTCGATGTTTCACTTCCCCCGTCTTGGGGGTATGCTAGTTACTCTGTCGACTGTCGACGATCTAGGACGAATTATTGAAACCGCCATAGTATTGTGGGCATGGTCAATAAAATAATGGAGTTTGACAGCCCTTGAATGGGTTCTATGACACCCAAGAATGGAATGCACTCCTTACAGGAATAAGTAATTCCTTTATGTGCCGACAGTTTGAAGCATTAGACCAAGAAGGCCTAAAGGGCTTATAAGTTCCCTATTGCTATCAAGTCTCTGTGTGGAAAGAGGTAGGTGGGGTGATTCTAATGGAAGTGGAACAAGAATGGATAGAGCGAAGTTCTTATGAACTTCATGGGGATTAGACTCAGTTCGTGGTCACAAATAGATCAAACCCAAGTCACAATAGCTATAGCTATTTTCCTTTAAGTGGAATCGAATCAGAACTCATGGTCACAGGGAGAAGACGTGTAGAATGGAGGTTTGTGAGTTGTTTTTATTTGCTCTTTGAATGAATTCGATTCTTTAAAAAATATCTGGTTACTGTTATAAAAGGGAAAACATCGGGCCTGGATCCAAACAGGTAATGAGATTGATATTGTGAGATTGGATTCATGGTATACCAACAAAGACCAATAAAGATCACTCCTATGCCATTTATAAAGGCTGCAACAGATTAAAGTTGCAAAAGAGTCGAAGCTCTGTCCTGTCATAGACTAAGGCAGATTTAAACAATCTCTGAAATGAAAATTATGCATCGTGTCTAATGAAATTAGGGTGAGTAACAAGAAGTAAAACTAGGGAGAGCAATACTATTTTGGATCGTGTCAAATGAAATTAGGGCGAGAAAAACTTTTCTGAAGTAAAACTATGACAACATTAAAAGGGTGGATATGATACATGTATTATGCATCTCATCCGCCCTTTGCTCTGCTCTGTGCCATCATTTCCATACCCAGTCCAATCCAATCTTATGTTCTGTGCCATGATTGCCATACCCGAGTCCAATAATGTAGAGATATCACATAACTAAAGTATAAAAATCAAAATAAGATATAGTTTTGTTTATATATTTATTAAGTTGATTTTATTATAGTTATGATGTTATTTAATTTATTAAAAATTAAATAAGATATAATTGTTGGTAAATTTTAATATTAAAAATAAAATAGAAATTTAACAATTAAAAAAACCAAATTATATAGTGTATATTATTATTCTCTCTCTATATGTATAATAAAAATTTATAAATATAAACATATAAATTTATAGAAACAAATGTCATTTCACATAGATTTACATTCCTAAACCTATAAAGTTGTATACAAAAAACTTGTACATAAATCTACAAACATAGCATTGCATACAAAAATTAAGTTGAGAGATCCACATACAGATAGAGTTGCATACAAAATACATGTAGAAATATCTCAAACACAAATGTAGAGTTACATACAAAAAAAACATCATGTCATTTAACAAACAAAGAGTTGCATATAGAAAGCATTTAATCTAACAAACATAGAAATCATCTCATCTAACAAAAACAAACAAACAAAAATCATTTAATTTAACAAACACAAAGTTCCATGCAAAAAACATTATTTGATCTAACAAACATAAAATCCACTTCATATAACAAACACATATAGTTTCATATAGTAAACATTGTTTCATCTAACAAGTTACATAAAAAATATCTCATCTACCTACACATAAAGTTGCATACAAAATACACTTACAAAGATGTCAAACACAAACATAGAGAGTTGCATACAAAATATTATTTCATATAACAAACCTAAAAATCATTTAATGTAACAAACACATAGTTGCATACATAAATCATTATTTCATCCAACAAACGCATAGAGTTGCATGCATAATACATGTGCAAATATCTCAAACACTGACATAGAGTTATATAAAAAAAACATCATGTCATTTACCAAACAAAGAGTTACATACGAAAAAAACATCATTTCATGTAACAAACATAAAATCCATTTCATATAACAAACACATAGAGTTCCATACAATAAACATTGTTTCATCTAACAAGTTACATAAAAAATCATATCATTTACCTGCACATAAAGTTGCATACAAAATACATGTACAAAGATTTCAAACACAAACATAGAGGGTTGCATACAAAAGACATTATTTCATTTAACAAAACCTAAAAAACATTTCATATAACAAACACACAGAGTTACATACATAAATCAATATTTCATCCAACAAACCAAAATCATCTCATCTAACAAACAAAAAGTTACAAAATGGGTTTACAAAGATTTCAAACACAAACACATAATTGCATAAAAAAAACATTATTTTCATTTAAAAATCATAAAAGTTGTTTCATTTAACAAACACATCAAGTTCATATTATTTCATCTAACCCACATAAAAATCATCCCATTTACCAAACACATAGATTTATATACAAAATACATGCACAAAAATCTCAAACACTCCCAAAAATGCACTAAAATCAACTTAACCTACACTCAAAGATTGCTCTAAAATACAAAAAGCATACATAAATATTAAAATATGAATATACATATATTAATATATAAATAAAAATATGAATATACATATATTAATATATAAATAAATAATAACATTGTAATAATAAAACACTAAAAATAATAAATGTAATAATAGAAATACTATATAAATAAAAGGAAATGATAAAATACCCCATAAAAATTAAAAAATTAAAATTAAAACAAAACAAATATAGAAAGTGATTAGAATTTCAAATATATGTAATGAAGTTTATTTATGTGTTAAATAACTTATAAAATTAGTTAATGTGAAAACATTAAGTGGGAAATGAAGTTTATTTGTGTTGGAGAAATTATAAAATTAGTTTGTGAGGAGACAATTACTAGAAAATGAAAGTAAAAAAAACACATACTACATAACACTATAAAAGACTACTCTAAAGATGATGGGGTACACATACTACATAACACTATAAGAGACTACTCTAAAGCTGATGGGGCACACATAGTACATAACACTATAAAAGACTAGTCTAGAGATGATGGGACACGCATACTACATAACACTATAAGAGACTACTCTAAAGATGATGGGGCCCCGACCATCTAGAGCATTTGGATGGGTTTAATCCCATCCCAAAAAAAAAAAAATTATTAAAAAAATATGTGTGGAAGTCTCTTTACAAAATTCTCAAAAATATTACACTATGCAAGTTTATTGTAAATCACTTCAAACTGTTGTAAAGAACATTGAATCATAGTTTAAAGGATGCTCGATACCTGAAAAAATGACAAACCAAAATAAATATTAGCTTAAATAAAAAAACATGAAAATGATAGATATAGAAAAGATGAAGACCGTTACCAGCTCCAGCTCTTTATTTATTAAGATTCTTAAAAATTGTACATCAACACAAACCATATTATGTTTGATATCTGAAAAATCAACATAATTTCAGTATTATTCCTAAAAATCACCATTACTTTGTTACATTTTTCTTTATATATTAAAATGCTTTAAAAATTACACAACAATGCAATCCATGTATTTCAATGCAATGTTAAAAATTCTTCAAATATTACACAACAATCCTTGTTTTTCAATGCAAAGTTGTGAATCTTTCGTCAACCATTTTTTAAACATATATGTGCAAAAAAAATATCTCAATTTTTATTAAAAGTATCCCAAAACTATGTTTTAAAATATTAAAATTAAAAAAAATACAAATATTATGATTATTAAATACACTTTTAAAACACAAATAAATAAAAAGTATAAAAAAATATACATTAAATTAAATAATAATAAAAATAACTGGATCGGGGTTCAAGTTTGACAGCCTTTGAATCGGTTCAATGGCTCAAGGACTAGAATGCAGACTTTATAGGAATAAGTGATGCCTATAAGTGCCGGCTGGTGAAATCATCTGACCAAGAAGGTCTGCAGTGCTTACAAGAGCCCTATTGATATCAAGTCTCTGTGTGGAAAGAGGTAGGTTGGGTGATACTAATCGAAGTGGGTACTAATTCTCATTGTGCCCACCTATTTTTTATTGTGGGCCATTGAAATGCCACTGCCAAGAAGGAATGAGAACGGAAGGATTCATGATATACCCACAGAGACCACTAAAGATCACCCCTATGCATTTTATAAAGGATGCAGCAGATTAATGCAGATTTAAGCAATTTCTGTAATTATGCATTTTATAAAGGATGCAGCAGATTAAGGCAGATTTAAGCAATTTCTGAAATGAAATTACAAATTGTGTTTATTGAAGGTTCTGAGGTTCTCTGGCTCTCAATTTGTTATATTGTAGGCTCTGACTTGGATGATGCCACAGGTCAGGTCAAGGGTTCAGAAGAGTGCCACAATGAAATGACAACATATGCCCATCAATTGGGCATGGAGGACAAATGCTTGGAGAAGAAAAGGTAGATGAGAATCTTGTGGAGTGCTTGAAAGGTTCACCTAAGGGAGAGTTAGGTGGCAAAGAGAAGACAGAGGATATTGGTAGGTCACAAGGCATACAGGGAAGGAAAGTAAAAAAGGACAAGGAACAACAAGAATTTCCAGAATTAGGGCAACACATGAAGGAGTTTGAGTAAACCGCAGGTATGGAGCTTGAAGACCAAGAAGGCCATAGCAGAAATGAGATAGAGGCCACGAAACAACCCTTGGATAAAGGAGATTGTCAAGATTCTCTGAAAGATGATAGGAGAAAAAGGATGGCCAAGGAGCAGGTCATGAGTTTGGAGAAGGATTTACAAAATTGCGTATTCATCAGTTAGCTGGAAGGTACGATTCTTGATAAATTGTTAATGGCCTCACAGTTTTATGAAGAAGATAATAGTGAAGGAAGAAGAGTTTTTATAACTCTTCCATCTCAGAAGATTTCTGAAGTAATGAGTGAGAATGTTTTGGAAGAAAAGATGCATGTAGGGAAATGGAATAAAGAGTAAGAAACTGTGTCATCTACACAGCAAGAAAATGCAGAGATTGTCTTGGAAGGCAACAAGGAGGATGAAATTACTCCTACATGCAGCATGGGTACAAATTGCGACCAGTGGGTTGTAGAAGGACACTTAAGTCCAGAAGAAGGTTATGCACAAGAAATAGCAGACCATACCTATGTAAAAGATAGAAAGGAAGGCCAACAGGCGGTGTTAGCAGTCATCTTTATGGCTTCTAAAGAACCCCCACAGATTAAGGAGCAAATTATTTTCTTTGATGTGTTTGTTCTATGTGCAGGTGCAGAGATAGACATGAAATTTGAGCAATGGTATAATTTTCCTGGAGATGGAAGCAGTCAAGAAGGATCATGGAAAGGTTCCTATGTGACTCCAGAGGGTACTACTATGTGACTCTAAAGGGTACTATGAACTGAGAAATTTGAAGAAGCAGAAGGTAGAAGATGCAGATAGTGAAGAGATGGAAACAACCATGCATAAATTTTATGTAGAGATGGAGTAGTACAAAGGTATGAAGTATGTATGGCAGGGCTGCCATTTTGATGAGAAATTGATAGTTCACGAGGGTAAGCAAAATTTTAAACAGCACGTTGGCAAATTACTAATGGGAAAGAAAAGGATGAAATGAAGATAAAAGACGGTCATTAGAAGATGAAAACTTTCTGAACGAGAACAGAAGAATTGAAGTAATGGTGGCCAGGAAACAGAGTATGCTTGATCATTGTTTTATGATCATGATTTTGGAATGTAGACTGAACATGCAGCTTGAAGATATGAAATATTCCTTATATGGATTCTCCTTTGATGAGGAGTTATCAGGCTTTGAAGCGGAAGTAATTTTATTTAAGACAGTAGACATGATAGAGGAAAATTCATATGCCTTATGTTTTATGCAGCAAGAAATTAAAAAAGCACATTGGATGTATGAAAGTCTACATGAGATGAATCATGAAGCTGATAAGTAATGATATTGATTTGAAGCTGTGGGTGACAGGACTAAAAGCAAAAGCATACAGGAGTGAACAGAAAATGGAAGTTAGTATAGTAAATGAGGAGTTGAATTCCAGAGACACTTATATTTGAAGGCCAAAAACCCAAAGAGGAAGAGTTAACGATAACTCCATAACAAAAGAAATTTCTTGGGAAAATTGTTAGGGAAAGGACATTTACGGAAGTGAGGGCAGAGAAGAAGAAGCAATGCAAGAAGAGGTTGAGCCTGAACATTTCAAAGAGTATATGAAAACCAAGGAATGTAGATAGCAAGCAAACAAAGTATAGGATCCAGAAAGAGAAGATGCAACAGATGTACCTGTAATTGGGAGAAAGGATTCAGACTACAGGATGGAAGTTACAGTTAGCTAAAGCAGAGCAGAAGCAGATGGAACAAGTAAAAAAGATAAAGGACAGCGAGCATAGCAGCAGTTGGAAGACTCATGAACAGGAATTCGTTGGAGGTTGCTAAAATTAGAATATCAATTTCCTCGTTTGAAGGATTCGAATGGTTAGTTTCTGTAGAGTACAAGTACGAGGATGTAATAGAATTGAGTGCTTTCATTATTCACTCTCCTTTTGCAGAAGTCCATACCTATGACTGTTAAACTCATGTTATTGCTTATTTTTTGTACTAATGACCCTGTTCACGAGTGCGGATTACTAAAGTTGAGTGTTTAATATTACTATTGATCAGAGTGGGATCTGGCTGAAGAGCATTTAGTGAGGAATTGCTCTGTCGACAGTTGACGATCTAGGACGAATTATTCAAACCGCCATAATAGTGTGATTGGAGTTCGAGTTTGACAGCCCTTGAATCGGCTCTATGGCACCAAAGGCTGGAATGCACTCTTTACAGGAATAAGTGATTCCTTTATGCACCAAGAAGCCCTGAAGGGACAGACGCAGGATGGGCGATTCTAATCCAAGTGGAAGGAGCTAGCAGGTAGCATTGGACCAAGAAGGCCTGTGTGGACACAGGTAGGATGGGCGATTCTAATCCAAGTGGAGGGAGCGAAGTTCCTGTGAACTTCGTGGGGATTAGACTCAGTTCGTTGATCACAAATAGATCAAACCCAAGTAACAACAGCTCATGGCCGCAAGGACAAGACGTGTATATTGGAGGTTTGTGAGTTCCTTTTATTTGCTCTTTGAATGAATTCGGTTCTTTAAAAATTATCTGGTTACTGTTATAAAAGGAAAAACGCAAGGCCTGGAGCCAAACAGATAATTAGATTGATTTTGTGAGATTGGATTCATGGTATACCAACAGAGACCGCTAAAGATAACCCCATTGCCATTTTATAAAGGCTGCAACAGATTAAAGTTGCAAAAGAGCCGAAGCTCTGGCCTGTCAAAGACTAAGGCAGATTTAAACAATCTCTGAAATGAAAATTATGGATCGTATCTAGTGAAATTACGGTGAGTCTGGTTGATTGTGCATCAATAGCAAAACCTTTCTGAAGTAAAACTATAACAACATTAAATGTGCATCAATAGCTAAACCTTTCTGAAGTAAAACTATAACAACATTAAAAGGGTGGATAGGTACCTGTATTCTGCATCCCGTCCGTCCTCTGCTCTGCTCTGTGCCATGATTGCTATACCCGGTTCAATGCAATCCTCTGCTCTGTTCCAATGATTGCCATAACCGAGTCCAATCCTGTAGAGATATCACAGAACTAAAGTACAAAAATCAAAATAAACAGAGCTAATTGTAATTGTATGAAATTAAAAAACAGAGCCTGGCAATTTCATAAACAGAGCTGAAATAATTCCTGTATTCTATCTCACTTACTGGCTAATCTAATCTAAAGTATGTGTACAGAAATTTGCCAGAATTGACGAAGATTTGGGTGGATATCTGGTCGTATACCTGGGGATGGATCCGGACGCGCACCTGCCGATGCCTGTCTTCACCTGTCTTCACGTCTCAGTACCAAACAACACACAACAAACAGATGCAGGCAAACCAGGCCAGACTCGACTCGATTCTACTCATACGGACCAGACACGACACCACACCACACCAGACTCGACTTGACTCTACTCATACAGACCACGCCAGACATGGATCTCCAAACAAGACTAATACAATGTAAAGCAGACAGCCCTGAGAGGAGAAGGAGGAGAATGGAAAAAACATGGATTCAGACAAGGGTGGAAATAAAAGATGATCAACGGTTATGCTTTTCTAACAGGATTGCCATCTCTGCAAAAGCACATTGCCAGTTGTGTCAGAAACTGCCCAGACTAGTTTGAGAGTATCTTGGATCTTGGATTCAGTTTCTGTCAGAGAAAAAACACAATTTATGTTAAGGCAAAAATGATGATGGGTATAAAAACTGTCTACCTTTTTTAATATTCAAAATGAATTTTCATTAAATTATATTTTATTATATGAATATAGTCCTTGGTTTGGGTATTAATATTTAAAGGCTTGGACTTAGGAATATATTATGATTACTTAAGTATATGAAATTGGAAATAGGATAGGATTCATTTAGGGATATGAGTTTACGATTAAGTTATCATAATGTATGCTAAGCTAAATGAGTCTATTTAGGATAGGTAGAATAGGTTATGTTTAGGATCTAGGGTTAGGGTTGAGTAGGGTAGCTTACTCTAGGGTAAGTTAGGTTAGTTACATTTGTTTTAAGATAGGGTAGGGTAGTGTTGGATCGGATGATGTAGGATATGATAGGTCAGAGTAGGGTAGGTTAGGTTAAAGTATGATAGGTTGGGTTAGGTTATGATATCCTAAGCTAACCTAGGGTGGGTTACAGTAGGCTATTCTAGGGTAGGGTAGATGAGAGTTGGCTTGGCTAGGTTAGGGGAAACTAGGTTAGGGTAGGTTATTGTAGGCTAAGGTAGGGCAGAGTAGGGAAGGTTGTTTTGATAGGGTAGGTTAAGTTAGTATATGATAAGGGGTAGGGTGCACTAAGTTAAGGTAGGATATGATAAGTTCCAAACATGACATGGAGCTTCGATTTGCTTTCTATCTTTTGTCAGAAATTGTAATTGAGTTTGACGTTTATTTAATTTATGTTGAAGACAATGCATTTGGAAACACGTCCTAAGCGACACCAACCACAAAAATTGAAAGAAGAATCCTTCAATTTTTAATATTTAAGCACAAATGATAATCATAATAATGATATATGAGTTAATAAAATCGTTGTGCAAATTTTGTAATGGGATTTGGTTATTTCGATTTTTTCAAACTTCCCCACAATATCCCTTTGTGATATGCCACTATTCTATGGGTCCAAACTTTCTTCAAACTATATTTTCTCATATTTAGAAAGTAGACACACCTACGCAATTTGGGACAAAACAACATTTTCTGTGTATTTATAATCTAAGCACAAACCTCATTGCCCCTTTTTGCAGTAACTTGAATGTCAATTCTTTGTATATTTTTCATACAAGATGGACATACCAAATCTAAGTACAAACCTCACTGACCCTTTTTGCATCAACTTGATTGCCAATTCTTTTTATATTTTTCATACAAGATGGATAGACCACTCAGTATTCGTTGAGCAGGGATTCCATTATCCATAGAAGACCCGACTTTAAAATGCTTTAGACATGCATTTAGTCAATCTTTTTTCTTAATATTTCCATCTCTGCAAAAGCACACCGCGACTTGATCTAATAAACATTGTCGCTTGTGTCAGAGACTATAGGTCAAAGGATTGCATGATGTAAAAAGCTCCTCATCGTGGACTGAGGTTAAAACTTTAAAGCACTCTTGAGAGAACATCTTGGATTAAGGTTTTTGTTAATATAAAAACACAATACACATCTTTTTTTTGGATATGGCTAAAGCAAAAACACAATCCACATTATTTTGAAGTTAGGGGGGCATCTTTGATTGAGTTTTAAAGTGATAACCTTCATCAAAATATGGGTGCTAATGGCTTGATTAATTTTAAAAGTTTATTTTTTACGAAATAAACTTTGAAACAAGCATTCCAATATCACCATAGTTTTTTTTTGTTTTTGTTTTTTGTGTGTATTTCCATACACCCAAACCCATAATATGCAATATGAGATGTAATTTCCTCATCATAAAATAATGATATTTTAAGGTTAAAACCCCAACACTCATTGAGACATACACAAACAAAATGACAACTTTCTTATTAATAAATACTTAATGAAACTTTTATTTTTATTTAAATTCAACATCAACTTTGTTATAAAAATAACACAATATGATAAAACAATGAGAATTGTTTGCATAATCTTCTAATGGGTTGATCAATGAACACAAAGTATTACAAAGAAGTGAATTAATTTGTAAACTTGTTTTTTAACTTTATAAAAAATAGGCATTACATAAAGATATACGTGTTTTACAAAATATCATCTAGTCATATTTAGAATCTAATAACATTCAAATGATTGAAAAAGATGGCAACAATATGAGATGCAATTTCCTTCATCTTAAAAAAACTATTTAAAGTTAAAAAATCCAATACTCACTCACATATACCCACAAAAGTGAGAACCTTCATATTAAAAAACACACAATAAATCTATAGTGTTATATATATTCAACCGCAATGTTATAAAAGAAAAACAACGACACATTTTTAAATAATCTTCTTTTAGGTTGATCCATGAACACAAAGTTTTACAAAGAAGTCAATTGTTTTATAAGCTTGTTTTTCAATTTTAAAAACAAATACGGTCTATGTTCTTTTTATAAAGTATTTGGATTCTAATATTGTGCAATCATCAATTTATGAAAAGATGGTAACTATAAATTAAAATATTTTTAAAAATCAACTAGCAATATTAGATTTATAATATCTCTACAAAATACATTGTACATTTCCACAAAACACAATTCAAATCAAACTGTTGTGAAAGTTAGCTAGAATTCAAAATTGAAGGGCAATATGTGTATTGTCAACTATCCAAAATATAGGGTGGTTAAATATAAATTAGACAATTTGAGATTTAAGACAATAATAAGAATAAATACACAATGAATAATGAAAACTTTTATATTAAGTTTATATCTTACGTTAATATTTCTCCTCTAAATTGTGTGTATTTATATGGTTGTTTAAAAGTATGTGTGTTGTAAGTAATCTCACATACATACCAATTATAAGATGAAGAAAATTTATAAGAGGTTCCTTGTACTAAAAACTATGTTATTTTGAAAGTTGGCTTTGAAGTACAAGCCTTCACATAAATTTAAGAAAATATTATCGCTCAAATGCATCACGACAATGGCATTATCCTAAACCAATAATTCAAAGCCACAAGCAACAAAGGTGAGTTTACAACATAAACCTCTTTATTACAACAACAAAATTCATTGCATATTCAACCACATGCATGGAAACAACAACATATGTTCCCTTGGGCAACTAACAAATACATCTACTTTGATTCCATACATGTGAAGATCATGGGATGAGGGCTTTTAAAAACATTAAGAGATGAAAGAATATTAGATGGGAAGCTTAACCAATATTCAACTACCAATTAACCACATATCTCATCTTTCTCGTAATAATTGAAAATTAGGATTTCTTCTTAACACGATTCAAGATTTGAGTAGTGACATTGTAGTAAACCTTAATTGATAAAATATAAAAGCCCATTAAGTTAACTTCATGCATATCAACATCCATCCACATAAGAATAAACACAAGAACGTAGAGAAGAACCCTTAAGGTAAGGGAACAACATCAACTACTCCTTATAGAAGGAATCACTCTACAAGCCATGCTTGCTACAAAACATTACATTCAAGAACATGTTTTAATATTAATCTTTTCCTTGTCAGTAATCCTAGGCATCTATGTTAACTACACATTATTATTATATTAATTCCTCTAACTACCTAGTGGGCCTATTTGCCACCCACCAACAAAAAATGTGCATATTCCATGATTATGGACATATCATAATGATTATCCCCTTGGATACATCCCTAGTTAGTCTAAATTATCTTCCCAACGTACATTACATTCCATCCCACTTCACATGTTTTGTTCTTGAAAGATGGAGAAAGTCGTATAATATGATATACTAAGAAATGTAGTAAATTAGTATCAAACACAAACATCCATCCATCGTAGTGAATTGTGGACATGGCATTCAACTACATCCTTGCAACCTTGACCTTGATTTTGGTTTCTACTTTGGTTCCATGTTATCACTCCACTGCTCTCCATGCGTTTAATTTTAGTCGTCTGTGTGCCTCCATATTGGTTTCCTTTTTCATTCCATGTTTCTTGATGCTCCCAACGTTATCTTGATGACCATTATTTATCGTGGAAATATACAACAACCTTAGCTAATGGTTCTTCTTTCTTTAACTCTTCAACTCTTAGCTCCTTTGTGTCATATATCTCTCTAGATTCTTCTTCATTTTCATGCCATTCCAACAATTTTTCTACATGTGCTTATGTATCTTTTTCTTGTTCTGATTGGACCTTAAAATCTTCATTTGATGTGTTAGTAGCCATTGTGAGACTTCTTAATTTTCTACCTTTAGCCCTATAGCAATAGAATATCCTGCAATGTGATTTTCTTTTTCTTGTACCAAATCTTCCAAGACTTCTTCTGCACATAATTTAATATTAATTGTACCAATTGATTCCATCCATGGATATTCTAAAACAATATCCATATATATGGCATGAAATCTAAATGAAACACATATTTGTCCATAATATTCAAATATTCAAAGCTTGAACATTCTCATCCTAACCTAGGTGTTTTGGGTATGTTTTGTGTGAGTTTGCAATCTTTTAGCTAAGTTAACATTAATGAAATTATGTTTTCTATTAGGTTATATTGAAATAACATATTTTTCTTGTTGAATACATTTATGAACCTGTAGAAAAAAATTAACCCTAGTTCTCTTTGTATCCTTCTTAGTGCTTTGTTTATGAAAATTACCCCTAGTGCTCTTTGTATCCTTCTTAGTGCCATGATATCGCGTGTCTAAAAGTATTGTCTTAGGTTCTTCATCTAGAATTGCCTTTATCTCTTTGTAGTTATGTCCATATGAGTCCCACCATACACTAGAATCATCCTTTAAATGAATGTATAATTCAATTTTCCAACGTATTGGATTTTTTGTTGGGAAAATGGGTTGACACCATCAATGGCTATGCTCAATCGGAGGTTGCATACTTCATCCTTGAATTTATCGGGCCATGTATCCTCTATATGCTTCATGGAAATTTAATCTATTGGGATTCACATAACTCCTTCCTCACTTAGGTGTGTTGCATGCCATCCTTGTATTGTAGCTAATTCTTTGCAACGAAAGAGCCTTCAAATCCGTGGGATTATATGCATGTTCCTCAATATCTTATGAGGAGGACCATGTGCTTTAGCTTTGTTTTGTGATTCTTTGTACTTTTCATGCCCACATTTTGGACATATATTTTTTCTACATATTCGCCTCTATATATATCAATACATCATTGGGACACACATGGTATGATATGTACTCAACACCCAACACTTTCAACCATTGCTTTTCCTCTTCACAACTGTCAGGAAAGTCATTATCACTCAGAATTACCTTATCTTTGAATAACTTGTAGTTAGTGGGAAATATAAATGTATCATGTCATTTAATGTTCATAAAATCAACCATTTTCAATGTTGATAGTGTGACAACATTACTCAAAATATAAGTTAGTTGATGGTTAGTTACCTCAAATGTTTCAAGAAACATGCATATAGCATGCCATACATTGCTTTCAAGTTGTATAGTAACATTGTTGTCCCCAAATCTGTAGACTTTGACTGGCCAGGTCCAAAGAGAGAGGTGTTAAAAGTCGATAAAGGATTTTAAAGAATGCTTCAATGATATGAGCATCATCCCCTAGCTCATTGTCTTGGAATGTATGTAATACCATTGCATCTATTGCATGTGTTTGTCATAATAACTCATCCATACCAACCTCTACTTCATTAACTACATTTCCAACATGTGAAGAACTACTAAAATTGTAGGAATTCCTAATTGGTGAGTATGGACGCATTGAAAATTGAATAGGTGGTTGATTCAACCATGATTGGTATGCTTCCTCTCCAAGTTGCACTAATTTTTCAGCCTTCTCTCGATTTGACATTGTACCGAGGTGCAACAAAAGATGGTCGACATGTCGCTCATCATTAGAATCCTGATTTCAAAAATATTCAATATTACATCGATGATATTAGTAAGTACAACGCAAATGGTTTGATCTAGTATTATATTAAAGAAATTTACAAAAGCACCATAATCATTACCAATAGAAAAATGTTAAGCTGCAAACAATTTATAAAGAATATTTTCAAATTAAGTGATAAATTAGCATCACTCCCACATTGAATTTAAAATTTTCAAATTGAGCAATACATTATCAAATAGACCTTATGCAAGGAGAGCCTTAAAATACACCAATTAATCACCTATTCTACACCCCATGGGAAAATTGAATAATACATTAACATCAATCCTATAAAAACTTAACAAATACAATTAACCAAATAAGAGCATTGTATCTAAGCTATCAATACAGGTAGTGCAACCCATTAATATGTGTCTGATATTTTGGTGTGACAATTACACCTATGATAATGGTGTGATCAAACATCCTTGAGTGTATGAAGAATCACATAAGGATTTTAGGGAAAGTCCTTTATTTTGGACACAAAATTAAGAAACAACTATAAATTAAATAAACAATTATAAAACCAAATTTCAAACCAAGCAATACCATTTAACATGAATCCCATTGAAAATTAAGAAATACAATTAATCAATTTTTTTATCTTACGCCCCAAGGGGACGTTTAAGGGTTATCCCAATGCAAGGCGTATTTGATGAGTGGTCGGTGGCCTACAAAAGTTACAGTTTATTAACAACTCGTCACTAGGAGACAAACTACGTATTGCATGTGCAAAAAAAAATATGGATGTTTTCCTCTTCATAAAGAACTCAGAGTTATTGAAGTGTTCCTCAATGAAAACTTTGTAGAAAATAAAGAGCACCTAGAACTATTTATGAACCCTACAATGTTCCCGTGAGTGTGTGGATGACCATCTATATATAGCAGGTTCTTCCTATTAAAGTTTCCAGAAACATAACCATTCATGCAAATACTATACATAGAAATGTTTTTTTTTTCAATGTGGTTCACGCGCCAGCTTGATCGACGGGCTACATCCACGAAATAATTTATGGCGGACCCACCCGAAGGGGCCTCACACCCGCGGCCTCTGCGTGCCTAACCCCAAGAGAGTCGATGCGAATGGATCCCGCGACCTCACATGCTGGGAGGCCTAACTACGAGTACTCGACCGATTGAGCTAACTCTTGGGGCTACTATACATAGAAATGTTATGCTTGTATTTAACAATATTTAAGTAATCCAACCGACAATATATAGGACCGCAAAATGGCATAAGTGTTACTAAATGTTTGGGAGGAATGAGTACATGTGAAAGGGTAAACAACTTATGATTTGCAGCATATATATTAGACTTAGAAATCATAAAATGATTGCCACAAAAGGAGAATTTGGTTCTAACATCAGGCATAAGAAGAGAAAATGACAAAGTGTCATACAAAGCATGGTTGTATGAAGTATGATATTTACTTTGCAAATTCACAGGAAGGGAGAAATCATCGCTACCCTCTAACAATTGGATGGAAATTGGTGTGTACTTGGACAATTTTTCTCTCAACTCATGCAACTTTTGATCTTCTAGTAGACATGTGTTGGGTGAAATTCATATCATACTTTGGATCACTATAACTTTCATTTGGTTGAACATATGAAGAGGGGTTTATCAATTTAGGACGATACATAGTTGTTCTGGCTTCCAACTTTCCAAAAAATTAGCATAGGGAAGTGTTCCTACGTGTCTTTTCTATATCACCCATTGGATTTTTTACTGCAGTAGGGGGTGTTAGACCATGAACATTGGGTAATCTACCATTGGTGTAATGGTTGAGTGTGACACGCTAAGGGTTATCCTTCAACCCTTGACATTATGAACAACGACAAATTACTGGGGTCTAATAAAAGAGATCCATCTTACGGCAAATTACTGTCTATGAACCAGGATTATGACTTGAAGATGGTATGTTACAATTGGAGGGGTAAAGTGACTACCCATTTTCATCTATGAACTGCTTACGGTATTTTTTCTCCTGATAAGAGGTTACAATGTTTTTAAATTTGTGGAATATCCAGTGTATCCGAACTCAATCATGAATTGAGATCCCACGATATAGAATAAATCAATATTCATATTCACATGGATAAGTAACATAAATTTAAATAAATATCCACAATACAAATAAAAAACTTACTAGAGATGGAAAGGGAGAACTAGTCGAACTTTGAACAAGAAAGAATGAGATGGAATATGAAGAATTGACCATTTGATGCTATAACTTTTTCTCCCCGCATTTCAGTCAAATCAACAATCAATATATATCTCTACAGGCCTAAAATATTTTTAAGAACTATATCTCAATCTAAATTCCAATATAGTTTGGAAACAATTTTGTAAAAGTAAGGTGAGTCTAAGCAACATATATATACTATGAAATATTGTAATTGGTGTGATTTAATACTAAAAGAACATATGAGATGAGTATATAATTTTAATCTAAGACATCAAACAACAATATTTTCAAATTGAATCGTGTCTCTAATCAAATAATCACACATTGGTGCATTCATATGTGCGTTCATATTTATTAGTACACTAGTGTGTCTGTTACATTGCACTTGTACCCAGCGCACCTTCAGGTGTACCCCAGGGAGAGAGGGCCAAATTCTTCGACCAGGAAGGGTGTTGTTGAGCGATGGAGGTCATGGCTAGACCCTTTGGTCCTCCTTTAAGGTACTATGGCTTAATGGCACCGCTGACTTCCCGTTAAAGAGGTTTTTAACCTTAGGGTTGGTGTCTGGGGCCCCTAAAGGTTGACAACTAGGTCTCATGGCTCCATTCCCTTCTTGCGTGCTCTGGTGGCCTCTGCTTCAACTATGATACACTCATATTCAGTTGCGTCCACTTTATACACCCTCTTGGACCTTCAGTCAATGGTCCTTTCTCTCCCTGACCTTATTTCCTAAGAGGAAGGAATCCTCCATGCCAGGTCATTTCCATGCTTTGAGCAGGGCGTTGAGGGATTTTATAGTATTCTAGGGGTTATATGGGCCATAAAACCCTCCCTCAAGCTCGCTTCAGCCTTTCGTTCAGAGTGATTCTCTTATTTGAACATGCTTTGGCACCTAGGGGTGAAAATACCGCAGGTAGCCTGCCTTAGTTTATATTTTATTATTATTTTCTTTTAATTTTAAGTTGACATTTAATAATTATGAATTTACTTGTTTTAAGGCATGTGGGCCTAGATAAGTGAGTGTGAGATCATAGAAATAAATCTCCTCACTTTCATTTTAAATCAGAATTAATGGGATAAATCACTATGCACTTGTTTTACCCTTCTCGGGGTTTCTCTAGATGGGTGTGCTCCTTGGGAGGAAGATTTTTGGTTAATGCAAGCTATTGTTCTGGTAATTCTTTGGTGATTCTTTGTTTTGGTGATGCTTTGATTTGTTGAATGAACATTAGCACAAGGAGGTTAGGCTTCTTACCTTTTTGTTGGATATTGGTGGATGTGCATGTCTAAAGTCTTAGTGGTGGCCTTAGAACTGCACTTTTCCCTATGATAGGTCACTCCCTTCTTTACTATCACCTAAGCAACAACGACATGTCTTCTGGTGAGAGTGCCTTACAGTTTCTTCTTAGTTTTTCTAGGCTAGTTTCTTAACCTAGGACCCTTTCCTCATTAGGTTAATGCTCCTCCTCAAAAACCCTAGATTAGGTAGGGCTTGTGCTAGGGTTCCCCTAGGTCCTCTCACAACTTTTTGGTGCAAACCTAGTTTAGGGTTAGGTGTTAGCGTAATATATGGTTAGATAATTTAGGGTTAGTCTTAGAATTAGTTTTAGAATGGTTGCGTAACTCTCCGGCGCCTATAGCGCGTTCGATCGGGTAGCGCCAGAGGATTATTCCTAATATTTCCAGCTACGAAAATGATATTTTGGATTCCATTTGTTGAATCCATCATGTTTCTTTTGTGAGGACCCTACCAGATATTTTGAAACCTTCTCATTTAGGGTTCCGGATCAGGAGGGAGAGGTTGCAACAACATAGGGGAGGGACATTTCCCCTTCCTGTGGGAAAAACCTCCTATCCTGCGCGGTGGATGATAACTGTAACGTAAAATTCCTCCTTCCTGGTCACGTGTAACTAACTGGTTACGGGCGTAAAACCGTTCTGTGCATGTCAAACTGTCAACGGATTAGGGGTTAGTTAGTTCTTATGTTAGCTTTTAGATTAGGTTAGTCTCTTTAATACCCTTGTTGGTATCTCTCGAGAGTCCCCTAGATCCCTTCACTACTCCGAATTTCTCCTCCCACCTTTATCGCTGCCTTAGTAGCTCTCCTCTTCCATGTTCGTGGGCTCATTTACATCATCTTCGCAGCCTCCTTCAAAACTCTTTTCTCTATCACTAGTATTCTCCCGACCTCCCTTCTCTTTCATTTCCTTTGCGGCTTACCTCCAACACCTGCGACTCCAGTCCTTTTCTCCTTCCCGCTGCCATACCTTTCTCTCTTCCCCAGACCCACCTTTGTTGTTAACTTCATCCCTATCTGTCACTGCAACTCCTCCCATGGCCCTTGATGTTGTCCTTACCATCGCGACGTTATAACCGAGCCTTTTCCTGAGTTCTGGCGAGGACTTGTCTGGAGATTTCACCCGGGTTTCCAAGCCCTTAGTCCATCGCAAGGGGATGCCCTTTGCAGTGGAAACCCTCTTGGATTTCCCAACGCCTGCACACATCAACCACCGAACAATTGGTGGCTTGCGTAGAGGTATCGCCTTGTAATCCACTTGAGTGTTCTTTGGAAATACATTTCATTTACACATATTATGCATGCACAGTACTTTACGATATTTTGTTTCACATTGGAGGTTTGAATTGTAAAATTGTCACAATATCAACATATCTAATGTTGTTTTAACACTGTAAAACTGGTGCATACCGCCACGCACTGTTTGTGGTTTTACCGCCACGCACTGTTTGTGGTTTTAATGCTAATAGGTTGATAACGTGTTGAACATGGCCATTGTCATAATATCTGAATAGAAAGTTGGAAGGCTCATTCACATGACTAATGTTGTCAAGATAGACGACTGAATTTGTATTGTTGTTCAACATTTTCAACACAGATTTTCTACTACATGTTGTTTGCAATTTCGATTATTAATGGATATAATGCAACTCGTATACTCACTGATGTCTCACTGCCAATACTTTAAATCTGCCATGAATTATACACGACTAAACACCTAATGCTTATGGTATATACTACATTTTATATGGAGTTAGCTTTCTAAATGGAGTTAGCTTTCTACCTGACCATTTGCATCGATCGGACCACCAACAATGCGTGATGTGACAGCTCACACGAGCCAGCTGTCACATCACGCATTGTTGGTCGTCCGATCGGTGCAAATGGTCGGGTGGAAAGCTAACTCCCATTTTATATATGCAACTGATCACACACTCCCATGAGTGAGAGTGGGCACATGACCGACACAATCACACTAAGATTATAGCTATTGATGATTGAATATATATTGTGTGCTTAATTATATCACTCTTTGATTAATAATTACTTTTGCGTGGTAGGTACATTGTGGGTGATGTTTTTTTTATGGTGTTGCACCTTACAAGTAAATCGGTTATTAGTTAAATGTTGCTTGGTGTGGTACTATTGAATTGCATTATTGAAGCACACTTCATCACACATACTCGCACGACACTTTCTCTCTCATATTTAGACTCCATTAGGAACTGGGCATTAATACACATACTCGAGAGAAGTATCTTTTTTTGCAGAGACCATTAGGGCTCTCCCCTAGGAAGTTACGACTTACAAAGAAGTTATGGATAAGTGACTAAGGTGACAATGGTCACTTTTCTCTCATATGCTTACCAGCGGCTAGCACTACCATTTCAACGTCCTTGTCGAAGACCTCAAATTCATTGAGGTGTTATATCTGGGAAAGAAACATCATTTTGGTAAGTCTTGAAGTCCTTGGTTTTATATGATTGCATACATTTTTTTGAAAGGAATAACCTATAGGCTTACCTGACAACTCCACAAAGAGCTCAACTCGTCCCATATATCAAGTACGCCCTTGTTTTATTTAGTACTTTTATGAGATTTGCTTAACTAACCTGGCAGGTTTCTCTTGGCGACTCCAATCAAAGAAAATAAAAGAAGTACTCTATAAAGACAGGGAATCCTGAAAAGATGACATCCAATTATGAATTGTGGATTGACATATTGGAATTTTCATGCGTTCCAGGTTTCCCACACAAGTATGCCATTCGATACGGTGGGGAGGCACTTTTCCCATTGTTCCAACAGTATAAGAACCATGCAGCATCCCATGTGCAAGCATTCATGCAATTTTTCCGGGAAAGTAACATCGTGCATGAAGACATTAGGATGAGGCTATTTCTGTTATCTCTTCACCTAGAGGACAATTTGTCAATCAAATATTGGTATGAGGGTTTTCCTTGCAAAATGTTTTCTTCACTCATGTAGTTCATTAATTCATTTAGCATGGATTGGGATTACGGTGTCGATGAACAAGAAATAAAGACCATGATTGAAAGAATATCAGAAGAAACCCTAGGAAAAATTCAACTCAAGATGATGCAAGAGAGGGAACAAAAGATGATATTCCATTTGAGTTTGAAGATAGTGATAATCCAACTACTACAGAAATGGAAATTCATTTTGCTCCTCTTGATCTATCAGATGAGTTACCCAAGGTATCATGTCATGCCTTCAAGGGTGGCCATGATAATGTCGTGCATCATGTGGAATGGTTTATGACTATGGATTCAAAATATGGTATCAAAGAAGAAGAAGATGTTTACATGTGATAATTTGTACTTTACCTCGGAGGCAAGGTCCTTGATTGGTTTATGGGCCTAGATAAATGAATGATATCATCATTTGCGGAATTGGTGGAAACATTTTGTAACCACTAGGATTTAGGGCATCGTGACGAATGGATACCTCATGTCAAGCATGCGAAGGGCTTGTTTAGTAAGGAAGCCCAAAATAAATATCAATTTCAAAGCAACCATTGTTCAAGGTCTAACTAACGATATCTTAAGCACGATAGATGAAGCTTCTCAAACAGATGAATATGATGATGATCCCATATATCACGATCTGGAAGTCCTAATTGAAGAAGCCGAGGAATAGAAGGATAAGATTATTCCTCCCTTCCAACATACATAAACTCCTTGTGATGTACCAGATCTGTGGGAACATAATAACGGGAATTCTGAGGATGATAGTTATTGGACATTTATGGGTCCTCTTTATATGGTTCCTAGAGACCAAGTAGCATTGTCTCTATACGTTGCAACGAGGAAGAGCAGCTTGATGAAGTTATTCAAGAAGAACCGGAACTTGACACTATTTGGGATGAGGAACCCTCAGTCACCTCCAGCAAGTATGATGAAGACGTAACTTATGAAGACCCTGTTGAAAGAGATATGATCACTCATTCCCCTTATGAGGCTAATGATGAAGAGCGGCTCAAACCTTTTTCCACCATAATTGAAGATGGAACAACACCATACTTTGCAAATAGTTTTTATATGCAAACTTAACCATTATGATGAAAAATTTGAAGACTTGGAACCACGTATCTTTGGTGATTCTTCCATGATGTCACCATCATACTCATCCTACGACAGAGAAGATTGTCGCAAAAAGGATTATTTTGCAGATGTTCAACATATGATGAGCCTAGGTTATCACTCTTGGTTGTGCCCCTCAAGAAGCGTAAAAGAATTTTCTAAACCTACTCTACCCTACATCGACAATCCCTTAATGATACATCTCAACAAGACCGATGAAGGTAGGTGGACAGGTACGACTTTAATCCCTCAATCTCATAATATTTATTGTTTATCTTCTCATTTGAAGCATGAAGGTAGGGATTATATTGTTGGAAATTTCAAAATTTTAAGGATTATTGAGGTTACTAACATGATTTTGGAAAAGATAAGAAATATACATGTATGTACAAAGAAAAGCTTGAGTAAATGTAGAGACAGTTTGCGGCTTGTCACGTCCCCTCCCACCTTGGAGGAGGAAACGCGATCATTTCTTCTACCTGAGTTACCCATCTCTTATACTTAATGGATTTTGCACGCGTTTGATGATTCATGTTTCCTTTTTTTTCATAAACTTCTTTAATATCTACATAAGCAAGAATTTCCCTCCTGCTAACATTCTGACAGAGACCGTTGATTTCCATTGCGGTTCTTCTCAGCCATTCAATCTTTCTGCGAATTGGGGAAGATAAAGAATCAATACACTTGCGGGATGCAGGATGCGGAATGCGGAAAAGTCATTTTGTGAAATCTTCTTTTCGCAATTTCCTTTCTGCACTTGCAAGATGCGGGATGCGGGATGTGGGATGCAGGATGCAGGTTTCACAGATTTCGGTTTCTGCAATATTTCATCCACAATTTCCTTTCCGCAATTTGCAGGATGCAGCTTTCGTAGATCTCGGTTTCCACAATTTTCCTTCCGCAACTTGCGGGATGCAGAAACGACATTTGGTAAATTATGCTTTCTGCAAATTTCCTTCCGCAACTTGTGGGATGCGGAAACGACATTCGGTAAATTATGCTCTCCGCAATTTTACCTCTGCAACTTCCTCTTCGCATGCGGGATGCAGGATCAAAATTTAAATATTCCATGATTTCGCAACTCAAGTTTTCTGTGTCATCAATTTTTGTGGGATGATTCTAAGCCATTGATTTGATTCCGGATGCAGACAGTTTTTTATCGTTGATTTTCGTCACATTTTCTCTCCGTCGTCCGATCTCCTCTGAGATATTTCCTTGCAGATCGTCGAACTGATCAATGGAAGACGGGAGGGAGAATGACAGTGTTGGAAATTTCGAGAAGTATTTCACAGCCATGCCTTGTGTTTCAACGAACATCAAAGGTTCTTGATGAATTTTTTAATTCCATAGGTAAATGGGGTATGGGTACACTACACGGCTCACGTGTGAATATTTGCAAAGTTCAACTCCACGGATAGTCTCCCAAGTTCGAGATTCATGGGTGAGTTTCAAACAAAAAAAATCTGAAGATATGTATGATGGAGGTATCCCATACATAAGTCCACTAGCAGAATGGATCAACAAATCTTGTCAAAGCGATGCTTCTCCATGGCACCAGTTTCAAGTTTTCCAAGTTCTTAAGAAGGTTTGGTTTCCTGCACTCACCAAGATAAAGATACTGGTACAAACTCAACATATCATCAATGAGGTATTGTCTTGGATTACACTAAAGGACAAAGGTGAGATGACATGTATGAATTGCTTGCTTAAATGGTTACATTGGTGGTATGATTTCACTTAACCTATTTTGGATATTGGGTTTATGTTAGGTTAGTTCCATTAGGAGTATGTCTATGCATTGCATTTGATGCATTCTCATTATCTAGTTAGTTTCCATCGTTCTTAGGTTGTTCCCCTCATTTTGCGAACAAGGCGGGGTGGAAATGTCTACCTTTAGACACTGTTGATCTCTCGGGCATTTGATATGTGTGTAGTTCTACAGGTACCAAAAAATTCATAGGTTCTCGAGCACTCCCGGGAAGGGCACTCGTCCTGCAGTTGGAGCCATTGTTATGCTGCACTTGTACCCAACATACATTTAGGTGTACCCCAGGGAGAGACGGCCAAATTTTTTGACCAAGATGGGTGTTGTTGAGCGATGGAAGTCATGGATAGACCCTTTGGTCCTCCTTTACAGTTACTATGGCTTAATGGCACTGCTGACTACTTGCTAAAGAGGTTTTTAACCTCAAGGTTGGCGTCTGGGGCCCCTAAAGGTTAACCATTGGGTCTCATGGCTCCATTCCATTCTTGTGTGCTTTGGTGGCCTCTCTTTCAGCTATGAGACACTCATCTTCAGTCGCGACCACTTCATACACCCTCTTGTCCCTTTAGTCAGTGGGTTCTTTCTCTCTGTGACCTTCTTTCCTCAGAGGAAGGAATCTTCCATGCCAGGTCATTTCCATGCTCTGAGGAGGGAGTTGATGGATTTTATAGTATTCTAGGGGTTAGATGAGGCATAACACCCCCCTCCAGCTTGCTTCAGCCTTTTTTTCAGAGAGGCTCGCTTATTTGAGCATGTTTTGGCACCTAGGGTTGCAAATACCCTAGGTTTCCTACCTTAGTTTATATTTTATTATTATTTTCTTTTAAGTTCAAGTTTGAATTTAATAATTATGAATTTACTTGTTTTAATGCATGTGGGTCTGGATAAGTGAGTATGAGATCATAAAAATAGATCTCCTCTGTCACATCTCCAACCCTCTACTTGGCGGAGAGGACGCGACTAACATCTATCAATCCGGGCAATCTAAGCCCCCATGAACATAATACATATATAAAAATGCATTGAACTTAAAGAAAATAAATACACATATGCATAATAAAACGTTCATGATATATATAGTGGAAGCAAATCATTCATTCAACACATTCATGCATTCAACATGTTCAGGATAATTTCATAATAATTCATAAGCAAATACAGTTGCAGAACTTAAATAAACAAGAATACTTATCTTTGTAGAATCTTGTCCTGCAACCAGCTATGTCGCTGCAACGTTCCACCCAACCATAGGCCAATGCGCTCTTTAATCTCTAAAAAACACTACCACCCCCGAGCTGGGCATGATTTTTTCCCAAGGAATAAGGAACACTAGCATACACTCCCCATAGCCAAGGATACAATAAAACTCATTCAAGCCAACATAGTAGGGTTTACCATACTTACACAAGCAGTGGATTACACTTAGTCAAATTCACATGAGACACAGCCAAGCCATCCTTCCAGTTGGGTTTATCAGGCTGCCAAGGAGGTGGAAAGACTGACTGCTAAGCTAGTGAGCTCAACCCCCGAGCTATGAACATCCACACTGGATCTAGCCTATTTCTAAACAATTACACACCCAACACAAGGAAGCATTCCCTTCTCTGCTACACATTCCCTCAGGCCATGCAAAGAAAAAAACCAGCCTTCCAGATTGGTCTGTGAGGTTCTTTCACACACTAGGTTTATCAAGCAAGTATAGACTCTATCTCCATTCCTTCAATCAATGTAGATGCCAAAGAAAGGATGTACACACAATTATCTCAATACCGAAATTAACAAAACTTAGCAGATGCTAGGGATTACATACACATAGTAATCAAGAATTTCTAAACATTGCCAGTGCCAGACTAACTGCTGCAAAATACCAAAACAAAAACATTTGCTGGTTATTCAAATCAAAGACACAAAATTTAATTCTGGGCAATCCGGTTCAGGAAAATGACTAGTAGACAGGATAAAATGTGAGAGGGAAACAAATCCACACAGGAAAACAAAAAATGTGAAGGATTCAGATCGTCGGACAGGAGAAATTCGTGAAAGGTTCAGACTCATAATCGTTTTTGCTTGCTTACTACTGCGTGAATGCCCAGTTGAGTTTCCAAAAAAAAAATTTCCCTTCCAAAATCGTGAGGAAAGGTGAAACGCTGCCACGTGAGGGAAAGGTGGTCGTTTTTGGTGTTTTCTTGCCCAAGAAAATTTAAAAAACGTTTTTCTAGAAATGGTGCTCTGCCCATTTCGAATTTCTTCCCCCTTTTCAAATCCCCCAATCCCTCATCCTTAGGAAAAATCATGCCCCCATCTCATTTAGTTGCATTGACATAGCCGGTTGTGGGTTTTTAATTAAAATGAAATTTTAACATGATGTCCAGCTTTTTAATTTTTAGCTAGCATAAAAAAAACACCATCGGTGCAACCTTAATTGCCGAAACATGGATACTAAATTGATGGTGGGGCTTTGTCCTAGCTCCACACCATGATTATTTACATCATTTATTTAAATGCAACGAGGTCAAAACTATGGTGTTACATCCCCCCCACCCTTCAACAACACTGTCCTCAGTGATTTATAACATTGAACAAAAATGCTTGCTGGTACTGCCCTCAGCAATCCATAGATTCGAACAAAAATGGATGTGCCAGTCGCATGGCATTGTCCAGCTCCCACGTAGCTTCTTTAGGACCATAGTGCTCCCATTGCACCTTCACCTGTCCTATTTCTCAGTTCCGGAGCATTGTGACCTTCCTAGCAAGGATGCGCATAGGCTCAATTTGGAACTCTCCCTCTGGTTCCACCTGTTTCACATCCCAAATTATTATATCGTTAGGATCATGTACATATTTCTTAAGCAAAGAAAAATGAAAACATTATGATATCTAGTGCTAGCAAGCAATGCAAGTCTATATGCAACTGGCCCTATTCTTTCAAGCACTTCAAACGGACCACAGTATCTAGGTGACAACTTGGCACAACTTCCAAGCTTCAAGGAACTCTTATTTTCCTTCACTCTGAGGTAAACATGATCCCCAACACTGAACTCTCTGTTCACCCTATGCTTATCTGCATAACTTTTCTATTTGTCTCGGGCTGCCTTCAAATTCTACCTGATCTTTACAACTTCCTGCTCCATCTTCTTGAGCAATTCTAGACCAAGCACAACCATGTTCACTGGATTATCCCAAGTCATTGGTGTCCTACACCTTCTGCCATACAAAGCTTCATATGGACTCATCCCCAAGGATGCTTGTTGTCCATTGTTATAAGAAAACTCTACCAGGTGTAAATAGTCTTCTCACTTGGATGGTTTGTCCATCACATACATGCGAAGCATGTCTTCCAACACTTGGTTAACTCTCTTGGTGTGTCCATCGGTCTGAGGGTGGTAGGCAATGATGAAAGTCAACTTTGTACCCAAATCTGCAAACAAACCCTTCCAAAAATTGGAAGCGGACCTTACATCTCTGTCAGAGACTATTGCCTTAGGAAATCCATGTAGTTTGAAAATCTCCTTCATGAACATCTTTGTATTGTCATCAGTCTTATGCGTAGACTTAACCGGTATAAAATGTGCTGCCTTTGTCAACTTGTCTACCACAACCATGATGGAATCATGTTGCCTCCAAGTCATTGGCATCCTGTAATAAAATCCATAGAAATAACTTCCCATTTCCATTTTGGGACTGGCAAAGGCTGCAACAAACTTGCTGGGTGTTGATGTTCAACCTTCACTTGCTGACACTTTATGCACCTTGAAATATATTCAGCCATGTCCTTTTTCATTCCTGGACAAAAGTACTGCTTTCTAGCTGTAGCAATTGTCTTATGATATCCTGGGTGACCAGAATATGGAGCTTGATGGATCTCATCCATAACAACCTTCCTTAAATCTGCTACATTTGGAATATAAATTCTATTCTTATAGGTAAGAATTCCTTCTTCTTCCAATTTATATCCCTCATACTTCTTTTCAAGGCTTCGCTGCTGTAACTTGTCCTTGACCTGTGCATACAATTCATCTTCAACAACATGATTAGCAATATGTTGCCTCAAATCTGATTGGAAAATACTAATGGATGCCCTTCCTTTGTACAAAAGTGATAGCATGTGCAACCTTGGAGAATCCTTCAATGAACCTCTTGTAATATCCTGCAAGCCCCATAAAAGATCTTACCTCTATCACATTCTTTGGAGTAGGCCAATTCTTAATAGCTTCAATCTTCTCAAGGTCTACAGATATACCCTCCTTTGAAATAATGTGACCCAAGTACTGAATTATATCCCTATAGAAATCACACTTGCTCAGCTTTGCATACAGTTGATGTTCTCTGAGTAATTGCAATGTTAGTCTCAAATGTTCTTCATGCTCTTCTTCATTCTTATAATAAACAAGAATGTCATCAAGGAAAACAAGAATGAATTTGTCCAAATACCTGCTGAAGACACTATTCATAAGGCACATAAATGTTGTTGGTGCATTTGTGAGACCAAATGGTACCACTACAAACTCATAATGTCCATACCTTGTCCTAAAGGTTGTCTTATGAATGTCTTGGTCCTTGATTCTCACCTGATGGTAACCAGACCTCAAGTCAATCTTGGAAAATACCTTTGCTCCTTTCATTTGATCAAAGAGGTCATCAATTCTTGGCAAGGGATATTTGTTCTTCACCGTGACTTTATTCAGCTGCATGTAATCAATACACAATATGAGTGTACCATCTTTATTTTTTACAAACAGAACTAGTGCTCCTTAAGGAGACACACTCGGCCTGATATACTTTTTCTCCAACAATTCTTGCAGCTGCATATTCAGTTCTAACATTTATGGTGTACTCATTCTGTAGGGTGCCCTTGACACTGGTGCTGCTCCTAGAAGGAGTTCAATTGTGAAATCTATGTCCCTCTTTGGAGGAAGTCCTAGAACTTCATCAGGAAAAACATCCTTGAATTCTTGCAACACGGGATACTCTTCCAACCTAGGAGTTTCATTCTCTGTTTCCTCCTCAATATGAGCTGCATACAACTGACAACCTTTTCTACAAAACTTCTTTAACTGCATTGTTGAAATCTGCCTCACTGATATTACCTTGGGAATGACTCTTACCACTACCAGGTTCCCTTCTTCATCCATGCATTCAAAAGTCTTGTTATAACAGTCAAGCTTCACTCTATGAGCTTCTAACCAATCCATTCCAATGAGAACATCATAGGAACCAATTGGTAGAACATTCAGATCTACACAAGTGATCAATCCATTCATCACCAATGGACATTTCTCAACTACTTCATTAACATTTCTCTTAGTTACAGTGGCTAACTGAACTAACCAAGAATTGCTATGCTTTACCTTCCTAAGAGCACAAACCTCCACTATTCTAGGAGCAATATAACTGTGAGTAGAATCAGGGTCAATCAAAATAGAAATAGATTGCTCAACAATCTTACTTGCAACTTCAACCACCATTGACTGGTGATCTTCCTGGCGGTCTTCCAATGCTGCATAAATTCTAGGTACGGATCTTGCTACTTGCCCCACAGTTTCTACCTTTTGAATATTGTATGTTGGCCTTGCATTCTCATTCTCCAGTGGACAGTACCTACGCATGTGGGGTCCTCCACAATTCCAGCATTAGAGTGGTCCTCTGTTTTGTTGTGGATATTTTGGCTTCTCTCCTGTCACTCTAGCTGGCTGCTTCTCAACTTGTGTTGGTTGCTTCTGTTGATTCCTGAAGTTAAAAGGTTTGTAACCTTTCTTCCTTTGGTCAAACTTCTCACTCCTTTTGTCCTTCCATGTTTTCTGATAATCTGATTTGTTCTTGCTTTGATCATAGCAATACTTAGCTTTTCTTATTGCTTCTTCCAGAGTTCTAGGTTCATAGAACTCAATTTGTTCTTTGTAGGACTAGGGAAGTTCACTAAAAAAGCATTGTATTTTTACCTTCTCATATTTAATATACCTGGCATACCTCAGTAGTTTCAAGAACTTGTTTGCATATTCCTCCATGGTTTGCTGTCCCAATCTCGGCTCATGGAACTCTTTAATATTGTCACCATAGTACCTGTCAGAGAGGTACTTATCCTTGAAATACTTCTGGAACTGCTTCCACACAATCCTCCTTTCATTGATCTTCTTTACTTTCCTAAAATGCTCCCACCATATGGATTCTCTTCCAGTCAAATTTAAAATGGCTACTCTAGTTTTCATATTCCCATAATAGTCTTGGACTCGGAAATATTTTCTCATCCCAAGAAGCCAAGCTTCAGCTTCTTGACCATTCTTTATCTCACTATTAAAGGTAGGATGCCTTGCCTTCTTAAATTCATCTCGCGAGTGGTTCTGGTAGCGCGTCCTTCTCTGATTCTCGTGAGAAGAAGAACTTGCATATCCAGTGAACCCTTCAGAGTCATATGACTGACTAGGTGATCTCTTTCTTCTTCTAGCAGTGTTCTTACTCCCTTCTGGTTTTTCTGTCCGGTCCTGATAGTTCATCTTTCTCTGAATAGCTGTCAAACTTTGCAGCATGGATGCATTCAGCTAATTTTGCTCCCCCTGAACCTTAACCAACCTTTCATTGTCTGCCTTGTAACTCTGCATCTCCACAATTAGGCTTCTCATGGTGGCTGCGAAATCTGGGGGAGTCTCTTGAAATCTTCTCTCCATTAGACTCTGTCTCAGCATTTCCAACTTGGAAATTCCCCCCCATAGCATCTTCCTCATACTCATTGGGGTTCTGTACATCATCATCCATGTTGTTTGTCCTCATGGTTGAACCACAACTTACTTTACCCAACTGCACTATCTGGAATGCTGCTTTTCGAGGTGACTAGGATTCTACAAAATATGTTAATAACACAGTTGTTAGTTGGATAACATTCACATGAATCATACATTACTTACCTTCACTTGGAAAAAATCATACATTGACAACTTTTCCCAAAACACAAAATTTTCTTTCACAAGAACGACTGTCTCAGGGGGACGATGGGGGTCAAGGGGGTCAGGGCGGGTCAAGGGAAACGCCCTCATTTTTTTGTTGTAAATATTTTAATTTCACGCAATCTAGTGCATAAATAGGCTTCCATTTTTCATCTTTATAACCCTCCAGATCTCACTGAAAACCCTGTTGAATTTCTCAGTTTCAGCAAAATTTTCAAAAAAATTCACCCCCTACAACGGAAAATTTTTCGAATTTCACCCACCATAGCCGCTCCTTCCTTTTTTCCTACTCACCACCATAGCGGATCCCACTTCATCTTTTCTCCGCCGCCGTAGTGGCTCCTTCCCTAGCTATCAGTTTCCACTGTTCTCCACTCCCTCTTCATTTTCCATCCACCGCATAATGTCTTGATTTTTTGTTCCCAGCCGCCGTAGCGGCTCATTCTTATTTTCCTTTCATCACCACATCGGAAGACTTTCCAAGTTTCATCCGCCATAGCGGCTCCTTCCCTGTCTTCCATCCACCGTAGCGTCTCTTTCCTCAACTCCGACCCGCAACTGTGGCCTCGATATTCTTTTTCCTGCCGTCGTTGCGACTCGAAACTTCTTTTGTCTGCCGCCACAAAGGCAACACTTAGACAAATTTTGGTATTTTTCCTCTACGGCGAAAAACTTGGTTTCCACCCACCGTTGCGGCTCGAAGCCCAACTTTCGCCCGCTATTGCGGCTCGAAGCCTGACTTCCACCCATCGTTACGGCTCGGTTCATGGCTTCCACCCACCGCGAATTGGCGCTTCTCAGTCAACATGCAAGAATTTTCATACTTAGAAAAATTTCCAAAACATTTTTGTCAGCTCGTCTCACCAAACGCCTATCGGCTCGACTCACCCGACATTCATCGGCTCCTTCTGGGTGACCCAACCGCTACAGTGACTCAATCTTTTCCTTTCTTCTGCCATTATGGATCAATCAACAAAACTTTCCCGCTATGTTGGCAAAGAAAGAAATTCATAGCCTCCGTTGTGGCTCTCTTCAGGTTTCTCAACCGCCACTTAGAAGAATTTCAAAAAAAACTTTCATGTATTCCTCTTCTTCTTACTGATCACAGAGGTTGGTCCTGCCTCTGTCAGCTATTTAACTTGGCCCATTGAGGCCCAATACTACAACCAGTGCTCTGATACCACACTGTCACGTCCCCAACCCTCTACTCGACGGAGAGGACGTGACTAACATCTAAGCCCCCATGAACATAATACATATATAAAAATGCATTGAACTTAAAGCAAATAAATACACAGATGCATAATAAAATGTTCATGATATATGCAGTGGAAGCAAATCATTCATTCAACACATTCATGCATTCAACATGTTCATGATAATTTCATAATAATTCATAAGCAAATACTCTTGCAGAACTTAAATAAACAAGAATACTTATCTTTGGAGAATCTTGTCCCGCAACTAGCTATGTCGTTGCAATGTTCTACCCAACCATATGCCAGTGCGCTCTTTAATCTCTCAAAAACACTACCACCCCCGAGCTGGGCATGATTTTCCCCAAGGAATAAGGAACACTAGCAGACTTTCCCCATAGCCAAGGATACAATAAAACTCAGTCAAGCCAACACAGTTGGGTTTATCAGACTTACACATGTAGTGGTTTACACTTATCCAAATTCACATGAGACACAACCAAGCCAACATATGGGTTTATCAGGCTACCAGCCAAGCCATCCTTCCAGTTGGGTTTATCAAGCTACCAAGGAGGTGGAAAGACTGACTGCTAAGCTAGTGAGCTCAACCCCAGAGCTATGAACACTCACACTAGATCTAGCATGATTTCTAAAGAATGACACACCCGACACAAGGAAGCATTCCCTTCTCTACTACACAATCGCTCAGGCCATGCCTTCCCTTCCAGTGCTATCCGGGGCATGCAAAGAAGAAAACCATCCTTCTAGATTGTTCTGCGAGGTTCTTTCACACACTAGGTTTATCAAGCAAGTCTATACTCTATCTCCATTCCTTCAATCAATGTAGATGCCAAAGCAAGGATGTACACACAGTTATCTCAATACCGAAATTAACAAAATGTAGCAGGTGCCAGGGATTACATACACACAGTAATCAAGAATTTCTAAACATTATCGGTGCCAGACCAACTGCTGCAAAATACCAAAACTTAAACATTTGCTGGTTATTCAAATCAAAGACACAAAATCGAATTCTGGGCAATCCGGTTCAGGAAAATGACTAGTATATGGGAGAAAACGTGAGAGAGAAACAAATCCACACAGGAAAACAAAAAACGTGAAGGATTTAGATCGCCGGACATGAGAAATTTGTGAAAGGTTCAAACTTAGAATCGTTTTTGCTTGCTTACTGCTGCGTGAATGCTCAATTGGGTTTCCAAAAAACATTTTTCCCTTCCAAAATTGCGAGGGAAGGTGAAACACTGCCGCATGAGGGAAAGGTGGTCGTTTTTGGTGTTTTCTTGCCCAAGAAATTTTTAAAAACATTTTTCCAGAAATGGTGCACTTCCCATTTCGAATTTCTTCCCCCTCTTCCAATCCCCCACTCCCTCATCCTTAGGAAAAATCATGCCCCCATCTCATTTAGTTGCGTTGACATAGTCATTTGTGGGTTTAATTAAAATTTCAAATTTAACATGATGTCCAGCTTTTTAATGTTTAGCTAGCATAAAATAAAATACCATCGGCCCAACCTTAATTGTCGAAACATGAATACTAAATCGATGGTGGGTATTTTTCCTAGCTCCACGCTATGATTATTTACATCATTTATTTAAATGCAACGGGTTCAAAACTGGGGTGCTACATCCTCTCTTTCATTTTAAATAAAAACTTATGGGATAATTCACTATGCACTTGTTTTACCCTTCTTAGGGTTTCTCTAGATACATGTGCTCCTTGGGAGGAAGTTTTCTTGTTAATGCAAGCTATTGTTCTAGTAATTCTCTATTGATTCTTTGCTTTTGGTGATGCTTTGAATTGTTGGATGAACACTACCACAAGGAGGTCAGGCTTCTTACCTTTTTGTTGGATATTGGTGGATGTGCATGTATGAAGTCTTAGTGGTGGCCTTAGAGTTTCACTTTCCCCTAGGATAGGTCACTGCCTTCTTTCATGTCACCTTAGCAACAAAATCACATCTTCTATTGACGGTGCCTTAGTGTTTCTCCTTTGTTTTTCTAGGATAGTTTCTTAACCTATGACCCTTTCCTCACCAGGTTAGCGCTCCTCCTAAGAAGCCCTAGGTTAGGTAGGGCTTGTGCTAGGGTTCCCCTAGGTCCTCTCACAACTTCCTGGTGCAAACCTATTTTAGGGTTAGGTGTTAGAGTAATATATGGTTAGATAGTTTAGGGTTAGTCCTAGGTTAGTATTAGAATTAGTTTTAGAATGGTTTTAAGGTTAGTTAGTTCTTAGGTTAACTATTAGGTTAGGTTAGTCTCCTCAATACCCTCAGTGGTATCTCTCCACACTCCCCTAGCTCCTGTAACACCCCCATTTTGACCCCGTTTGCATTAAATGTATATGATGTAAATATTATATGGAATCATGGCAAGGAGCTCAAGGCCAAGGCCCTGACATTGATTAATTTTTGGTGTATAGGTGATCATGGTTGATTCCTATGGTTCATGTGCTAAGTCAAGCACATTTGTAAACATCATGTAAATATGTGATTTAATAAAAAACCCACATCCATCTATGTCAATGCAACAAATAATGAGATGGGGGCATGATTTCCCAAGGATAAGGGGAGGGAATGTTTAACCTTGAGCCATTGGGGAAAACCCATCAAAACTATCAACTACCCATTTCTTGTCTTCTTCCCCAACCGTTTATTTCTACCAGAATTTGGGTGAGGTAGTTATTGCATGGAAGGGGAAGAGTATGGGAAAAATTCGAATTGGGAAGAGCATCCATTCTGGAAGAATGTGTTTTGACCCCATGGGCAAGAAAACACCCAAAAACGTATGCCCATTCCCTCATGCATTCACTTTTCATATTCCCTCATGTTTTGGGGGAAGCTCTGGGATGTTTGGATGATCCATCCTTCATTCACGGGGAGGTTGGGGGTTCACGATCATTCACCCATGCATTGGTCATTCTTTCAAATTAGACAAACACAGCGAGAGCTAGAAAGTGTTGCTACATTTTTCCTCAAGTATTTTCCTTTACCGAGACCCTAGTTGCTGTGTTGCAACGTTATCTTGAACTGTAGAGTGTTATGAGACCCTGTCACTTGTGTATCAGAGTGAAGCCTGTGTTGTTGTGTCTCCTTGTGGTTGCTATGTTGTGCACCCTGGTTCTAGTCTAAACTATATACAAGACTTAGGAGTGGGAGAGATGTAGAATGTGCTTGATAAACCTAGTGTGCAACCTCACAATAAGATAAGAGTGGCTGGTGAGTCTGCTATGCACATCCTGAAGAGCATTGTAATGGAAGGTGTATCATGAGGGACTGTGGAGCAAAGAAGGGGACACTTCCTTGTGTTGGGTGTGTAGGAAACATGGATGCCAGGCTAGATAGGTCTTGTGAAGGCGTCCTTAGCTCTGTGGATGAGCTCACTAGCTTAGCAGTTCTCCTCACCCATTGCCTTAGTAGCCTGATAAGCCCATCTGTTGGCTTGGATGTGTCTTGTTGTGTTTGGCCTTGTGAGTAATCCCTGGCTGGTCCTGAATGTAAGTGTTGGATTGAAAGTGTGCAGTCTGGTAAAGCCAACTATTAGCTGGCTTGGATGATCAGCCTAATAAACCTGACAATATATTGGCTTGTTTACCTTCAGCCTAATAAACCCATCTATGTTGTCTTTGATGAATTCTTGTGTATCCTTGGCTATGTGTGAGCCTAGTAGTGTTTCCATATTCCTTGGGGGAATCATGCCCAGCTCGGGAGTGGCTGTGCTGCTAAGAGATTGATGAGCGCATTGGCCTATGGTTGGGTGGAACGTTGCAGCAACATAGCTGGTTGCGAGACAAACTCTTTTCAAGATAAGTATCTCTGTATTTGCCATTGCTTGATGAAATATGATGAACACGTTTAATGTGTTGAATGGATGAATTGTTCTACTATATGATTGCAATTGTATGCATCCATGTATGTTCTTTCAATGCATTTTAACATTAAGTTGCAGTGCTTAGATTGTCAGATTGGTGATGGCCTAAATGGCCAAATTTGTCCAAGACTTCAATTAGCAAGTCGAATTTTCGGACAAAAATATCCTTCTGCAATGGTCTATTCCGCAGGAGGTATGCGGAATGCGGGAAATGTCTTTCTGCCAAGTCTGTTTTTCACAGATCTCTTTTCACAATTCTTTGTTCCGCAACTTGTGGGACGCGAGATGCGGAATTGACCTTTGGTTAATTCGGTTTTCCGCAGTTTTCCTTCTGCAACTTACGGGATGCAGGATGCGGATTTGCAGGTCTCTATATTTGTAACTTTCCTTTCCTCAATGGTCTATTTCGCATGCGGGATGCAAGATCGCAATTTCCATATTTCCCAATTTCGTAAACTCGGGCTTTCCGCACCATTAATTCTTGCGGGTTGATCTGTTCCCAGATGCGAAACAGATTGTGACCGTCGTTTTTTGTCGTGATTTTTCCCCACTGTTCAGATATTTCTTCATAGATCGTCGAATTTATCAATGGTGGATGGAAAAGAACGTGACAGTGTGTTATCAGAACATGAATGTTGAACAATTCTTTTCACAACCATGCCTGGTGATTCAAATAAGAATAAATGTTCTTTAAGAAAAATTTAATTCTGCATGATAATCGGGGCATGGGTACGTGACAGAGTGGTATCAGAGCTGCGGGTTGCAGCATTGGGCCTCGATGGGCCAAAACGAGCAGTTAAAAGAGAAAAGAACACCCAGATTGTGGTTTAATAGAGCCGCGTATTGCAGCACTGGGCCTAAAAGGGGATAAGTTGAACAGTTGAAATAGATGTTGGTTACAACATTGGGCCTAGATGGGCCAGGGGAAAGTAAGTAAATGGTTTTAATTTTGAATTTATATGCAGCTAACAAATGGTGTTTGATAACACATTTTGCAGAGTCATAGTGCATATTGGAAAAGTGGGTTGTTGGCTCAGGCATGAGAACCTACGGCATGAATGATTCCCAGGATCCCTATCAGTATGAGGAAGATGCTATGGGGGAAAATGTCCGAGCTAGAAATGTTGAGAAAGAGTCTAACGAGAGGAGGTTTCAAGATACTCCCCCATATTTTGCAGCCACCATGAGAAGCCTAAGGGTGGAGATGCAAAGTTACAAGGAAGATAATGAAAGATTGGTTAAGGCTCAGGAGGAGCAGAGTCAGCTGAATGCACCCGTGCTGCAAAGTTTGACAGACATTCAGAGGTGGATGAACTCTGGGGACTGGAAAATAAGACCAGAAGGAAGTAAGAGCACTACTAGAAGAAGAAATATATCACCTAGGGGGTCATCTGACTCTAAGGGATGCACCAGTGGTTCAAGTTCTTCTTCTTATAGGAATAAGAGGAAGAGGCGCTACCAAAACCATTCATGTGATGAGTTTAAGAAGGAAAGGCCTCCTACCTTCAATGGCGAGATAAAGAATGGTCAAGAAGCTGAGGCTTGGATTCTTGGGATGAGGAAATATTTCCAAGTCCAAGACTATTCAAGAAATATGAAGGTGAGAGTATCCATCTTCAATTTGACTGAAAGAGCAGCCATATGGTGGGAGCACTTCAGGCAAGTGAAGAATATTAATGAAAGGAAGATTGTGTGGAAACAGTTCTAGAAGTATTTTAAGCAGAAGTACCTCTCTGACAGGTACTATGATGATAAGATCAAAGAACTCCATGAGCTGAGATTGGGACAACAGACCATGGAAGAGTATGCAAACAAGTTCCTAGAACTTTTAAGATATGTCAGGTACATCAAAGATGAAAAGGTGAAAATCCAATGTTTCCCGAGTGGATTGCCTTAGTCTTACAAAAACAGAATTGAGTTTTATGAACCTAAAAATCTAGAAGAAGCAATAAGGAAAGCCAAGTATTGCTACGAGAAAATAAAAGGAAAACATGATTATCATAAGACATGGAAGGACAAGATGAATGAGAAGTCTGACCAAAGGAAGAAAGGTTTCAAACCTTCTAACTTGAGGAATCAACAAAAGTAGCCATCCCAAGTTGAGATGCAGCCAGCTAGAGTGGTGGGAGAAAAGCCAAGAGATCCACAACTAAACAGAGAACCACTCTAATGTTGGAGATGTGGAGTACCTCACATGCCCAGGAATTTTCCACTTGAGAATAAGAATGGAAGGCCAACTTACTACATTCAAGAGGCAGAAACAGTGAGTCAAGTAGCAAGGGTCGTCCCTAGGATTTATGCAGCACCGGAGGACCGCCAGGAAGGTCACTAGTCAAATATGGTTGAAGTTGCACGTAATATTGCTGAGCAATCTGTTTCTATTTTGATTGACCCTGGTTCTACTCACGGTTACATTACTCCTAGAGTAGTGGAGATTTGTTCTTTTAAGAAAGTAAAGCATAGCAAATTTTGGTTAGTTTAGCTAGCCACTAGAACTAAGAGAAAGGTTAGTGAAGTGGTAGAGAAATTTCCATTGGTGATGAATGGATTGGTCACTTGTGTATATCTGAATGTTTTACCACTTTCTTCCTATGATGTTCTCATTAGAATGGATTGGTTAAAAGCTCACAGGGTAAAGCTCGACTGATATAATAATAATTTTGAATGCATGGATGAATAAGGGAACCCAATAGTTGTAAGAGGCATTCCAAAGGTGATTTCTGTGAGGCATATTTCAGCAATGTAGTTGAAGAAGTTTTGTAGGAAAGGTTTCCATTTGTATGCAACTCATATTTTGGAGCCAACAGAGAACGAAACTCCTAAGTTGGAGGACTTTCATATGTTGAAGGAATTCAGGGATGTTTTTCCTGATGAAATTCCAGGGCTTCCTCCAAATAGAGACATTGATTTCACAATTGAGCTTGTTCCAGGAGTAGCACCGGTGTCCAAGACACCCTACATAATGAGCACACCGAAAATTCTAAAGCTGAAGATGCAGTTGGAAGAGTTGTTGGAGAAGAAGTATATTAGGCCGAGTGTGTCTCCTTGGGGAGCACCATTTCTGTTTGTGAAGAAGAAAGATGGTACACTCATATTGTGTATTGATTAAAAACATCTGAACAAATTCACTGTGAAGAACAAATACCCTTTGCCTAGGATTGATGACCTCTTTGATCAAATGAGAGGAGCAAAGGTATTTTCCAAGATTGACTTGAGGTCTGGTTATCATCATGTGAGAATAAAGGATGAAGAAATTCATAAGACAACCTTCAGGACAAGGTATGGACATTATGAGTTTGTAGTGGTACCATTTGGTCTCACAAATGCACCAGCTACATTTATGTGCCTTATGAATAGTGTCTTTAGCAGGTATTTGGACAAGTTTGTTCTTGTTTCCCTTGATGATATTCTTATTTATTCTAAGAATGAGGAAGAGCATGAAGAGCATTTGAGATTGACATTACAATTGCTCATGGAGCATAAGCTATATGAAAAGTTGAGCAAGTGTGACTTCTATAAAGATAGAATTTAGTACTTGGGTCACATTATCTCAAAAGAAGGTATATCCATGGACCCTGAAAAGATTGAATCCATTACGAATTGGCCCACTCTAAGAAATGTGACAGATGTAAGATCTTTTATGGGACTTGCAGGATACTATAGGAGATTCATAGAGGGATTCTCTAAGGTTGCACATGCCATCACTTCTTTGTTAAAATAGGGGATAAAGTTTGAATGGACGTCAATGTGTGAACAAATCTTCCAGTAGCTCAAGAATCTTCTCGCAAGTGCACCAGTCTTGAAAGTTGTAGACCCAGAGAAATATTTTGTGGTGTGTACTAATGCATGTGGTCAAGGACTTGGAGGCGTTCTTATGCAAGACAACCGCGTGATATGTTATGAGTCCAGAAAGTTTAAGGAGCATGATAAAAAACTATGCCACTCATGATCTAGAACTTGCAGCCATAGTACATGCTCTCAAGATGTGGAGGCATTACTTGGTGGGCAGATGATTTGAGTTAAGGATAGACCATTGTGATCTGAAGTATTTTGTTTGATCAGCCTACTCTAAATGCTAGGCAAGCTAGATGGTTGTATTTTGTATGTGAGTTTGATTTTGAAATCAAACACATAAAGGGAAAAGAGAATAAGGTAGTTGATGCACTCAACAGGAAGGTGCAGGAAATGCATGTGGCATCCATTAGTATTTTCTAGTCAGATTTGAGACAACAGATTGTTAGTCATACTGCTGAAGATGAAATGTATGTGCAGATGAAGGACAAGTTGTAGCAGCAAAGCCTTGAAAATAAGTATGAGGGATATAAATTGGAAGAAGATGGACTTCTCACTTATAAGAACACAATTTATATTCCAAATGTAGCAGATTTGAGGAGAGTTGTTATGGATGAGATCCATCAAGCTCCATATTCTGGTCACCCAGGATATCATAAGACAATTGCTACAGCTAGAAAGTAGTACTTTTGTCCAGGAATGAAAAAGGACATGGTTGAATATATTTCAGGGTTCATGAAATGTCAGAAGGTGAAGGTTAAGCATCAACACCTAGCAGTTTTGTTGCAGCCTTTGCCAGTTCCAGAATGGAAATGGGAAGTAATATCCATGGATTTTATTTACATGATTGCCAATGACTTGGAGACAACATGATTCCATCATGGTTGTGGTGGAAAAGTTGACAAAGGAAACACATTTTATACCGGTTAAGTCTACGCATAAGACTGCTGACATTGCAAAGATCTTAATGAAGGAGATTTTGAAATTGCATGGATTTCCTAAGGCAATAGTCTATGACAGAGATGTCAAGTTCACTTCCAATTTTTGGAAGGGTTTGTTTGCATATTTGGGTACAAAGCTGAAATTAAGGACTACTTGCCATCCTAAGACTGATGGGCAGACATAGAGAGTAAATCAAGTGCTTGAAGACATGCTTTGCATGTATGTGATGGACAAACCAACCAAGTGGGAATATTATTTACACTTGGTAGAGTTTGCTTATAACAATGGACAACAAGCATCCTTGGGGATGATTCCATTTGAAGCTTTGTATGGCAGGAGGTGTAGGACACTGGTGACTTGGGATAATCCAATGAATAGGGTTGTGTTTGGTCCATAATTGCTCAAGGAGATGGAGCAAGAAGTGGTAAAGATCAAGCAGAATCTAAAAGCAACCAAGGACAGACAGAAAATCTATGCAGATAAGCATAGGGTGAACAAAGAGTTCAGTGTTGGGGATCATTTTTACCTCAGAGTGAGGTCAAAGAATATTTCCTTGAAGATTGGAAGTTGTGCCAAGCTGTCACCTAGATACTTTGGGCCATTTGAAGTTCTTGAAAGAATAGGGCCAATTGCATATAGACTTGCATTTCCTGCTAGCACTAGAGCTCCTAATGTTTTTCATGTTTATTTGCTTAAGAGATATGTACATGATCCTAACCATGTGGTAAATTGGGATGTGATTTAGGTGGAACCCTAGGGAGAGTTCCAAATCGAGCCAATGGGCATCCTCGACAGGAAGGTCACAATGCTCTACAATCGAGCCATAGGGCAGGTAAAGGTGCGATGGGAGCACTACGATCCTGAAGAGGCTACATGGGAGCTAGAGGATGCCATGCGATTGGCACATCCATTTTTGTTCAATTCTATGGAGCATTGAGGGCGGTACCAGTGCAACATTTTGTTTAGTTTTGTAAAGCACTGAGGGCAGTGATGTTGAAGGGGGAGGGGAATGTAACACCCCAGTTTTGTCCCCGTTTACATTAAATGTATATGATGTAAATATTAAATGAAATCATGGCAAGGAGCTCAAGGACAAGGCCCTGTCATTGATTAATGTTTGGTGTATAGGTGATCATGGTTGATGTGCTAAGTCAAGAACATTTGTAAACATCATGTAAATATGCGATTTAATAAAAAACCAACAACCAACTTTGTCAATGCAACAAATAATGAGATGGGGGCATGATTTCCCAAGGATAAGGGGAGGGAATGTTTAACCTTGAGCCATTGGGCAAAACCCATCAAAACTGTCAACTACATGTTTCTTGTCTTCTTCCCCGACCATTTATTTCTGCCAGAATTTGGTTGAGGTAGTTATTGCATGGAAGGGAAAGAGTATGGGAAAAATTCAAATTGGGCAGAGCACCCATTATGGAATAACGTGTTTTGACCACATAGGCAAGAAAACACCCAAAAATGTACGCCCATTCCCTCATGGATTCATGTTTCATCTTCCCTCATGTTTTGGGGGAAGTTGTGGGACGTTTGGATGATCCATCCTTCATTCACGGGGAGGTTGGGGGTTCATGATCATTCTCCCACACATTGGTCATTCTTCCGGATCAGACAAACGCAATGAGATCTAGCAGGTGTTGTTACATGTTTTTGCAAGTATTTACCTTTTCCAAGACCCTGGTTGTTGTGTTGTAGTGTTATCCTGAACTGCAGAGAGTTATGAGACCCTGTCACTTGTGTATCAGAGTGAAGCCTGTGTTTTTGTATCTCCTTGTGGTTGATGTGTTGTGCATCCTAGTTCTGGTTTGAAATATATACAATACTTAGGAGTGGGAGAGACATAGAATGTGCTTGATAAACGTAGTGTGGAACCTCACAATAAGATAAGAGTAGTTGGTGAATCCTCTATGCACATCCTGAAGAGCGCTGGAAAGGAAGGTGTATCCTAAGGGACTGTGGAGCAAAGAAGGGGACACTTCCTTGTGTTGGGTGTGTAGGCAACGTGGATGCCAGGACAGATAGGTCTTGTGAAGGCATCCTTATCTTGGTGGATGAGCTCACTATCTTAGCAGTTCTCCCTGACCATTGCCTTAGTATCCTGATAACCCATTTGTTACCTTGGTTGTGTCTTGTTGTGTTTGGCCTTGTGAATAATCCTTGGTTGGTCCTCAACGTAAATGTTAGCTTGACTGTGTTCAGTCTGATAAACCAAACTGTTAGTTGGCTTGGCTGATTATCCTGATAAACCCAACAATATATTTTCTTGTTTTCCTGCAGCCTGATAAATCCAACTGTGTTCGCTTGGTTGAGTTCTTGTGTATCCTTGGCTATGTGTGAGCCTGCTAGTGTTTCCATATTCCTTGGGGGAATCATGCCCAACTTGGGGGTGGTAGTGCCGTTGAGAGATTGATGAGTGCACTGGCTTATGGTTGGGTGGAATGTTGCAGCGACATAGCTGGTTTCGGGACAAACTCTTTTCAATATAAGTATCTCTGTGTTAATCTCTGCATTTTCCATTGCTTGATGAAATATGATGAACATGTTTAATGTGTTGAATGGATGAATTATTCCGCTGTATAATTGCAATTGTATGCATCTGTGTATGTTCTTTCAATGCAGTTTTACATTAAGTTGCAGGGCTTAGATTGTTGAATTGGTGATAGCCTGAATGGCCAAATATGTCCAAGAATTCAATCAGTCACGGTCGAATTTCCAAACATAAATCTCCTTTCACAATGGTCTATTATGTAGGCGAGATGCAGAATGCGGGAAACGTCTTTATGCCAAGCCTGTTTTTCGCATATCTCTTTCCACAATACTCCATTCCGCAACTTGCGGGATGCGGGATGCTGAAATGTCCTTTGGTGTATTTGGTTTTCCATAGTTTTCCTTCTGCAACTCTTCTTTCCACAACTTGCGGGAAGCGGGATGCGGCTTTGTAGGTCTCTATCTCTGCAAATTTCCATTCCGTAATGGTCTATTCCACATGCAAGATGCGAGATGCGGGATTGAAATTTCCATATTCCTCAATTCCACAAACTCGGGCTTTCAACACCGTTGATTCTTGCGGGTTGATTCTCAGCCATTGATCTATTCCTAGACGCAGAACAAATTGTGACTGTCGTTTTCCGTTGCGATTTTTCCCCGTCGTTCATATATTTCTTCAAATATCGTCGAATTGATCAATGGTGGACGGGAAAGAATGTGACAGTGTGGTATCAGAACATCAATGTCAAAGAGTGTATTTCATAGCCATGCCCCGTGATTCAAAGAAGAATAAAGGTTCTTTAAGAAATTTTTAATTCTGCATGATAATCGGGGCATGGGTACTTGACATCTCCCTAAGTGCTTGACAATGCTTTAATAATTCATTCATTCACTTCTTTTTATCAATATCGCGACATTCATTCCAACAATAATCATAAACAAGGCAAGATAATCAAGTTTTCAACACTAACCAATAAGCATTCACATTTAACATTCAACATTCTTGACACAGGAAATAACGTGCGACACATCCAACATGCGACACGACTTTTTCCTTAACAACTTAACAACTGGTGCAACCGTGCGATGCAACAGATTCCTTAAAGGTAAATGACATGGATGCGACCATATTGTAACCTTAACAATATTTTAATATGAAATAATGCTAAGTGCTCGACAATGCTTTAATCATTCATTCATTCATTGCTTTTTATCAATATTGCGACATTCATTCTAACAATAATCCTAAACAAGGAAAGATAATCAATTATTCAACACTAACCAATAAGCATTCACATTTAACATTCAACATTCTCGACACAAGAAATAACGTGGAAACCCATCTGGGAAAAACCACCGAGGTGCTCTTCATATGGCATGAGAAATATATATCACCTTGCAGTCTGTGACTTGCAGACTATTTTGAGATATGTATTTCTAGCGCAAACCCTTCTTTCTCTCACGCTCTCTATTTTTATACTTCTATTCTATTTCCTCCTACTGGTCAACACACATCCTGGATAGACTCTTCTACTCTATTGTCCGTGCACTCAGCTACAGATTGAATCTACAAAACGGTCTACGCACACAACTGCAGATCCACGACTCACCAGCCTCTATCATCAGACTCCTCTCTGATCTCCTAAAAATACTTCTACCTTCTACAATCTCTATTTACTATGAATCTAACAAGCTAACTCTTTAGGCTAACCCTTATATAGTGCGGGTTCCTCCTATTTATAGTTTCTACAAGACCCCGCAGGGTCGACTTAGTACAACTCAGTTATTACATTGAGAAGTAGCTACAAAATATATTCTATGACATTGATGACAGACCATACTAGCTGCAAAACGTACTACATTACATTAACCACGACCATAACTAGTCGCGGAAACGTCTTTCAGCCTGCTTGTACAGGTCATTACTACCCACAAAAACCCATCCTTTAGTCTTCCCCCGACTCTGACTTATGCAATCTTTTAACCTGCTGCTTCCAAGCCTTTACTCTTCTACCTACCTCTCTTAGGTACAGGTCATTACTAGCCACAAAAAACCATCCTTTAGTCTTCCCCCGACTCTGACTTCTGTAGTCTTCTAACCTGCTGCTTCCCAGCCTTTACTCTTCTACCTACCTCTCTTAGGTACACTTTTTCCTTATTTACACCATTCCTTGTCGCAAATTTTCTCTACTCTATGATTCCCTTCTGTCCTTTACCTGCTTTTCCTTCGTCCTTTACCTGCTTTTCCTCCTGCGCTTGTGCTTTAGGTTCTTCCTTATGCATTTTCTCATGGCCACTTTCCTAGCCCAATAGGCCCCCAACACTCACATGTGGCTCGTCCCGAGCCACTAAGAAAACTCATGCTTTTCGCATAGGATGTGCCACGGGACCAACCTTGTCCTTATTCCCTCAAAATACCCCCCACCTAGGCAACCTGGTCACGCACCTCCTGTGCTTATTTCTCCAATTGTTCCACATGGTCGTAACTGATTTGTTCTGATGGTACTTCTTCTAGTGACTTGGCTAACTGCTGGAGCTTCTGTTGTATAGGCTGAATAAGCCCTGTAACTCTCTCTGCCTTGGATTGATGTGTCGCCACCTCATCATTCCTACTCTGCTCCTTGTCGCGCAGAGTCTTTACTTCTTGCTATAGTTGTTTCAGCTCGACGACCTTCATAATATTCTCTTTGATTGGCAGCTTCTTCATGTCTGCCTTGACTATTGAAATTTTGAGCTTAGCCTGATGTGATTCCTCAACAAACTTCGATGTTGTCTCCTCTTCCAAAAGTACTTCCTAGGTCGCCAAAATTGCTTTTATTGTGTCGGTACATAGCTTCTCTCCACTCTTAATTCGATCAACAACCTCAGATGTTGTTGTCCTGCAATGTTCTAACACCTCAAGAGGTGTTCTTGGTTGCTTCTACGCTTGAAGCTCTTCTACCTACTTCCTGAGATCCACCGCAATCTTGGAGAGTCGGCCAACCTTGGTAGCTGCGTCTTTGTCCTTTTGGCCTTCTTTTGGGGGGGGATTCTGTGACTATGCTTTTGATGGCTTCAGCCAGTGCAAGTCTGCTTTGCTCGTGCACCTCAATCTCTTGCTCCTTTTCCCTAAGGAGGACCTTGCTCTCTTTCGCCTTCCTTGTTGTTTTCTTAGCTTGATAAGAAACAACATTTTCCCTGATCCAAAATTCTATCGTGGTCGCATGCTGAATAACATACACGTCGACCAATGCTAGTTTCAAAAAATATAGTGACAATGTCCCCATCACCTGGAGAACATCATCATACTCCTTCGTTCCCGAATCCAGTGCTTGCGCATTTATTTCTAACTTGAGGGGCGACAGTAGTAGGGGTGTGGCTAAGGTAGCCCCAGGATCCATGACGTATGCCTCAACCTCGATAATGCTTTTTACTTCATTGATGGCCTCTATGAGAATATTGACATGCTCGACAATCTTGTTGGTGACTTGCATCTACTGTGTACTAAGACCCTCAAGGATGGTCTTTGCTACATCTGCGACAACGTCTATAAGTAATCCCATATACCCCTTATCTAAGCTGACTGTATGAGTCATTTTATTAGCTTTCTTCTTGCGCACGTGCGCCCTATCTTGTGTATGTTCTCTCTTGGGTCTGCACATCCTCATCAGTAGGTGTGTCTGGTTCATATTCTTTGTCAAAACCCTTATCACTGTTATTATCATCATGTCCTTGGTCTCTTGCGACTGGTCGTCTTTCCCGTCGCCCCCGTCATTGCCTTGGAACAAGCTCAGCCGGAAACACCTGCGAGGCAGGAACAGTCTCACCCAAGATATCTTAATGTGTAATTCCCATAACCATGTGTCCACGGTCCATGAGGGATTACAGTCCCTTGGCGCGTGGCCAAGGTGATCAACAGAGATGGAAGGTTGGAGTATTTTCTACTCGACAGTGGCGCAACAGTGCGACACAGCCGGAATGTGAGAAAAATTTGTCCTTGACAACTTAACAACTGGAGAAACCGTGCAACGCAACTGATTCCTTAAAGGTAAATGACAGGGATGCGACAGTATTACAACCTTAACAGTATTTTAACATGAAATGATGCCAAGTGCTTGACAATGCTTTAACCATTCATTCATTCACTGCTTTTATCAATATTGCGACATTCATTCCAACAATAATCATAAACAAGGAAAGATAATCAAATATTCAACATCAACCAATAAGCATTCACATTTAACATTCAACATTCATCGACACAGAAAATAACGTGGAAACCCACATGGAAAAAACCACCAAGGTGCTCTTCATATGGCATGAGAAATATATAGCCCCTTGAAGTTTGCGACTTGCAGACTGTTTTGAGATATGTATTTCTAGCTCAAACCTTTGTTTCTCTCATGCTCTTTGTTTTTATGTTTTTATTCTATTCCCCCCTACTGATCCGCACATAGCTTGGATCGACTCTTCTACTCTACTATCCACGCACTCAGCTGTGGATTGACTCTACAAAACGACATGCACACACAACTGCAAATTTGCGGCTCACCAGCCTCTACTATCAGAATCCTCTCTGATATCCTAAAAATACTTCTACCTTCTACAATCTCTCTTTTACTATGAAGCTAACAAGTTAACTCTTGAGGCTAACCCTTATATAGTGCGGGTTCCTCCTATTTATAGTTTCTACAAGACCGCGTAGGGTCGAATGAGTACAACTCAATTATTACATTTAGAAGTAGCTACAAAATATCTTCTATTACAGTGATGGCAAGCCATATACTGGCCGCAAAATGTCTCACGTTACATTAACCATGACCATAACTAGCCGCGGCAACATCTTTCAGCCTGCCTGTATAGGTCATTACTAGCCACAAAAACTTGTCCTTTAGTCTTCCGTCGACTCTGACTTATACTGCTTCCCAGCCTTTACTCTTCTACCTACCTCTTTTAGGTACGCTTTTTCCTTCGTCATATATTTTCATTGCTCCGCGCTTCCCTTCCATCCTTTACCTGCTTTTCCTCCATCCTTTACATGCTTTTCTTCTGTCCTTTACCTGCTTTTCCTCCATCCTTTACCTTGCTTTTCCTTCGTCCTTTACCTTCTTTTCCTCCCGCGCTTGCGCTTCAGGTTCTTCCTTATGCATTTTTTCCTAGCCCAACACAGTAATTTATGATATTTTGTTTCACATCGAAGGTTTGAATTGTCAAATTATCGCAATATCAATATATAAACTTATGTTGTTTGAACACTATAAAACGGGTGCATATCGCCACCCAGTGTTTTTGGTTTTAATGCTAATAGTGTGATAACGTGTTGAACATGGCCATTGTCATAACATTTGAATAGAAAGCTGGAAGGGTCATTCACGTGACTAATGCTGTTAATATAGATGATTGAATTTGTATTGTTGCTCATCATTTTCAACACATATTTGCTACTACACGTTGTTTGCAATTCCGAATATTAATGTATATGATGCAACTCGTATACTGACTGATATCTCACTGCTAATACTTTAAAGCTACCATGAATTATACACGACTAAATGCCTAATGTTGTTGGTATATACTACATTTTATATTGCAACTGATCACACACCCCCACGAGTGAGAGTGGGCACAAAACCGACACAATCACATTGAGATTATAAATATTGATGACTAAATATATATGGTGTGCTTAATTCTATCATCGTTTGATTAATAATTACTTTTGTGTGGTAGGTACATTGTGGGTGATGTTTGTTTTATGGTGTTGCGCCTTACAAGTAAATTGGTTATTAGTTAAATGATGCTTAGTGTGGTACTGTTGAATTAAATTATTGAAGCACACTCCATCATACATACTCGCACGACACTTTCTCTCTCATATTTAGACTCGATTAGGAACTGGTCACTAATACACATACTCGAGAGACATATCTTTTAGTGTTTAGTGTCTTTTTTGCAGGGACCATTAGGGCTCTCCCCTAAGAAGTTATGACTTCCAAAGAAATTAGGGATAAGTAACTAAGGTGACAACGATCACTTGTATCTTATATGCTTACCAGCGGCTAGCACTGCCATTTCAACCGATAACACGCGCTATAACAACAAACACACTAGACAAGAAAATACACGCTATGAGTAGTGGATATTTATTGTTTCATTTTACAAAATAATTTATACCGGTGCATCATATAAATACATACCCATCGGTGCGTTCTCATTCCACATGCACTAAAGCAATCTTAAGTAAATAATTTGTGGTGCATTTGACTTATAAACACACCGGTGCGTCCGAATAACAAGCACACCAAAATGCCAAAAATAAAAATAAAAAAATTGCATAAGTTAATTTTTCCCTAAACTAAGAAAAGGGCAGCATTTTTAATTTCAAAAACTAATTCTAAAATGTGTTTAAACGCAAAAAAAACTAAACATTATTTCATTATTTTGTTGAAATTTGGAGGGGAGAGTTTTGGAAGGGAGACTTATGTGGAAGGAGTTTGGAGCAACCAGATTATTCAGAGAATCAAAACTTGTTCGGTATGGTGAATCGAACTAAACCCTGCATAGTAAAAATTTCAAGTATGTAAAATTTTACTATAGATCTTATTATTCTATTTAGATTTTACTTAGATTTAGAAAACAAATTCATAGTTACCTCCAATGTTGAAAACCCTTATTTTCTAGCTCCTCCTTTTCGTTTTATGTGGCTGCAAAATTTTGCATAAGGGTTTAAATCCCTATTGTTACACAATTGCGATTTTTCTTTTTAAGGATTTTAGATTTGATTTGTTTGAGATTATATATAGAAAGCATAGGGTGAAATGACACCCCTTCTTGGGTCGAATTCGTAACCATGTCGGTCCTGTCAATTTTTTTATCATTAAAAAATTGCTTTCGTCATTTTCTATGCATATATCTATAATTGTTAATATTTCTCCAAAAGTAGTTATGCCAAAACAAAAAGGACCTCTAAACGAACAACAAGCAAAAAAAAGAGAGAACACAAATATTTATCCCGGGAAACTCTCGTGGGGGAGAAAACCCAACAAAACTTCCTCGATATAGAATTCAACCAAGTACATTGTAAGACCCAAAAAATAAGACTAAATGACTTCCTTCTCATTAGATGGATTGTTTCTCCTCTCCCTAGCAAACTTGCTTGATTTCTAAGTGTGTCCAAATGAGGGAGGCACCTCCCCTATTTACACTGATCAATGGAGAGGCCTAATAACCTAGCAGGGCCGAATTCTCCTCACTTCTAGGGCTGAATTTCCTTGGGAGACTCAAAAATACATTTTAATATTACTTTTGTGGGTACTACTAACTCGAATTACAATGAAGGTTTTATATCAAGACTTTACATGACCAAATACAAAAATAACATCCCTAACTGGAGGAACTACATCTATGGAAGTGGAAATAATAATAATAATAATACAAAATAGAATATCTTCCGACGTTACATTTATTTAACAATCCCTCTTAACAAGGAAGGTATTCTATAACATAACAATAAGGAACTCTACCATATGGTATTCTATAACATCAATATTTTTTCTCTGTAGACTACAATAAAGAACTCTACCAAGAGAGAAGTGCTTTCCTTGAGACTAAAGCATGTGTCAAGTGTTCCCATGTGGTGAATCATCATACTATACTAGTTTTTATATACCACCACTATATTCTAGCCATTGAGGTACTTTTTGTGTCTGTTCAAGAGCAGAAATCAATGATAAATGGAATGTTATCTTGCAAAGATATTTTGAGTGCCATAATTCACGAGTAAATCAACAAGTAGGATGTGTCATCTCTAGATACATCTGATGAAGCACCAAGAGTTGTTGGGTTTCCACAAAAGTCTGAGGGACTGAAACTACGTGGTCTTAGGACCATCCAAGGCATGACATATGCAAAGAATGTGCTCACCATAGTATGTATGGACTCTAAATCCCTTTGATATGAATTTTTATAACCTTTAGATGTCACTGCATTCCATTTTAAATTATTACAACATGTGTTGTTTGGGAGGGAGTTTAGTAAAATTACTAGGTGTTTGAATTCAATTGGGGAAAATTACTCTTGTTTTTACTTGTCTCTTAGCTAGTGTTCCTTACATACAAAAAGGTACATTATAGTGGTATCATAGCATGGTCCTTTTCACCTTTGAGTAGTAATACCAAGCTCCATAAGCTCTCCATTGAAGAAATATTGCAGAACACAACTTCAAGTTGCACCTATGAGGCTTGAACCAATTGTTGAAGATGATGATGTTTTTGAGTAGTATGAAGAGAAATAATCAATTTCTAGTTATGAACAAATCAAATTTATGGATGGAGGATTTCCACGAGATGAGGATGGTTACTTTAGTGACCAAATGGATGATGAATAATAGTGGGATGAACCATCAAAAGCTAGATCAAAATATGATTTAGCAAGGAGGATGATAACCATGAAAAATATGCCTCATCACTATCAAGAGTATCTCTCTTTAAGGGAAGAGATTCATAAGAAAATATATTTCAAATATTAGTTTCAATTCCAATATGGATTTTGGCCCTAAGATGTGGATGAGACCTATTTCAAAAGAAACAAAACTTCAAGGTAGGAACCAATTAGGGGCAAGTCATTATCTCCATCACATTCATTCTCATAGGGTATGCAGTCCAACTTCCCCTTATATATTTCCATCTTTAAACCAATTCTTGTTATGTTGTTTTCATCAATTCCTCGTCTTTTGAGATGGTATATGTGCACATAATTTTGTTATAAGTATTATCTGATAAATGGTCATCACCCTCTAGGATGGAAGTTGGTTCTCCAAGAAACTTTACACCAAGAAATTTATCTTGCAAGTACTCATTAATAAAATCCTTAATTATTTAAATAATATAAAACAATGTTTAAAAAAAGTATACATATTATTTATATCAAATTGGAAAATTCCTTACCAAAATTCCTACTGAATTTCAATCGATTGTAGGAGGCATACTACCCATTGGAAGCTAATCATTTATGTAATTTATTTGTACAATCACTCGTTTGAATTGTTTCTTTCCACGCCATACGTAACATCCATAAACAACAATTTTCTCGAAGTATTCATCCCATGTACTACAGTCCTAACTAACCTATTGTTCAGTGCAATAATTTTTTGTGTCTACATGATCCATTGTCATATCCTCTTCCATCCACTATCCTCTACGTGATTTAACATTTTTAGGTCCACGTCCACATACATAATATCTTTTTCTTTTTCTAGTTGAACACTCAAGCTCTGCATTTTTTCCAAACTCCGTCTAAAATAATCAACAATGTGCATTAATTTATGTCAAGATTGGATAAAACACTATAAATTTTAATATTACTGTGAAAAATGGACATATCACAAAATTGCATTAGATCATTTTTTTCTAAGTTAAGTCAAAATTTGAGTACATGATGTCCTTCGTTAACCATTGTGTCCTCATTTGATATGACATGATCTGTTTCCATGGCCTCATTTGGCCCTTGTAATACACAACATAGAGAATACTTTTTAGTACACCAATTATATCATTTCAACAAATATGTTATCCAACACAAAACCTCGCTTTAGTCATATATTTGACATATTGATATCATGTTTTGGATTTGAAAAAGAATCATGATGCTTGGTATATACATCAAACCAAAATATCAACAAGAAAAGTATCCAACATCCCTATCCCACATGGACATCCTAATTTTCAAACTTTTCCCTTGACCATATAATCACGTTTAATCGCATTCATGTGCATTTTCAACCAATCATTTTGACATCAAAGGCCTCATGGAAAAAAAATGACTATCTTCTATATGTTGTAGCATTTGTGAATTCATAAACACCTTCATCCTTTGGTTGAGGATGCTTTGTCTTCTTACCTTTATTGTATTTGCAAATTCCATTGTCATATTTATTTCCACCCACTTTTCTCTCTATGATTTAGTAGTTCTACTGTGTCCACATCCTTTGTCCATGGCCTCCTCTATATCATGTAATACACAACAATGAGAATAGTCACATAACATATGCGCACCAAGAGAATATTGTTGAATTTTTCTTGTTAATACACTTGTTTTTCATTAACATGCACTATGAAAAACAAAATATGACATTATAACATTTCTCTCTTCACAAAAAGTTTACATGTGGAATCTTGATAACTAGGGCTCAAATCTTATGATTTGTCACTTTTTGTAAAAAAGAGCATAGTGAATGAGAATTAAGTGAATTTGTAGCGAGAATCAAGCTGCAAAAATAAGAAGTGTGCACAACTTCACCTGATAAGTCTCGACAATTCAATCTTTGCACAAATTTTCCAAATAGTAAGTTTGTAGATTAATTAGAGATTGCTAATGTTTTTTTTTACTATAACGGTTATGGAGATTTGTATTAAAAACAGTGGCAAGCCACTGGGTTCGTTACATCAAGAGAGAATTCCTGTCACTCAATAAGTCAAAATCCTGACAAACTTGCAACACACTTGCGGGCAGCTATTTCAGCGAGCCAGTGCGGCTTCATGTCATTACATCTTTTCGTGGTTGGGTAGTTTTTTTTTTTTTTGATACGGTCTGCCATTCGTTGCTTTGGCCCTGATCATGGTTTTCCGGCTGACCTTGTGCTTCTTCTGCGTCGGCAATATTAGCCCAGCTTGAGTCTCGTTGGGTTGGCTTTGGAGACCTGGGCGGAGTTCTTTCTACTGGATCTGTCCCCTGAACAAGTTCTTTCGGGGCGGCAGAGTCGACTTCTCCTTCTGGTACTGACGCCGGGATCTTCCCTTCAACTTGCTTCTCCGGAGGTGCTTCTGTCCACCAAGTGGGCTTTTGGCTTCGGGGCGGTCTTCTTTTTCCGGGTAATTTCTCGCAGTTACGGGCGATATGCCCTGTTTCAAAGCAGATCCTGCACCTGAAGCAGAGATTCTCGTAATCGATCTTCTGGGTCCTTGAGTAGCCCTTGCCTAGAAGAATGATTTCTGCTGGGAATCCATTGTTGAAGTCCATTTCTACACAGATCCTTGCAAATGTGGATCGGACTGGAATCACTTCTGGACATTTGCAGATAAACTTCCCGAGGCCGTTTCCAATAGACTCAAGAGACTTGTTCCCCCAGAGATGCAGGGGAAGGGACGGGAGTCTCACCCAGACCAGAGCGGAAGAGATAGAGGCCGTGGTTGGGTCGAAGTTAGGGGTCCATGGTTGCATGGACAGCCCTGCTCTGCCCCAGAACCACGGCCCGGAGCCGGAAACCTTGTCTCTATCTTCAGCAGAATAAAAAACGGCCACGAAGAAACCCTTGGCACAGGGGCAAACAAGAACCTCACCATCAAGCAAAGGGGACCAAACGGAAGAGATCTAGGAGCGGAGATCTGCCAGGCTAGGCCAGAAGCCATTGAACCTGCAAACCAAGGCAAACTGGTTGAACTCAGAAGCAAGCACCAGGGCTTCCTCCGGCAAATTTATGGAGATCGCTGGGGCTTCCGGAATCGAAGCATTCTGGACCGAGGACTCCCCCCGACGAGAGGCCACGACTTTGAATGAAGGGCCGCCCAAAGTAGAACCTGGAGTTGAAGGAGGGAGGGCGGAGCTGACCGGGAGAGCCCCGAGGGTCGAAGCTGCTGCAGAGGAACCGCCAGGGGGAAGAAGAGGCTCGACTGAGGAAGGGAGCCTGAGGGCCGCCGAGAGAGAGACCCCAGGGGGGGCATAAACGCTGCCGGAAGCAGGAGAGGGAGCGGCTGCCATAGAAACGCAGCCCTGGAACAGGCCCGAGCAAGAGGGCGGCTGGAGGAGCAACGGACTGAAAGTATATTGTAATTAGAGATTGCTAATGTTGGCCTAATCAAACTATGGATATTAGTCAAACATGAAATATAGTACTAGATACTAGAGAACCTATATATCAATGCGGCCTTATATATAAAGACAAGTTCTATGCCATTTTATGACATAAATACACAACTAGAGATGAAATATCTAATGGATTGACTCTTGAATGTAAACATGTTTCCTAACATTGTCGTCTAAAAGCTTGATTAATTTCATTTTTCTAGTTGTAATGTTACTTCCAATCAATTATTGTGAGATTCTTTCCCAGCTCACTATTAAAGAAACCCATTCAAACTTAGTAAAAGTAGTTATCCCAACTCAAACTTTAGAAGAATAAGAGCATAAAACCTCAAAGAAAACTCCACATTACTATAAGAGCTTTTACTATAACTATGTTTTGAAGAGGAATCGAAAAGAAAGTTATTTGAATAAGTTGATGCAAAGATCATATAACACCCCATTATGGAAATACCATGTATGTTAATCGAATAGATTATGGTTTTCCATCTCTCTTGGTCGAATAAGAAAACACGGCCTTAAAAACTAATGATGGTTGGCAATCAAGCCTTGTATAAAATTTAAACTTTGTACATGAATATAGTCGAACTAAAATTTGAGAGTGTTAAAATTTGAGAATGTACCATTTAATTTGTAAATGTATAAAGGGATAAACACTTGTAATTATTAACAATCGACTTTAAAAGTATTGTTTAACTCGTTTCATGGAAAGGTTTAAGAATGACTCCCTAAGAGCAGGTAGACATTTGCACTTCTAGCTAGGTTGGAGTTTTCTTGCTTTATAGGAATTTTCCATGATATTGCTTGATTTTATATATAATATGTCAATAAATTAATCTACAAAGTTTATATATAAGCTAAAATACTAGAAAATATAAAACATTTGATCATGTTAAATGCTCATACAAAATTCTCATTAGTGAACCAATTATTTATTTGTGTTAAAGGCTTCGTAGATAATTATCATGTCTTTAAAATTTCCTCCTTCGTGCAATCAGATTTATAATTGACCCTTTCATATAGTTTTCCTCAATGACATTGATTGGGTGAAATAGCTTAAAATAAAAATAGTGAAATACATTGATTGGGTGAAATACATTAAAATAAAAATAGTGAAATACATTGATTAGTGTGAAATAGTCATCATGTCACCATTCAAACTTGTATGGGGTCATTGATAGATATTACATGAGCATCAACCAATGTGATTATGATATACACTAGTTAAGTTTTAGGTGTACATTCAATATTTTAGATTGTCTTTTTGGGAAAAAAAAATCATATAGATTAGCAAATATACACAACCTTGACCTCTTGAATCAATGGTCATAGGCTCACAATGGGAATTTATAGAAGTGGATGAAGAAGAGGAATACAAATACACATTTGATGTAAATGATGATTATTCCCTTCTTGATATTGGCTTGGCATTTAATGGGTTATAACCCACATTATTTATTAACATGGTAGTCCTTAGAGTACACGATCAATTGATTTTGAAATATGGTCACACATTGATAAGATTACATATCCTTAGTTATATGGATATTACAATGGTCCATAACTCATAGTTCATAGGTTTTATCATATTTTTAATAATAGGAAATACAAATGTATCAAAGCCTCTTGAATAAAAACTATGTAAAATGCTTTGTTGAATTTTTTCTAGAACTATGAAAATGTTTGATTTTATTATGGGAATGTGCTTTGGAATATAGACTAATTATGGTAGGTCATTCATGCTACCATCCATAACTTCATCCTCATAGTTTGAAAAATTCATACGACCATGTCATTCCTTTGTGGATAAACTTAGTGCTTATATGTGAAGGTAACCCTTTACTAGAAAAAAGATATCAAATGGTATAGCTTATCATCTCCATGTTAGGCACTAAATTAAGCACAATTTGAATCGACTTTGGCCCCCAAGGATTTTACATTTAGGGCCCAAACTCAATGCTAAAGTCAGTGTTAAGTGTGTTGAATTTAGCATGGACTGATGAAACAAAAACAAAAAATTAAAAATCACGCGGGCCTAAACATTAAAACAAAAATAAAAAACACCATACCACAAAAAAATGACGAGTCGAACTTCCAAGAAAAGTTAAGATTGAGCTTCCGAGCAGAGCACCATGAGTTAGGATTCTGAGTAGATCTAAGATCAAGCTCTCGAGTAGAACACCACAAGTCGAGATTTCGAGCAGAGCACCTTCGAGCAAATCACAAGATCGTGAGCATACACACCCCTCCTCCCCTTTGAAAGATTTCACACATACATTTTTTTTATCTGATACACCCTCCAATAAACACAAAGTATTTCACGTATTCAACCCAAAGCTTTATATCTAAAACCAACTCTCCTTGTTTCCCAACACCTCACAATCAATTAACCGACCAAGGTAGGTGAGAAAAAGCACCTAACTCCTTAAATCATGCAAAAATTGGCGGTACAATATGTCCCATGGGAGCATAACTCCACACAAACTAGGGTGAAGTGATGGTGGGATTCCCATGACTCAGTGTGAGCTCCTAAAATCTAGAGATCCTAAACTCATGCATGAAGACACATCAAGCTGTAACTAGTGGCAACATATTCTTAAGCTAAGAAAATAACATTTAGACTATAATGGTAAAAAAAAATTACAATAATTCTAACTAACCCCTAATCCAAAATTGCACAACATAAATTCTAAAAGTTAATACCAAAAATCACCGACAATCTAATGTATAAAAAATAACTACTCAATAAACCTAAGAAATTGACTCCCGATTTGAAGTGTATTGGAGCTGAAGTACATACACTCTTTTTGCTTAATTGTCATACCCGAAATAGAGGTAGGTACACGTGTGTAAACACACACGTTCTATGTGGAGTAACAAGTGTAAGCTTGCGGGGTTAAACCTGTTCGGTAACAAGGGAGTAAACTTTCTAGGTAACAAGTTTCCCCAATAGGTTAAGTGGTTACTACTTGTGGTTTTATTTCCGCGCTCGATTTACCCTTTGCATTCACCTCGCCCTCCTTTCATTTGGTTGACTGTCCGAATGGGTTAAACCTGTGGTTTTGTTACCGGGCTCAACTTAAACTTACCGGTCTCATTGATGAGGGTTATCTCTGGTAAAAATTTCCATGGGCGTCGGTTTGACACTCGCCCTTCTGATTCTGAGTAGGCGTTTAGCAAAGCTTTCCCATCTAGAGACTGTTACAGTATCTACAAAAAGAGACGGTTACAGTATCTACAAAAAGCTGGTGCACATCACCGTTTCAATTTCTTAAAAAAGTGCCCACTCACCATTTCAATATCTTATAAAAAAGCTAAGCACCCACTCGCTCCATGCTGTCTGCCAACGGTCATTTATTCCACAAAAGCAAGCAGCTCCATCTATTTAAAGAAGCGGCTGCAGGATTTTATTTCTTGGCTCTTGTTCCGAATGATCTTGAATTGATTGTTCAATTTTCCTTAATTCATGCTCCAGGCTGCTGTATTTATTTGTTTACATATTATTCTGTTCTTTTTTGTATGGATCAAGTTTGAACATCTTCCTTTTGCTTGTTTAACTCTTGAGGTTGGATTGTATTTCTTGAAGTTGGATTGTATGTTTCTGTGGGTTTTATTTTCGGTGCACCTAATTTTGTTTTTTCATTTTCTATATTCTTCCTTCCATATCTATGATCATCGCATGACCAAAAACCTATGGTAGCTTGGAGTGCATTAAAAATGGGGCAGTGGAAATTGGAGCTCAAGCCGTCCCTGAGAGGTAATATTCTGATTTGACATTTTGTCAGCGTTTTATTTAAGTTTTAGGCAACCTTGAGCAATTTTGAGGGCATGGATGAAAAATTGGATTCAGGTTGGTGGAATTTTATTCATTATTTATTCTAACATTCTTAGATGTTTGTGCCTGGCCAGCTATTTCTGTGCATGGCGTTATATAGGTGTTGGACATCAAAGGCATGTTAGGAAGATACAGTACTTTTTATTGTGGTGCGCCTTTCCTTCCTTGTGCACATTTAATTTAAAACATGTTTATTTTCTAGTACGATCTCCAATATATTAAATGTTTATTATTAAATATGATGACGAATAGATTTGATCAGATTTAATATATAGGGTTGCTAGCTGTAAACATGAATAATTCAGTGAGTAGCGTTTAACTTTAGCAATTATGGTTTTTCTAATCTGATCCAGTTTTAAGTTTCTATTCTCATCTTCAAATTTAAATGGAATTCATATGTTTTATGGAATTCAAAACAGTGTGAGTGACCATTTTTCATGGGATATGAAAGCAGTAAACCATAACCGTGTGAGTGACCATTTCCTGGGGTATGAAAGCGTGACCTGTGACTGATTATTTCCTGGAGTTTGAAAGCGTGACCTGTGGCTTTCATAGTTATTCAACGAAAGCGCAGAACCATGTGACCGCCATTCCCTGGGCTTTGAAAGTGTGAGCGGAGCGTCCATTCCCATAAATGCATTTTTGGAATTTGTAGGAAGAATCGATCATAATATATCAGTTTAGATATTTAATTATTACAATGATATATAGAATGAGATTATTATTCATTTTTATTTCTTTGGATTGTCCAATTGTTTGTTTAGGCATACAGTTCATATCCATTTTTCCTTTGTGTCTAGGATGGTATGAAAAAGGTTTAAGTGGCTTTAATTTTAGTCCAAGTTTAAATTTAGCTCCAGCTGGACTCCAGCTATGGAGAACCATACTCTGATCTAAGCTAGAGAATGCTAGCGATCAGGGACATAGAAACAACATACTCAACACATTACGTTAATTATATGAGCCAGCCCATCTTAGTGCCAATTTCTGCCACATATTTTATAACAGCGAACCAGCCACATATTTTGTTATTACCGATTTTGATGTGAGTGTATTATTTTTGCCTACTTGCTCTAAATAGAGCATATTTGGGAGGGGAAGAAACATAGCTGTGTTCGACCTTTGGTTTTTGCCTTACTATTTTTTATTGTAGGAGTGCATGAATGACCGGACTTATCCCCTTCACTAGAGACCTCATCCTAAAGGCCGAGACCGAGGCAAATACTAACCATTTTATTTTCTTCACGGGCCAATGCTTGCTAGTGTGCTGGTGACACTTCCAGATGCAGGCAACATTAGAGAGTGAGAGAGCTATAGGCTACCATAAGTGAGGCTTGTTTGCTTTCCCTTTATTCTATTTGGGAGAATTCCTTTATTTGCTTTCCCTTCCTTCCGTAATAGGGGTTTCCAATTTTAGCAAGCAGGTTGTATCCTTCATAGCCGGCCTACAGGCTGTAACGGGGTACCTCAGACCTCTCCATCAGTTATAAAGGTGGTGGGGTCGGAAAAATAATACCAAATAAGATTAGGATCCGTAATTTAAATAGAAAATGAAAAAAACTGATTTAGTTATTTTATTATATCTCATACTTAATACATTGAAATATAATTAACTTTCTATACTTTAATTATTATTTTAGTATATATTATATTTAATATATTAATTTATACATTCATATACCATAATTAAAATGATATATAGAATGAGATTATTGTTAATTTTTTTTTTTTGGATTGGCCAATTGTTTGTTTAGGAATATAGTTCATATCTATATTAGAGATAAATAATTAATAATGATACTGTATACTAATCAGCTGTTCAAGAAAATGATTTATTAGTCTCGTAAAGTCAAAAAATAAAAAGTAACGATCTCGTATTTGTACATGCGCTGCTATAGTCAGAGGTGATGCTTAAATGGACCCAAATATCAATAAAATAATTCATTCATTCTGATGTTGTTTTTTTATAGCCAACAATATCAAAGTGCCTCTCCCTAACATGCACACAAAAACTAAGGCACATAGGACAACACTCCCAAGGCATAGTAGATACCACTAAAAACTTAAGGTTAAACGTTATGTCAGGCACACAGGTCTGTAGCTTCTTGCATTTTACCACAACCAGCTAAACTCTAATGTCTGTGATCCAACCCACTACTCGAAATTCAGAGTATGTAATTTACTGCAACTTACAGCTCTGCATCTAAGACCTATGTCATAGATTTACTTGCATTTCACTAATTTGAAAAATTGCAACTTCTAGGAATGTGCTATGTGTTTTGTATTGTAATTAGTGATTTTAATTTAACTGGAAAGACTGAATTTGACCAAAGATTGAAAACGTTTAACCAAGTAAGCCCCAGGCCCAAATTTTTAAGTGTTTGAACTTTGAGGATAATTTTGGAAATAGATGAGGGCTTTAGCTCTTTAGCTCATGAGGTATTTAGTGATGATTTAATTGGAAGTTAAATCTTTGGGAATTAATTTCCTCACACCCATATCTATTTATAAGGGTTCCCTGCTATAGCTGAGTGTAGTTGGTTTTCACCAAATCGTTGAAGAAATGATACGAGGGGCCAACTTAATTGTTTATATTTTAGAACAAATAATCAACATCCTAGATCCTCGTATCCTAAGCATAGGCACTGGTCAACACATTAAAGATCATAGAATTCAATTTCGATACATTTGAACCTTATATGAAATCATATCTTAATCTTGTTGTAGGTTCTTGAATGAACAATGTAAATATGTAGAAAGGGCCATTGCATTGAAAACTATTCTGGATTACATGTAGAGACTTCATTTTCTAAGTTTTCCACATTAACCCCATGTCCAAGAGCACAATGAGAACTACCCTCAGTAGTCAAGCAACTTGCAAAATGACCATGGCTTCCCAAACCAAACCTTACGTGTCCTCTATTACATTTTGAACTATTTATGGGTCTTAACATGAGCAAACTATCATTTATGGCTGGAAAGCTCAATAGGTTTGTCACTTCCAGACTCTTTAAAAGTTGTTAGATGTAACCTATTCTTAGAAAAAAGCTATTCTAAACTTGCAAATCTAATTGGAAACATCAAGGGAATTAAGAATCTGACATTTCCAAGGCTTGCTTGGAAGTTATAGTTGCTACCAATTTTCTCAGCATTTTTTTGTAAGTTTTGCAAATTATCTTTCATTGAAAATGCAATTTAAGTCTAGCATTTGGTTACCACATCCACCATGTTCTCAGCATTTTTTGTAAGTTTTACAAATTATCTTTAATTGAAAATGCAATTTACGTCTAGCATTTGGTTATCACATCCACCATGTTCCTGAAGTTGTATGATCATTGCTTGATCTTTGTTTAGGTAATGGGACCAATAGACCAATAGACCAAACTGCCACTGTCTATGATATGGAAGTCACTTGTCTAACCATATCTTCCTCCATAAACTTGAAGACATATTCTGAATTCAACATGTGCCAAACTTTATTGTCTTGCAGAATTTGCTTCATCACCTCTAGGATCTTACCCTTTCTAAAGGTCCCAAGAAGTAAGATAGAGATCATGAAATCAGCTGAAGTATTCTTTGTGTCAATTAGCAATATATGTATTTAAACTTATTACAATATGGACACATTAGTAATCACTTGCAAACTTATATTTAGCGAATGGATGATTTTGCAATAGATGGTGATGGTGTGGTTTTCCACCTAAAGGGCATGGCCAAGTATAGTTCTTGACCAAGAACTAGTCTAATGCACTTTTTTAAGGGCATGGCCGAGTATAGTTCTTGACCAAGAAGAACTAGTCTAATGCACTTATTAGATGGAGTATGAATGAGTATATGAGCCTTTGCCTATGTAAAACCTTGGTATGAACTCTCCAACCCCACTTGGTATGGACTATCCCACCCTATTGTTGGAAAAGCTTGGTTAGTGGCATGAATGGCCATTAAATGTCATTCATTATACACACTTATTGGTCGTCGGTGGACCGCAATAGTGTTAGTGGGTGCCCACTAGCAATATGGTTGTCCACCATCAACCATTAAGGGTGTATAATGAATGGAATCTAAAGGAAATTGGGGCCACTGACCAAGCTTAGAAAACAAAGCGTATGCCACAAGTAGGGGAGTTTGGTATAGATTTTTCTTATGATGATGAAATCAAGATAAATGTAGAGAATATTAAGAAAATAACAATATTTCTGAAAACCCTTTAGAGGTTGTCAAAAGTTAAGTACATTGATAAAAAAAATATCAATAATTAGGAAATGATAGGTTGCAAAGTAGAGTCTTTTTTGGGGCATGGTCAAGTATAGTTCTTAACCAAGAGGCAACAAATATATGCCACAAGTAGCAGAGTTAGATATAGATTTCTCTTATGATGATGAAATCAAGATAAATGAAAAGAATCTCAAGAAAAGTGTAGTATTTCTAAAAACCATTTATAGGTTGTCAAAAGGTAAGGACATTTACAAACACCATGTTGATAATTGGGAAATGATACGTTCCAAAGTAGAGTCTTTTTTGGGGCATGGTCAAGTATATTTCTTGACTAGGAAGAACTGGTCTAATGCACTTTTTTGAGTGGAGTATGAATGAATACATGAGCCTTTGCTTATGTACAACCTTGGTATGAACATTTTGAACGTAGTGTTAGCTATAAGCTAAGTTAGTGGCCTCAATGGCCTTTAAATGTCATTCATTATACACGCTTAGTGGTTGGTGGTGGACCACCATAGTGTTAGTGGGCGCCCATTAACACTAGGGTGGTCCACCACTGACCATCAAGGGTTTATAATGAATGACATTTAACAGCCATTGGGGTCACTGACCAAACTCAGGCAACGAAGCATATGCCACAAGCAGGGAGATTTAATATAGATTTCTCTTATGATGATGAAATCAAGATAAATGTAGAGAATATGAAGAATAGAGTTGCATTTTTGAAAACCCTTTAGAGATTGTCAATAGAGAAGGGCATTTACAAACAACATGTCGATGATTAGGAAATGATAGGTTGCAAAGTAGAGTCTTTTTGGGGGCATGGTCAAGTATAGTTCTTGACCAAGAAAGATTGATCTAATGCACTTTTTTTAGTGGAGTATGAATGAGTACATGAGCCTTTTCTTATGTACAACCTCGGTATTAACATTTTGACTACCTCTCTAAAATCAAAAACCTTTGTCATACATCTAATTCTCACCAACCATACAACCCAAACTTTGTTCTCCTTCTTGCATTTCTAAATGTCATTTATATGCATGCTATTATTTGAAACCTCTGTTATTCTAAACCAAAGAGTTGATAGTTTCTTCACAAATGAAATTCCAACGGTCATACATCTAATTCTCACCAACCATACAACCCAAACTTTGTTCTCCTTCTTGCATTTCTAAATGTCATTTACATGCATGCTATTATTTGAAACCTCTGTTATTCTAAACCAAAGAGTTGATAGTTTCTTCACAAATGAAATTCCAACGGAGAGTACGCCACAAATAGGGGAGTATGATATACATTTCTCTTATGATGATGAAATCAAGATAAATGTAGAGAATTATAAGAAAAGAGCATTAATTTTGAAATCCCTTGAGAGTTTGTCAAAATATAAGGACATTGAAAAACATGTCTATAATTAGGAAATGATAGTTTGGAAAGTGGAGTCTTTGTTGGGGCATGGTCAGGTATAGTTCTTGACCAAGAAAACCGGTCTATTGCACTTTTTTTTGGGTGGAGTATGAATGAGTACATCGGCATTTGCTTAAATACAACCTTGGTAGGAAAATTTTGAACACAGTGTTGGCTAGGTCAGTTGCACCAATGGCCTTTAAATGCCTTTCACAAATGAAATTCCAACAGAGAGTACGCCACAAATAGGGGAGTATGATATACATTTCTCTTATGATGATGAAATCAAGATAAATGTAGAGAATTATAAGAAAAGAGCATTAATTTTGAAATCCCTTGAGAGTTTGTCAAAATATAAGGACATTGAAAAACATGTCTATAATTAGGAAATGATAGTTTGGAAAGTGGAGTCTTTGTTGGGGCATGGTCAAGTATAGTTCTTGACCAAGAAAACCGGTCTATTGCACTTTTTTTTGGGTGGAGTATGAATGAGTACATCGGCATTTGCTTAAATACAACCTTGGTAGGAAAATTTTGAACACAGTGTTGGCTAGGTCAGTTGCGCCAATGGCCTTTAAATGCCTTTCATTATACACCCTTAATGGTCAGTGGTGGACCACCATAGTGTTAGGTGGACCACCCTTTAAATGCCTTTCATTATACACCCTTAGTGGTCGATGGTGGACCACCATAGTGTTAGTGGGCGCCCACTAACACTATGGTGGTCCACCACCGACCACTAAGGGTGTATAATGAAAGACATTTAAAGGCCCTTGGGGCCACTGACCAAGCTTAAGCAACAAAGCGTATTCCACAAGTAGCAGAGTTTGATATAGATTTCTCTTATGATGATGAAATCAAGATACATGTAGAGAATCTTAAGAAACGAGCATTATTTTTGAAAACCCTTGAGAGGTTGTCAAAAGAGAAGTACATTTACATTTACAAACAACATTGCTGATAATTAGGAAACGACAGGTTGGAAAGAGGAGTCTTTGTTGGGGCATGGCCAAGTATAGTTCTTAACCAAGAAGATTTGGCATAATGCATTTTTTTGTATGGAGTATGAATGAATATATGAGTCTTTGCTTATGTAGAACCTTGGTATGAACTTTTTTACCCCAGTGTTGGATAATCTTAGTAAGTGGCTTGAATGGCGATTAAATGGTATTGATTATAGACCCATAGTGGTTAGAAGTGGACGACGATATTCTCAGTGAGTGCGCCCACTAACAATATGGTGGTCCATCACTGAACACTAAGGGTGTATAATGAATGACGATATTTTCAGTGAGTGCGCCCACTAACAATATGGTGGTCCATCACTGGAACACTAAGGGTGTATAATGAATGAAATTTAAGTGCCATTGGAGCCACTGGCCAAGCTTATGAAACAAAGCATATACCACAAGTAGGGGAGTTTGATATAGATTTTTCTTAAGATGATGAAATCAAGATAAATGTAGATAAGATAAGATAATTTTATTTATGTCCAAATAATGACGACAAAGAAGGTCAATGGGATTTTCGGTTACAATGATGTTCATGCTATGGGGGAGGACCAAACGATCCCTTTTTAAATGAAATAGAATGCAAAAAGTAAAAGTAAAAGTGTACAATGCGAGTTGGGCTGAAGTATGAGAGAGCTATTGCCCCAGTCTCAACATCATAACCCTGCACTGGGACAAAGATGCTCAAGTGGACAAGATCTCGGAGACCTAGTTTATAAAATCTCAAGAAAAGATCAATATTTGAAAACCCTTTAGAGGCTGTCAAAAGTGAAGGACATTTACAAACTACATGTCAATAATTAGGAAATGATAGTTGCAAATATTTTGGGGCATGGTCAAGTATAGTTGTTGATAAAGAAAAATTGGTCTAATGTAGTTCTTTTTAGTGGAGTATGAATGAGTACATGAGTCTTTTCTTATGTACAACCTTGGTATTAACATTTTGACTACCTCTCCAAAATCAAAAAGCTTTGTCATAGATCCAATTCCCACCAACCATACTTTGTTATCCTTCTAGTCTCCCTCTTGCATTTTTAAATACCATTTATATGCACACTATTATTTGAAATATTTGTTATTCTAGACCAAAGAGGTGATAGTTTCTTCACAAATAAAATTTCAATAGAGCGTACGCCACAAGTAGGGGAGGCTAATATACATTTCTCTTATGATGATCAAGATAAATGTCGAGAATCTTAAGAAAAGAGTGTTATTTTTGAAATCCTCGACAGTTTGTCAAAATATAAGGGCATTTACAAACAACATGTCAATAATTAGGAAATGATAGGATGGAAAATATAGCCTTTGTTGGGCCATTGTCAAGTATAGCTCTTGACCAAGAATAACTGGTCTAATGCATGTTTTTTGGTAGAGTATGAATGAATACACCGACCTTTGCTTAAAAACAACCTTGGTAGGTGCTATCCACCAAGTTGCACTTAGGGGATCTTTCAAGTGAGCCATCAAGGATCGAAACAAATCACTTGTTCTTACTCAGTGCTCGGAAGTTTCGTGGTTTTATTAGGGCCAGTTGTGGCCTCTTTTGGATGTTCACACCCTTTCGAGGGAATTGTAATAAATGACATAGCATGAGGTTCTTTTATGTAAAAGGCTTGGCCTTCGTAGAATTGGTCATCAAGGTCATCATCCTTGAGTGTTTTTTTGCTTGTTAATTATATGACACTTTTTTAAGTGACGTAATTTTCAATTTTTTCACTCAAAATCTTTCAAAGTCGGGATGGTGAGTTTGGTAACTTTTTTCTCAGAAAGGTTATTAAAGCCTAGGGTCTATGTATTATACCATGCTAGTCATATATCTAGAGTTTCGTGAACATCCGATAAGTCCCCCCCTAGGATTTTTTAATTTTTAGTTTTTTAATAAAATCATCGATAGGGTGTATTTTAATTGTAATATTTCAAAAGGTCATAAAATTGGGCCCAGGGATTCAATTTGGTCATGGGGATGCTCATTTTTGGACCCAAGGACCTAACTTAACCCCTAAAACCACTTTTGAGAGTCAAATTAGTAATTTTCAATTATTAATTTGGATTTTCTCTCCAAAATGGCTCAAAGGGTCAAATAAATGGGAAAATTGGAGAAAATCCAATCCCTAAATCAAAGGCAGCTTGTCTGGGACTTGTCTCTTGTTCGAGTACACAGGGTACTCCCAAAAGACCGAACACCTTGAGCAACCACTTCACACAAATATATCATAGATCAACACACCGATGTTTGTCACGTGGTTAAAACCCTCGAGAGGGAAACAGTCCACGGCCCCAGCCAAATAGCTACTTGGAGCAATTTATTATGCAAAAGAAAGAAAGTTACATGAGCTTCTCATAATCGATCAACTAGCCAAGGACCCTCTATGCTCTTTAAATAGAGATCATAGACCAATTGGGTGTTAAGCCACGGATCAATGGTAGGTATGATCTAAGAGAAGTTGAACCGTCGGATCACTCTATGTCTAGAACATATCGTGACCATCGGATTAGAATATTTACAAATGCATACTAAAGAAACACACTTTTACTTAACGGATATATTACACAAGTTGATCTTAACTAACTCCTAAGTGTCTAAATATCCTAACATCCCCCCTTAAGAACAACTTAGGATAGGATTGAAGGATTTACAAAAGTGACACTATTAGGAGAAGGAAGGAGGCATTAGAGCCTATCCCCCCTTAAGAGCACATTCCTGAACTCCTAACATAGACCGAAATTTAGAAAACTTTGCTTCTGTAAGAGACTCGATGAAGATGTCTGCAACTTGATCATTTGTAAGATAATAGAGAACTTCAATAACACTATCATGAACAAGATTTCTGATGAAGTGCATGTGTAGCTCAATGTGTTTGCTGCGTTGATGTAGAACTGGATCTTTGGCAAGCTTGATGGCACTTTGATTGTCGTAGAAATTGTACCAGCAAAAATGGACTAGAGAAATCACTGAAAAAATCGATTTGGCCTCCTGGGTCAAGGAAATTGCTTGGAATTTTGGAAGATGATGTTTTTCAGCATCCCGGACAGTCATTCAACAGCTTTTAGTCAGCAGATGTCCGGATTATTTTATATTGGCTCAGCTAGTGAGGAAAGCCCCCCCAAGGGGCACCCCCTCAACTTGACCATTGATGTATTTCATTGTTATATCATGCATTATGAAGTTGTAAAGGGGCCTAGCGTGGATCAAGCCCCTAGTGACCCCCTCCTATGTATTATCATGTCACATCTTATGTTATATTGTGAGTTTCACCTAGGATAGGCATCCTTGAGTAAAGTGTGCCCCCTCTTTTGACTTAGTCACTTGATCCATGTTGTGATGTATGTATTGTTGATCTCCACTGTTGATGATTTTTTAATATCAACCGTTGGATGTAAAAGTGAGTTAGGGTTTATGTCTCTTTAAAACTATTTAAGAGAGGTGAGCCCCCCATTGTAATTCATGAGCTTTGGCACCAAAATTTGAATAAAGATATTTTTGTAATTCATCACTACTACTGGCCATCTACTGCTGCAAATTATCCTCTAATCAGTACTTCTTCTGCTGGTCAACACAACTCATTAATCTTTGTTGGTGATTCTGCAATTTTGGGTGACACTTCTAAAGACTGTCACCATCATCATTGTCAAGTCACTTGCATGCTTCTTAGGGGAAAACACCCTCCCTGGGAGGAGTGGGTATTTCAGAAACCATAAATTGGTTATTGTTAGTTTTGATCTCATTTGCCTAATCCTCCATCCAACGATTAGTTTGAGTGTCGAATTTCATCAAATTTCACCATTTTTTTCTATATCCGAATTTTCTACATTAAACCCTAGGGTAAAATTGGAGATTTTTACTTGGATGCTCGAAATCTCTTGGTAATTGAACTAAACTCTAATTAACTATTTTACTAAGAGATTCCTAGTTTCCTTCGGTCATCTATTCATTTTCCTTTTCTTAGGGTTTCTTGGTCATAGGGACGCCCCCCGGATTCTGTATTTTCATTGGGTCTAAAGTGTCGATATCCTTGACTGGTGTGACATTTGAGTTCTTTTGGAAGTCTTGGATATCATAGGTCGTGATTTTAGTTGCCTTTCCTCTGTCGTCCTGAATAGGATAACCTCACATGAACCTCACATGACAACTACAAGAGTCGTGATAACAAGTAGCATGAAACAGATGCATAAATTGGACTTTAGAATTAAAACAGTTGCATGATCAATAATGAAGTCCCTAACATATGCTCACTTTCATATTCAATCTAATCTACAAAAGAGATCATTCCTCACTAAGCTGCATGAAAATGGAATGCAACATGGATAGGATTAGTGATAGCTTGACTCATTGGACAGACTTTATGGACTCTCAGATATAAGGGAATTAGGGAGACCAAAATGACATATGCTAGATAGAAGAACACTAGGGAAAGGAGGTGTCCCACAATTGGGTAGAATGCTTAGAAGGCCTCCAATAGACTCTAACAAGTATCCTTACTTGCCATTCATTGCAATATTTACTTTCATTTGGCCTGCATCTCTTTAGATATAACAACATTTATGCATTCCAATGCATTTTTATTTATGTCCTTTTATTTCATTTTATGAACCATATTTGATTTTACAGGTGTTGAAAAGCACATTCATTTGTGGTTTTCATCATGGGCTTGTGTTGTAAAATACAACCATTTGCGACTTTCTTTTCATTTCATTTCTTGGCCTTTTATTGCTTAGTGATGAGAAATACAACCAATTGTGGCTTGACCAACTTTCATTTCAGATGAGGAAACTTGCTTTGAGGACCAAGGGAGACATTTCAACACACCAAAGCCAAGGCACAAATAAACATGGGGTCTATCCAAGCATAGAGATCATAGTGGAGGGGAATATTTAAGCACATCAATCTTATCTAGGTCAAGGGGTTGAAGCTTGCAGTATTGAAGAATGGATGGGCGAGAGGACAAGTGAAAGTGGCGCCAGACAAAATGGAGAATGATCTAGTTTGTACAGAAGTTAACCCTACTAGTGAGCATATACTAGAGCCTTAACACTATAACCATTTAATCATTCATAATTATTAGTCCAAAAGAAACCAATAAACCATAATCACCCATTCCAACTACACATGCCAAGTCACATCTAGTAAGATAACCAAGAAATAGAAGAAGCACAATCCTCATGCCATAGACCTACTCAGTCACATCTGCATCTAGATCTGCAATACCTTTGGAAGACTAGAATGCGAGGAAGATATATCAGTTGGCTGCTCTGCTTCTCTAAAAAGTGAATCAATGGCCTAACAAATGTCCCTCTTGGATCATGAAGAAGGCTCAGAAGTGACATGAGTACTCTCAAAACACTACTTTGAATAGTTTAGCTGCCTCTGAATGCGCTCTACCAATGATAATCATGATAACAGTCAACTCATGTAAAGGGACAATTGGTTTGGAATTAGTAGTAGCCCAACTACAACAAATGTGATAATAGGTTTGTCTTCAATATTTTCTTCCTCAAATATCATAATAAGTTATATCATCAACTTCAAAATTTTGAGAAGATTTAGAGCTCAGTAAACCCTAACCAATATGAGGAGAAGAAACGGATTGCTTCAATTCTTTCATCAACATGCTCTTCTTCACTTGAGGGTGCCATAATATCCTATAAAATATTTTCACACTTGCTTTCTTCAAAATGGGGATCCCAATGCTTGATATTTTTTTTAATAAAATATACAAATGATATTATTTCCCTTTAGCCAAGATTTGCATATCGTTCTAATGCATCCTTTCCTAAGGTGGAGGAAAAATTCATCATCCTAATATCTTCATGGACAACCCCAAAATATGCAATATATTTCTTGAAGGATATAACATTTAACAAAGTCGAATCCTTACATGCATTAAAGTACCAAACATGATCAAAATAATCTAGATCATATTTTTTTTCTTTTTCTTTTCTAGAGATCTCGAGCAACTCGAGAATTCAAACGTATCAACAAACCACAAAACCCATGCCTTACCTCTTCAAAGAAAAATCTGAAAATGCATACCTCATACAAATATCAATTGTGTGGAATCATAAAGATGAGCTTGGAACCCTTCAAATTGATGTGTGTTCACCTCTACGCCCAACAATATCTTTAAATCTCCAAAGGAGCAAGGGCTTTGTCCATCCATGGATTTTTCATGTGAGAAGAAAAATATGCTATAAGAATCTCCCACAAATGTCATAGATGTAGCAAGACTGCAAATTCCATGAAATGGACTTTTATTTCCATCAACAACACCAAAATGTTACATCTCAAACTAGCATGTTTGATTAAATAAAAAAAGAACAATGTTAGTCGAATCACAAGTTAGAGGGGTTATCCACTTGTTATCACATATACATTTGTAGCTGGGCTTCCATGATGCAACATGCAGACTTATCTTTTATTCTATTCCCAACTACTTTTCACATGGGGTATTAGCATGGATATTTACAGCTTCAGCCATTCAGCCTTGTTCATCAAATTTTCCTTACCAGAACTGAGATTCAAAAGTCCATTGAGATGCTTTTGGTGATGAGCTAGTTCATCAGAGCATAGTAGCAGATCAGATTTGGTACACACAGTTATAGAGGGGCTTATCAATTGGAGACAATATATGGTGAGATCAGGTATACACTTCCTTTGTTTGATTTTTCTCTATGATGTATGTCAAACACCTATGCTTGTTATGTTAGGATGATTATGGTGACCTATGCTTGTATGTACTAATGCTTTAACCCGTGTTATGACCGATCAAGGGACTTGATGTCAAGACCGTTGCTCATGCCATACTTGTACAAATAGTAAACTTTAGTTCTAGGTTGGTTCCATGTATCACTTTTCCCGTCCATCCATTTTCATCCATTATAAACTTACCCTGTGACTTAGATCGTTTGCGGATTATGCGATTGAAGATCCTTTCCCCATTTTGACCTCTAGGCATGATGGATCCCATGTTGTTTTGTGTCTCTTCTCTGAGTTGTGCAATAAAATTTGTCGAAGCCTTGATCTTTCTGGGCTACGAGAACCCACTGGTGTTGGTTCCTGAGCTTAGGCGAGTTGGATTTTGAAGCCTTGACCTCTCTGGTCGATTTCCCCCAATGTTTGGTCCTGATTGTGGATATTCCTCCTAGTTGTCCGAGAAGTTGTCAAATAAAACTTGAAGCAATATGTCTGTCTTCATTACATGCATTATGAGCTATATGCTATATATTATGAAATGCAATGCCTGCAAATGAAATTGCAAATTGTCTTTAGACACAAATCAGAAAGGGCTATGAAGTGAAATTGTTATAGGCCCAACTAAAGCAGTGGATAGACAAATGCTAAATCTAAAGACTGTTGGCCATCTTATTGAAATGTAATGATTAATTCCTCACAGAGCCTACGGGTTTTGATGTGAGATGGAGTAAGGGACAACTAATTCTAAGTGTCCCCTATGATCTCTTCACTACAGTTTCTTGTGTACTCAACGCAAGGGTCCTAGAAACGATCCTCACAGAGCTTGATATTTAGCTTTGGATGTGAGCTTCACTATAGCGCTAGACTTCCTTGACTGAATTTCTGCCCAAACTGAGCCATTCGGACCAAAACACTTATCTGGGTCCACAGATCAGGGTCTACCTTAGGTGGGTTCACCTCAACGCCGGATGTATATTGGCTCCATTGCCCAATGCACGAAAGGCACTGATCTCCCATCCCTAGCGCTAGCCCTGAAATGACCTTTTCCCCTTGAAATTGGTTATTCCTTGATGACTCAAACAATCACACCTATTCACCTTCTTCATTGAGTCTGTCAGCTAGGTACTAGATAGCCCGACTATTTCCTTGTCCAACTTGCCTCGGTTATGCTTCCCAAGGCAAAGATCATCGTCTTTAGCTGCTAGTACCAAAACCCTAGATCTAACCATTTCCCCAAAGGTCATCCAATTACTGCTTTGGATTAGCCAATACATTGTTGAGGTCTTGATCCATCTACTGAATCCTACTATAGATCTAGAGTTTCTGAACACCTTACACCTTACGTACCTCAAAGTACATTTGATCTGTTTTGGTGTCTAGGTCTGATCTCTCCTGTCGGGAGCAGATCCGGATCTCCCCCGTTGTTGTCTTGGACTTAGATAACATAAAGCAAGGACCGCCTTGATTGAGGTGACAACCATCCATTTGGGAGTCTAGGCAGTCCTAGTTCCACCTCCCTAGTTTTTGTCCCCTCTACCATCCATCCTGGATCCATCATACATAGGCAACTACAAAGTTGGTGATAACACTGCCCAAAAGGCAAGTCGAGGTCTCAAGGAAAGCTTGCTTTCTTTGGTTCGTTTTTGCTCTTTTTTCTTACTTTTTTAACTTAGTTTTTTTTGGGTATTTTTTGTGTTGTCCAAAGACACTTCTAAAGTGTTTTTGGGCACTTTTTACTGACATTTTCTTGCTGGTTTTTAATAGGTCCATTAAAAAAGAGAAGGAAACTCTTCCCGAAAACACATTTTTTGGACATCCGTAGCTTCCTAAAAGATCCCCCCTTAGCCGAGCTTCTTTTCTCTCTTTGTTGGAAGCCTTTGGATCCCAGATAACAAGGACTAAAGAGAATTTATTCTAAAGCATTGTGATCGAGTAATAAAAATCAAATTTGAGTAGGCTCTTTTGAGCCCACTCCCCATCCTCCCAGGGGGATCCTGCGTTTTGTGGTTTTTTGTAATTTTCACCCTTTTTTAGTTTAGTCGTGTATTGCAACATTGTATACTTTGAATTTGCATTACATGCTTTCAATATTCACAAATTCAAAGTAATCATACTACTTATCCCACGACTTCCCCATTGAATTGAAAGAGGAAAGAGATGTGTGGTAGGAGTAATTAGATAATTCGTAATTTTTTCTAGTGTTTTTTCTGTTATCTAAGTTCAACCCCTCCTCAATTTCCTGATTGAAGTCCATTTGGACCGAAAGAGACTCTTGGAGGTTTTTTCTTTTTAACAAGAACACAAGTTTAAAATCCTTAAAAAATTACCAAGACTCCATTGTGTATGCTCTGCTCTAGTTGCAGTTCATCCGATCAGCCGACTGCATGGGTGACTAGAATAACTAGTTCTCACATCTTTCAATAATCCTTCCCAGACGAAAATGCAACGCCTTGATTTAAGCCGTTGTGGTGGCAAATTACCCAAAGGAAGCAGGAACAATAGGGTAGTGACCTCGATGCATAGTTAGACTACACCCTTGGAGTGTAGTGTTGAACAACGTCTCCAAGACTCCAACCAACCTACATATTCTTTGCGGGTAGCTGTATCAGTTAAGATTTTTGGACGTACTTCCTGTACCCCTTGCGTATATCGAGAGTCCCCTTCTCCCCTAGGCAATCAACTCATCTCACATTAACCTAAAATTTGACCAAGAGCACTTGCAACATCCTTTTCGCATTTCAACAACATTTTCATTTTGTGGACTCCATTATTGGCATTGGTATATTTTTGATATTGTCATATGCTTCCGCATTCTTACTTATCCAGTATTAATTTTTATGTTGTTGTGGTCTAATAAATCTTGCAAATATCTTGTGTTAAATTCATTTATCAAAACTCCTAAGTAACTTATTTTATCACCATAAACACTGAAGCCTAAAAGCGTTAGCAATTAATAGGGTCTACCCCCCTTGGCTTCATTATGAGTTGGCCTAAATGGAGGAGTCATAAACAAGGTGACAATCTTGACTCGAGACTTTCCCCCAAGGACACATTGAGTGGCTTGAATATTTGAATATCCATCATTTATTTGTAGGGAGTCAAATCCATCAATCTCAAGAAATGACTGATTTCTTCAAACCCCTTGACCTTTATCAGATAGCAGGTGCTCCCCATGTCATTTCGAATAATGCTATCAAGAATCTCCCTACATTTCAGGGAAACAATGCCATCACCGCCAAGTCTCACCTTCAGAAGTTTGAAAAGCTCTTGGTTAGTTATTGCAATGATGTTGCCCATAACCATGACGACGTCAAAATGAAGCTCTTTGCTTTATCCTTAGAAGATGATGTTGGAGAATGGTACCTTGACTTAGTTCATAATTCATATAAAACTCATTGATTTCCGGGATGGTTTTAGGAAGAAATGGGGAGAGGAAAAGGAACCAAGACATCAACTTGCTGCCCTCCATAACATAAAAAAGATGGAAAATGAAACTATGGATGAATTTAATACAAAATTCAGGTTTTGTTTCTGATCTTCATAAAGACATCAAGCCAAATTATGCTTCTATCCTCAACTATTATATTGAAGCATTCACCGGATATTTGAGGTATCAGTTAAGAGATAAAGAACTTGCTGATCTAAAGATTGCCCAGGAATTGGCCGAGAAAATTGAAAAGAATATGCAATCATCGGGTAGGTCCAATATAATAGGGTACACTAGAATAAACTCTTCCTATAACAAAGAATCTAAGGGAAAATCTGTTGAATCAGAGGATAAGGAAGCATCTAAAGATCCTATGAAGGAAATGGCCGAAATGATGAAAACCTTGGTGACTAATCAAAACCAATAGATGGCCAATCATGTTGCTCAACTAAATCATATTCAGAATAGGTTGTTTATGATGGAGAGAAATCATGTTTCTCATGCACCAAGGAACTTTCAACCGAAGCCTAATCAGATATATCAAAAGAAAACTCAAGAACCTAGGATTCCAAACCAGTTGGATTCAGTCAACCTAGTAGAGGATGCAATTCCATTTTGCAGGCCTTGTTCTCAGTTTCATCAAGAAAGTACTTGTTACATTGCAAATCAAGTTATGGAACATGGACTCCCTGAGATCAGTAGTCAAGAATCAAGATACACCATCAAGCGAGCCTAAGTTCGTGAACATGGTAGGACGAACCTACCCTTTGGCATACCAACATTGGAAACAGGCCATAGATTATAGTTTGGAAAAGGATTTCATTTCTTAAAGTTATGGTGAAATGCCTTCCCAGGAAAAAATCTTAGAAATGAGGAATGCTAGATACAAAGGAGCTACCTATCAAAGAAAGGAGAAGTCTACACCAACTAAAGAGTACAAACCTAAGGTAACGATTCCTCCCGTGATAAACCCTCCGGTTGTTGTAGAATCAATACTTGACATGGGAAAATGGTTGAATGATGTTAAAGTTTCAGCTTATGCAATTGATATCCTTCAAATTCCTAGCCAAAAAGAAAAATTGTTGAAAACTTTAGAAAGTAATCATAATGTTGTCAAAGAAACTTCTCTTGTATGTAATAATGTCGTCCTTGAATATTTTCCTGCTGTCCTCGAAGATATCCCCATAGTCCTTCACAGTGTTGATCCAAAAAGGGAGGATCACTCGCCTTTGTATGTCGCTTTTAGTTGATGATCTTCTCCTTCATAATTGCATCTTAGATTCAGGTGCTTCATCAAACGTAATTACAAGGAATGTAATGGAATAGTTAAATCTAAGGATCACACGACCCTACCACAATGTTTGTGCAATGGATGCAAGAGAAGTTAATGTGGTAGGGATAATCTCAAACCTGCATGTAAAATTGGTCAAGTATCCAGACATCGATATGGCAATGGATGTTGTTGTAATTGATGTACCAGATAATTGGGGAATGCTTTTGTCCAGAAAGTGGGATGCATCTCTAGGTGGACACATCCAAATGGATTGGACATATGCAACTATACCTGCATCAGAAAACACTAGGGTTATACTTCACAAAGAAAAGGAAAGAAGGCGACATGTAGAAAATACTAAGAAGCCTGAAAATGAATTTGTGCATTCCACTGACAACTTTGGAAACTATGCCATCTTGTCCAACTTCATGGCCCCTATTAAAGAAAATATTAAAAATGAAAAGATAGATGAAGTTTGGCAAATGTACTTTGACAGAGCTTATTCCAAAGTTGGAAAGGGTGTGGGCATAGTAATCATTTCACCTTCTAATAAAATCTACAACTTTGCTTTTAGATTGGAGTTTGAAGCATCGAACAATGTGGCCGAGTATGAGACATTGTTTCTAGGATTAGAAACTGCGAAGGACATGGGCATAAAAATGTTAAACATAAAAAGGTGATTTAGACTTAGTCATCCTCCAACTTAAGAATCAATATCAGTGTAAAAGCGATAGACTAAGGAAGGAAGTATAGGAATGCTATATGGGATACCATGGACTGGTTTGATGCACTCAATGTTTAGAAAATCCTTAGGGAAATGAATGGTTTAGCACATAAGTTGGTAGTGGCAGCATCCACCCTTCAGCCTTCATATGAGATGATTAGTGAGAATGGAAAAATGGAGATAAATTTCAGGCCTTCAATTCCTGATAATGTACATCACTGGCATGTATTTAATGATGATAAACAACTTTTAAGGTTTATCCATAATCTCCTGGAGTTTGAAGGTTGTAAGATCAACTATCAGCAAGAGGGAAAAGAGTATCAGGAGGATGAGGATAATTTGAGAAATCACATTCCAAGTAGCCTTATAGCTTTTGAGAAGTTGTTTGACAGACAATATCGTCATAAAAATAAAAAAGTGTCGATAAAAATTGGGGAGTATGTGGAAATAAATATAGGTACAGACAAAGATCCCAAGTTAATAAATATTGGAAAAAGTACTTCGAAAAAGGAAAGGAAAAACTTGATCAATTTGACCAAATAATATAGAGATGTGTTGGCCTTTAGCTATGATGAACTTAAATCCTATCGGGAAGATGTGTTTCAACACACTATTCCCCTCATAGAAGAAGCCAAAGAGGTCAAACCTTTTCGACAAAAACTTAGGCGAATAAATCCTAAGTTGGCTCCCATTGTTTAGAAGGAGCTTTAGAAAATGTTAGCAACATGGATCATAGCACCTACAAGACATTCATGATGGTGCTCTAACTTAGTTGTTGTTAAAAAGAAGAATAGGTCAATTAGAATATGTATAGATTTCAGGAATCTTAATACATCATGCCTAAAAGATAATTACCCATTGCCCGACAAGGAAACATTGCTTCAGAGAGTAACTGGTTCAAGAATGATGTCCATGTTGGATGGCTTTTCCGGATATAACCAGGTGTTAGTAAATAAAGAAGATCAACATAAGACAAAGCTTACCACACCTTGGGGCACTTACAAGTTTTTGAGAATGCCTTTCACCTTATTAAATGCAGGTGCCACTTTCCAAAGAGCCATGGACTTTTCCTTCAAAGAACTCATAGGTAAATTGATCGAAATCTATAGAGATTACTTAACTATTTTTTCGAAAGAAATATCTGACCACATAAGTCATCTTAAGCAAGTATTTATGAGATGTCATAAATATGGCATTTCCTTAAATCCTTCCAAGTCAATCTTCGGGGTTGATGAAGGCCAGTTGTTGGGACACATCATCTCCAACAATGGGGTCTATTATCACCCAAAACTGGCATGCGTGTGCTGAAGCACAAAAAGTAAGCACACCAACTCGATGACAACTCTCAAGAGAGAAGCCAATGTCACCACAATCTTCTCTTCCTCGCTTCAGGTTGGCTCTTCTCCAACTCAAGGGGGGATTCCCTAAGGTAGGATCGCTAAGGCAGGTGCAACGAAGGGAAAGGTGAATTGAACAGGCTGCCTTAGAGAAACAGTTGTAAATAAAACGGTATTTTGATTGAGTGATGCGAAGGAAGGGAGGATCAGTCCTCGAGGGAATACCGGTGTCAGTACCAGAAGGGAGAATGGATACAAAAGAGGACTCAAGGGGGCCTTGCGTTTCACACAAGTGAGATTAAACTAGTACGTTCCATAATCAAAGACAAGGAGAATATAAGTATAGCTGGCTACTGTATATTGCTCCTAAGATCTTTTGAAAACACAACGTCAACAAACAACTTGACAACTGCAAATGCTTGCCCAATGAACTAGAATATAACCTTCTATGCTGGATTTAATCTACAACTTATAATGAAACACGCAACCATGAAAGAGATGCCCAATATGTATCCAAAACCCCACATGATTTTTCTATTCAGCTTGATGGGAAAAATACTTCCAACTTTTTTCCATCCTTACAAAGAAGAAGACTTGCTTCTTTATATGCCCAAAAGCCCTTATTTTTCTTTAAAAAAAAAACAAAGGAAAAAGAAAACAATAAAATGATAGACAACAAATGGAATCATAGATCCACTTTTCTCTCTAAGAAAAACTAAGTGTAACTACCACCACTTGGAGTTTAGCTCCAAATAGCATGCATAACCAAAAAGGGTTCCCACATAGAGGAAAGGCATAAAATGATAGACAACAAGTGGAATCATAGATCCACTTTTCTCTCTAAGAAAAACTAAGTGTAACTACCACCACTTGGAGTTTAGCTCCAAATCGCATGCATAGCCAAAAAGGGTCCCCACATAGAGGAAAGGCATCCTCAAATTGTAAGTATGAGTTAAATCGAGTCACAACTCAGTTTTGGTTGTCACTATGGAATTTAGTGCTATGATAACTACCAGGCTGCTGCCACGTTCCCAAAAAAATCACCGACGGAGATCCACTTCACCAAAGTTAAGCTCCAGCCATGGGATGCCAAAGGTAACTATCTTCGGGTTCAAACATTTATACCCACAACATCTGAAGCTTACTTACTGTAATCGGCAACGGATGAAAAGTGGGTGTGTATATTGCTTCACAGTTTGACTGCTCTGAGTGCCAATCGAAACCACAGACACCAATATTAGAGCCGACCTTCTTGAGGTGGATAATTCTGAAACACCTGCCAAAATACGATTGATACGGGAGCCCATGATTCCACAACTTGACTGCTGAAGGGTGCTAGCCATGATGGTGAAGGAAAATCACATGCAAAAAACGAAAAACCGCCCCCCAAGCTTTCCAAACTCCACGTGGTCATGGTGACATCTTTAGCTACAACGTGGAACTCCTTCAGAACTTAGTTGGTGATGGTGGACAGGATGTGGGTAACACTCGACGTGATCAGTGTTATCCAACTTTTTGTACCATAAGTTGGGTTACCTGAGGAGCAGCTAGTTGACAGACTTGTTCAAAGTCTGATTCCAGTGTATCAGTTGATCCGTCT
>LPNX010598073.1:284778-300138 GCA_001517045.1 Pseudotsuga menziesii
CAATGTACTATATAATTCCATATCATCACATATTGTGTTTTCATCATACATCACTGAGTATCACTGTGTAAACATCACTGAGCATATCAAACTGAGCACATCATTGTGTAAACATCTCTAGCACTTCATACATAAACTGAGCATTTATCACTATGTTTCATCATACATATATTACTGTGTACTGAGTGTCATGCCACTGAGTGTATTTTACTGAACATACCACTGTTTAAATATTACTAAGTACATATGTATATGCCACTGTGTAAATATATCATGCATATATCATTGAACATACAAGTTACTGTGCATATCACTGTCATATAATCATATCACTGAGTAATCTGAGTCTACTGAGCATATCACTGATCCTATCATCATATCACTGAGTATATGTTACTGTGTGAAGAGTACTAAACATACCATTGTTTCATCACCCTGTATGTGTCTATACTGCCATGCCTAAATACTACTGCTTCTCAATCATCAATCTGTTTCATCAACCTGTATGTGTCTATACTGCCATGTCAAAATGCTACTGCTTATTAATAATGCTGGTCACACTGTAATGTGGTTCAGCGAACATAGGAATTTGGGCTACTCAAAAGGAAATCTCTGCTGCAAAAGAACCTCTTACTGCTGCCACTGAATGCATCAACATTATGAACTCACAACATAAAGTGTATCGTGTAGCATGTATGTAGTGTAAGCATCATAAACATTGAGTGAACATCTTCAAATCAAATGACATTGTTCACACTTTTGACTTATTACAGAATATGCATTCCCTTATGTGCTTTTTGTAAATTCATAAATATTGCCACATCATGACTAAGCATTCATATCACATATCAATATACCATCAAGCTCATCACTGCTGTACTTTACACAATCATGAACATTACAAATTCATAACACTGTATATACTTCTGTATACATACCTCTGACTGTGGATGATGATAAATACCAACCTGTGTACCTGTATGTGCTTGAAATTAAGACTCAAACTCAGCCTGCAAAAGTGGAGCTGTAAAGGTCTGTGTAAAGACCAAAACAGGTATGCAAAAGTCACCCAATACTCAAACAAATTGCTGGTTTTTGTATCCCATCAAATATCAGTATACTCAGTCCAAAACTTAACCCAGCGAAAATGTTAAGGCTGCTAATTGCACAAGAAATTCAATGTCATAAAGGTTGGAGGTTACTCAATTCGCTGCCAATGATAACAAACTCGAGCTTGCCAAGAATTTGAATGCTGATTTCTAAACACGCCTTCAATAATTAATACGCTGTAACTAATATCAGTTAGGCCCCATGACTTTCAAACATGAACTTCTATGCCCAAACCACTTCCACGTTGTCCAACAGAAACGAGATTGCTGGTAACTCGCAGCAATTCAGTCACCGGCAAAATTCTCAGACCAAAACTCAGCGAGTTCTCAATATTGAACATGCACTCCCTTTGAAACTAAATTGCAGTCAACCCAAAATTAAATATCAGCAAACTCCACAAAACACAGAACATAAGGCTGTCCATCAGTCTCTTTCGGCTGCGTATCTTCATTACGCGTCCTCCATTGTTTACAGATATGAGTGTTCAAATCCTCTCCTTCAAACAAGCAGCCTCGAACATGAAACTGAGATCACCCTTCGGCTTATATGGCGCCAACTGCACTGGACGCCTAGAAGAAAACGCAATGTTTGAAGATGAATAAGACAAGTCTGATCTAGTTGTCTCTTCCACCTCTGCTGCCAAGCGTACTACTGCCAACTCCAAGAAAGAAACCGCAGAAATCACCCTGCAGAGATTACGGCAAAACAAATCCGAAGATGAACCCGCTAAGGATAAGCCTGGAGCAAAGATCACCGCTAAGGAAATCGCTGATGAAAAACACGTGAGGAAAAAGATGCCGGAAAGGAAATCGCGCTGTGATATTCATAAAGTCTTAGAGCTGATGGAGGCACAAATCGAGAGCCACAGTACCATTTGCTGCAGGCTCAACCTTCAAAAAGAAATATACTGCTGTAGAAGCTCGGGTCTAAGACAGCCGCGGTGTCCAGATTGAAGGAAAAAAAATTCCAATTGATACTACAGTCTGAAATCAATATCAGCGAAATGTATGCAGCCCGAAATCAATATCAGCGAAATGTATATCTCTTTTTTTCACTATAACGTCATGTATGTAGTTATATTTATACCCATTAATGATATATATAAAAAAAACGACCTCTTGAAATTAAAATACAAAGATTACGGGGTCAATTTTTTACTTTTGTCATAAAATTTTTTAAGATACACTTTCCAGGTTTAAATGAGTTTGTTCAAAAGGAATGTCATATTTCCTTATTTTAATGAATGTCTTTGTTATATTTTATTTTTAAACTTTTCCTTCTTTTAATGAGTTAATTAAATAAAAAGTTATTTTTAATAAAAAAAATTTTAAAAAATTTATTTATTAAAATATATAAGTGTCTTATTTATTAAAACTTTTTAATATTTGATTTTAATATTAATTTTTTAAATCTTTTGTTAATATTTTGATTAAACCAACTTGGGGTGCTTGACCACTCTTCAAAAAAATTCAGGGCTTTTGCCATTGTCCCAAGGGCTCCAAGGGCTTCAGACTTGGGCTTGGACAAAGTCAAAAGGTCTCCTTTGACGCTAACACTTACATAACTCACAGAGGCTCCTCAAGGGGCACCAAGACTCAACTGTTGGCATCAATGACCAGACATTGTTGGCATCAATGACAACTTAATCAACACTTTCTTTCCCGATTAGGGCCCTAAAAAGCCTGAAAGAGACTCTTGGGTATTTTATAGCTTTGTGTTTCTTTTAATTTTAACAAATTAATTAAGTCTCTTGAACTTATAGTAACACAAGTCAAGAGCACTCTCTATTGGAGAGCATAGTTAGAATTGCACATCCTTGCATTAGGCATTTTAGATTAGCTAAGTCTCTTGAACCGCTGTCATAAGATAGGGTCAAGAGCGCTTTTTGTCGGAGATTCTTAATCAATCTGTTTAATAAAATCCACAACTCACACCCCCATAATTAATTAACTTCGTTTTCTCCTTGTCGGAGTATGCTCTGACCGACTTCAAAATCGGAGTACCCAGAAACGGCATTGGATTTCTAATCTTGCAAGAGAAACGTAATAAAATTTAAACCCCATAACCAACGCACCAGCGTTGAAGGGAATCTCCTAAGTTCTTCTTAGTAGAGGCGCCAAAACCCCCGCTGTCTAAGCTTCTCAGCTAGCTGGTCAATCTTCGCGATACCAGCCTGGGGCACTGGGCGGGCCGTCATGTCTTCAACAAATTAAACTTGGAATATTCTCCTGGCTTTTGAAGAACCTTCGTTGACACCATAAAGCAAGATCACTTAAAATCCTTAAAAATATACCAAGAGCACTCGCACAAATTAATATTCACTAGTTTTATTTCAAGACTTGCTGTTAAATTTTTTACGCATTTCAGTATTTTGACTCCATAAGGCATTGGTCTTTTAATCTGTATAACTATTATATTTGGATCAATTGTTTTTGTCCTTTTTAATTTCTATCTGTGAATGCATATTGATGAAATCTTGAATTATTGCTTGTCTTTTAATCTCTTGCTAATAACGTGGATTGCTTTGATTTATGTGTCAACTTCATAATAAACAAACACCGTTAATTACAATAACTCCTAAACAACCCTCATCCGCATCCATGACCAATTAAAACACTTTAACTACATTGAGCCATAGAAACTCTTTGTTAGGGACTACCCCCCTTGGCTTCATTACGAGTTAGCCTAAACGGAGGAGCTAGAAGTAGGTGACAGTACCTAGCTCTATGCTTGCCCGCAAGGTCACACCTCTCCCACTTTCTCAAGTGAGGAGACAGCTTTCAGAAGATTTCTACTGCTGGTGTGCAATCGGCGAACAACATCTTTTGGCGCTGTTGCTGGGGACAAATCTTTTTGTTCCTAGACGACCTTTGTTTCTTTTAGTTTTTTACCTTTTTCCTCCTTTTTTGGTAGATTTTTAGTCCAATCGCTCTCCAAAATTAGACTTAAGTCCACCTGGCAACTCCACTGTCAGTTACCACCTCAAGGTATTCGACTAGAAGAAACTCTGAAGGTTTGTTCAATTTCATCCCTGACCCTGAAAAATTCTATAGGAGGAGACTGAACAAACTAGCTTCTTGTAGGATCCTTGCAGAACTTGGATCTGAGTCTGTTTCAGACATACACCTTTTATTTCCAGAAAACTTAGAAAATTTGCAAAACAATAACTGTTTCCTTGACACAATGGGTGAGTTCTTTACTCAACTCAACTTTACTCAGATAGCAAGTCAACCTCATGACATTCCTGAAAAGACTATCGTCAAAGTTATGACCTATAATGGCACTGATGCCTCTGTCTCTACTGAGCAACATATCAGAAATTTCTCTAGGCACTGCGGTTCTTATGTTAGGGGTGCTGATAAACATGAAGATGTGTACATGACCTTGTTTGCTCTGTCTTTGGATGGCAAGGCTAGCAACTGGTATGATAATTTGCCAAACAACTCTTTTACTACCATAGCGGACTTCAAGACTGCTTTCCTTGGAAAGTTTGGCAGTAAAAAGGAACCTAGACATCTAGTAGCAACTTTGACTAGCATGAAGAAATCTGAAACAAAAATGATGGATGAGTTCAATAATAGGTTCACTGAGTTGTCAAATTCCATCCCTACCACTTATGCTCCTCCTGCAGCTTCCATTTTGGATTATTACATTGAAGCATTAAGTGGAAAGATCTAGTACTGGATTAGAGACAAGGAGTTGACTACTTTACTTCTGGCTCAGGGTTTCGGTGTTAAAATTGATAAGAATATGCAGTCTTCAGGACAGTCAAACATCCAGGGTTACTCTAGGTCATCCGTTCTTCTTAAAAATGTTGAACCTAAAAGGAAGGAGCCGTCAAACGAAGCTTATGAGAAGATGCTCATGGACCTGACTAAGAAAATGCAAGAAATGGAAAGAAAACACTTAGCACATATTAAGGAGGTTCAGAATAGGGTCATAACTGTTGAAAGAACTCAACCTCCGCCACCTCCTAGAACTTTCCCTGCAAGGCAAACATGGCAGAGAAAGAATCCCAACCATGAGCAGAGGCCTCCTCATTAGCTAGAGGCTATTAATGTGGTTGAGCCTTACAAACCATTTTGTAGGGCATGCAGAGATTTCCATGAGGAATCTGGTTGCCATTATGCATGTTATGTCCAGGAGCATGGTTATCCCGAGGGGTGCGGTCCTAGTACGTATGCAAGCAAGCTTGAATTCATTCACAATGTAGAAGACATCTATGTTGACCACAATGATAGTTGGAATCAAGCTAACCAGTTTCATCAACGGGTTGATTACTTAACTGAGTATTATGGGGAAATGCCTTCAAATAGTAACAATGTTCAAAATTTTAAAGGCATAACATATCAAAGAAGACCAAGGGAAGGACCATCTACCCAAACTGCTCCAAAGGTAACAATTTCTGACATTTCTCCAGAAATAAATGATAAGTTAGATTTTGTTGCTCTAACTTTTGATTTAGGTAGTTGGTTAGCAAACTCTAAAGTCCCGGTTCGCGTGCTTGAATTATGTAAAATTCCCAGTCAAAAGGAGAAATTGTTGAAAATGCTAGAGCCTCAAATTAATAATGATCCCCTTCCTACCTCAAAGATAGTTGTACTTGAAAAACCTATAGCTCCCAAGAAAGTAACTTTTGCCAAACATTGTAGAACAGCTTCCTCCTAGTCAGGAAAATGTTTGTGGAGATCCCCCTGTAATCTTGCATGCTAGGGACCTAAGAAAAGAAGATCACCCGCCCTTTTACATGTCATTGATGATAGGTGATTTTCTCTTGCACAACTGTATGCTAGATTCAGGTTCAGGATTAAATATTATGACTAAGAAAGTCATGCAGTAACTTGGCCTTAGAACCACTCGCCCCTACCAAAATGTATGTGCCATGGACTCTAGACCCGTCAAAGTTGAAGGTATGATCGAAAGGCAGAATGTAAGATTAGCCAAGTATCCAAACATCCATGTTACCATGGATATCCTTGTCATAGATGTGCTGGATAAATGGGGCATGCTCTTATCCAGAAAATTCAGTGCAACTTTAGGGGGGTCCATCCAAATGGACTCGACATACGCCACTGTACTTGCATTAGAAGATTCATTGGTTAAGTTACATACTCAGAAAGAACGAAGATATCATGTAGAAAGCCCAGGGAAACCATCGAATGAGTATGTCAACTACTCAGGTGAACTAGGGATGTACCAGATTAACTCCACTTTCTTAGAGCCTTGTTATCACATATATAGTAGCCAGGCTACCATATTCTATTTTTCAGACACAGTACATTTTTCAGCCAGATCTCTTACATATGAGATGCTGAGATGAGCAGTTTATATGGATCATTTTTGTTTTAGTGGACTATTTTATTCTCCCATGTCAGGACCGAGTCTCATGACATTCATATTTGAGGACCGATGTAGCCATTTATGTTATTTCAGAGCAGTCATTTGATGCCCAGTATTATATCAGTTGCTTCTCATTGGACAGATGATGTCTCAGATGGATTATATTGCATGGTTATGATTGAGCATTTTATATTGTGTTATGGTTATTATTGCTCTTATACTGATTTTTGTGACATGTATTAACTTGTGGTATCATGATCTGGCGGTCATATTTATATGGACTTGGTTGTATCTTGTACTATGTATTGATGTCCTTACTTAGACTTGGAAGTTCTTGATCTATACTCATTGGTTTTACCCTCCTTAGGGAGAATAGAGGTAGTCATTCCCACCATTGTTTTGGCTTGCTAGTGTTGGCTCCATCATTCACTATCTTCACCCATCCGTTACCTTAAATTTTAGTTTCAACTCGACTGACTTCTTGACATATGGCATGGATGACCTTTTTCCCCGCTAGAACTTTTGTTGGACAAGCCTCCCTGTTTATATTGTGTCTCGGTTCTGAGTTGGTGACAGAACTTGCCTATGGTAAGTTGGATTGTATGCCTAAATCATTCTGGTTGGTTGTCATGATGTTTGTCATTGTGCAGAACTCCTCCTAGTCACTTGAGATGTTGTTGGCTAAAACTGAAAGTTCATGTACTGCTTATATTGGAAATATTGAATATGTGCCCATGGAAAATGAAAATTATAAAACTGTGTTTCTTAACATATGTAAAAATGGCAAGAGCAATGAAATGCTAAAATACTCCTTGAAGAGTATAAGAAAAGGTCTAAAAAAGCAATGGTTTAAAATATGCTATATCTAAAAATTTCTGACCTTATTAAAAAAGCTGCGATTAGCTGTGCTTTTAAGCACTGGTTAAGTCCCAAAAGGGTTATATAGGCCAAAAAGGCCATGGAATAAAATGATGATCCTAATGAACTTGGATCAAGCTTGATGTAGTCATGATGCGTAAGTTGAATAAGCACTCTCTAAACAACTCACCCATTTGTCAGGCACTGCCATTCCTTGTGTTGTTGTTTGTCTGACATTGGTTATAGTGAGTATTCCCTTTCCATATCTGAAGTGTCATGATGTTGAGTAGGAAGTCATCCTTTGCCTTAGCCTTGTCAATTTCATCCTTTCACCCTTCACTAGCAAAATGACTACAACTATGAAGTGAGTATAGTCTTGAAAGTCTGAGTCTAAGTGATAATAAATAAAGCCTGATATTTATAAGTATTTGTTGATGTACCGCTGGTGAAATGAATGCTACTTGTTGATTTTGTTACATGAATGAGTTGTAGAGCATGGTTTAACCTCTTAACACTTGCAGCAGATTGATCTATTCTGAGTTATTATTGGTGTCTGATTATTCACAAATGGTTATATTGTTTATTGGTTATGATTGATGATCAGACAGATACCTATGAGGGGTATGAGTATACACCTTTGATGGATTGAGACTCTCTAAGTCCAATGAGACAGTTTATTTCCAGTTCCGGGCACTTACAAATGTGATCAGGCTTATTCTGTTTTTTTGATGCAGTTTTTCTTCACAGATTGATTTGTTTGAGCAGGGAGATGTTTCAGTTGGATCTCCTGGGGCGTTGTATGGGCATAGGAGGGTGGAGTCACTTGTTTGTACCATAGTACCCCCATCCCAGAGAGCTTGGTGGGCTCAGTTTGACAATGCAGGCACCTGAGGAGGCTGTTTTGGTAGGATCACGTTTCTCGAGGCAGATTAAAAAATGATTAAATGGCTATTGAAGAAATCGATTTGGGCTACTGAGGCAAGGAAATGACATGGGATGAGTCATGATTATGAGAGTGATGTCCTCCACACCTTCTCCAGCAGTTGTAGCTTCTGATTGGGCCCACATCTATTTTTAGGCATTTTTATATTATTTTCTGGAGCTCTTTTGGGAGGCTCACGATTTCCTCAAGGAGGCAAAAAAGTCAAAGAATTAAATGATTATATTATTTATTGTGCCATGGGGACACCCAAAGGGAGTTAGTCAAACACTCCTTGGACTCGCCATGTGCTTTCATTTATTTCTTGTTGAGTGGGTTACCTTTTTATGGGTGGGTTAGTCCACTTTGGTAAATTATGGTTATATTGATCCATGTATTGTATGTTGAGCTCATCTCAACCATTGATTAGAACATTTCATTTTTTAATCTTAGCCACTTGTTTTGAAAGTGGTTAGGATTTGGTTATGATTGAGGTTCTCTCATTTCTATTTAAAGGAGAGAGCTTCTCATTTGTAAGGGATCTTTGGCTCTTGGATCTCAATAATAGAAAGACTTTTTCTGTAGAAATTTTCTGGATTTGCTTTGCATCTGATATGCTCAAATGGTGATTATCTTGTCTTCAGCTTACTAGCATTGTGGAAATTCTTGTGAGATCTATTTTTTTGGTGGCTATTATTGTTTTGTCTACAGGTGGGCGTTTTGGCTGGAGCGTTTTTGTAGGGGGACCTCAACTCGCTTGGTTCTCTTCCTCTTGGATCAGGGGGTTTTCATTAGTTTCATTGCGATCTATGATTACTTCATTTTACTGTCTTGTAGCATTCAGTTTCTTTATTTTGTATGTACAAATCTGATATGGTTGACGTTTGCTCATGCAAGGTAGGGAGTGCTTTGATGGCTTGGAGCTTGCATATGCCATAGAAATCACGGGGATCTTCCAAGATTGATCGGGATAGCTAGGATCGTCACTGTTACAGACTTCTACAAGTTTATCTAGGTAAGATCCACATGTAATTTCTTCTTTTCTGATCTTATTCCATTGTACTTAGCTGAAATTTAACTATTTTTCTGAAAACTCGTAAACCATAAAAACCTAAAAAATCAAATAATCAGGGAATCGTTCGATCTTTTGCCAATCCATTTTTGGGTTTCATAGATCGGGCCTCCCCCTAACTAAATCAACTAGAATGCTGGTCAAATTCCTTATAGATTGACCTAGATTTGATTTTTCAGCAAAAAACTGCATAACCCCCCACTGAAAAAATTGATCTGCTAAGGTTTTGAGTTTTTCTGATTTTTGACTTCATAGACGGATAGATCGGGTCTTGGGCAGTCCAAATCAACCCCAATGCTATCAAGAGGCTCAACAGTTTGACCGGGATCTGAAAAATAGACTAAAATTGCCCTAGCGCCCTCACTGAAAATTGGCCTTTTCCTAAAGTAGGTTTTTCTGAAATCTGACATGATAGGTAGATAGATCGGGTCCCAAGCATCCCAGAACACCCTCAACACTGTGCTAATTCATCCTGGTTTTCCCTAGATCTTAAAAAATCAGTTTTCAGCCTCCTAGCCTCATCATCAGATTTTGACTTTTCTAGATCTGATTTTCCTGCTGTTTTCCTGATTTGGGCTTGTAGATCAAGTCTCCCTGATCTCTTCTCATCCTCAACGCTGAGCTATCAGCCTACCGGTACCCCCTAAAGCTTCAGATTTGTCTTCCTAGGACCTAGCGCTAGCTATCTATTGAGCTGGGTTTTCTGTACCTTGGCTTTTCTGGACCAATTGCTTTGTGGTTTCGTAGATCAAGGTGTTTCCCAAGTGGGTTTCCTGAAACATTGTCTTACTGCTGACTCCATTGCCAAATGCATACAAAGCACTGATCTCCAAGCTAGCGCTGCCCTTAGACTCTTAGCCTTTGCCATCTACCAACATTCACTGATAGCTCAAACACCTTTTACGGAGTCGAATTTCTAGGTACTGGATAGTCCCAACTCTATTCATGCTCACCCTATCATAGTTATGTTTCCCAAGACAGTTGCTAGTACCTAAACCCTAGAGCTAGGGTTCCCATTCACCTTGCACCTTAAGTACCATGAAGCCCCATATGATCTTCTTCTGGTGTCTAGGTTCGATCTCTCCTGTTGGGAGCAGATCCAGGTCTCCCCCATTGTTTTCCTGGACTAGGATAACCTAAAGTGAAGGCTTCCTTGATTGGCGTGACAACCATCCATTTGGGAGTCTAAGCAGTCATGGTTCCACCCCTTAGTTGCTTGACCCTCTACCATCCATTCTGGATCCATCTTAAGTAGGCAACTACAAGGCAGGTGATAACAAGCCTATCCTTGAAGAAATTAAAAATGAAAAACTTAATGAATTGTGGAGGATGAACTTTGATGGAGCTTATTCTAGAGCAGGAAAAGGGGCTGGGATAGTCATTGTTTCACCTGAAGCTAAAGTTTTCAACTTTGATTTCAGATTAGAATTTGAGGCAACCAATAATGTGGCAAAGTATGAGGCACTTGTACTAGGCATCGAGATTGCCAAGGACATGGGGATTAAATTGATTAGTATTAAGGGTGATTCTGACTTAATTTTACAACAAGTTAAGGGTCAGTTTGCATGTAAGTGTCAAAGACTAAAGAAGTACAGAAATGCAGTCTGGGATACAATGGAATTCTTTGATGCCCTTAATATAGAAGCAATCCCTAGAGATCAGAATAGTGTCGCCGACCAACTAGCGTTTGCAGTTTCAACACTTCAGCCGTCAGATGAGATGTTAGAGGGAGATTGTCTTTTAGAAATTAACTTCAGACCTTCTGTTCCTGATAATGTAGAACATTGGCAGGTTTTCAAAGACGATGAACAAATCTTGAGATTTATTCATAATGTTAATGAGTTCTCTAACTTTAGAGTGAATGAGCAGGGGGGAAATAAAGAGTATTCAGGAGAAGGTGATCAGTTTAATAACCATGTCCCACGTGGTCTAGTCACTTTAGAGAACATCTTTGATAGGCAGGACAAAAAAAAGAGTAATGTTGAACAAATGAAACCTGGCGAGTACATTGAGATCAACATTGCAACGGAAACAGAACCCGTAATTATAAAAATTGGAAAAGGAACCTCTGAAAAGGAAAGGAACAACCTTATAAATTTGGTCAAAGAATATAGGGATGTTTTTTCCTTCACTTACGACGAACTTAAAGCATATAGGGAAGATGTGTTTCAACACACTATTCCCTTAAAACCTGAATGTCAAAAAGACAAGCCTTTTTGTCAAAAACTCATGCAAATAAATCCTAAGTTTGCACCGATCATAAAAAGGGAGTTAGAAAAAATGTTAGTAGCACGAATAATAGCTCCTACAAGACATTCAACGTGGTGTTCTAACTTGGTGGTAGTTAGAAAGAAGAACGAGAGTATACGGATATGTATAGATTTCAGAAATCTAAACATAGCATGTCAGAATGACAATTACCTGTTAGGATATTTAGACACTTAGGAGTTAGTTAAGATCAACTTGTGTAATATATCCGTTAGGTAAAAGTGTGTTTCTTTATTATGCATTCGTATGCATTTGTAAATATTCTAATCCGACGGTCACGATATGTTCTAGACATAGAGTGATCCGACGGTTCAACTTCTCTTAGATCATACCTACCATTGATCCATAGCTTAACACCCGATTGGTCTATGATCTCTATTTAAAGAGCATAGAGGGTCCTTGGATACTTGATTGATTATGAGAAGCTCATATGTAACTTTCTTTCTTTTGCATAATAAATTGTTCCAAGTAGCTATTTGGCTAGGGCCGTGGACTGTTTTCTTCTCGAGGGTTTTAACCACGTGACAAACATCGGTGTGTTGATCTGTGATCTATTTGTGTGAAGCAGTTGCTGAATGTGTTCGGTCTTTAGGGAGTACTCTGTGTACCCGAACATGGTATCAGAGCTTTTATGAAGAGCTGCTTTTGGTTTTGATCAAGATGTTCCAAAAGTTTGAAAGGGTTTTTTTTCTGGATTTTCTGTGCATTTTTGGCCCGTGGCAGCTATTCCATTGCATCTGGAGCGCCGTTTCCATTGGGAAATAGTTTTTGTTTCACCGAAAACCATTTCTGTTTGCTCTAGAAACACTCATTTCGACAAATTTGAAGGTATAATGTTACAGTGACGGATTTTTTTTAAATATCTCATATTTTAACAGTTTATTATTAGATCTTTTCTGTTTTAGTCTCGGATTGTTACCTTCCTTGACTGCGTATGCTCTTTGCCGTGCACCTTGCGCGATCGCAGTGAATCAAAAACAGTAAGGCAAATTAGAAACAACGAGAAAACTTGAAAACGTAGACTTTGTAGGTAAGCTAACCAAGATCTAACCCCATTGTGTGGAAAAAGTTTTTTTGTTTTTGTTTTTCTTTTTTTTTTGTGATTTGCAGGAAAAAAAAACAAGCACGGAGAACAAGAGAGAAGAGTAAAAAAAAATTAAAAAAAAAAACCCCTTCTTCTTTCCATTATTTTACGTACCATTTAAACTTAGCTCAATTGGTCCAAAGTTGCTTTATTACTTAATAGGTCTTGAGTTCAAGTCTTATTAAACTACTTTTTAGTGTATGCTATTTCTATTTTCAAGTTATTTTATTGTAAAAGTGCATCTCACATAAATAAAATAAAATAAAAGTGAGTCACTTAAGTCTTTTAATTTATTGCCGCACTATTTAAAAGTCACATTATTGTAAAAGTGAACATCACTTATTCTACAAAAGTGATTCACTTCAAAGCAACTTTATTGTAAAAGTGATTGTCAAAGATTGATCTTGGGAAGAGGGGGCTTGTTTTTCTTAGTTGGTCAAGTTAATATCTGCCACGTCACTATTGGGGACATCTTCAACATTTTCTTTGATCAAGCATAACTTCATCATCCAGAATCCGTTTTAAGTGCCATTTTTTTAAAACCGCATATTTTTTCGAGCTCTTTGCATCCAAACAGTTAGTTTCTATTCTTTGAGCCATTATTTTATAGTATGGATGCCCCTTGTGATATTATACTTACAAGTTCTAACTATTTCTCATGGAAATCTCGTATGGAGGATGTTCTGCGAAGTAGGAGACTTTTCAGAATAACCTCAGGGAAAGAAACAAAACCCACTGATCATGATAAGAAAATTAAATGTGCAAATAGATGTGATGAAGCTCGTGGATTGATTGGGATGTGAATCTCTATTGATTTGCGATTCCACATATCTAGAATTGATGAACCTAATCTCGCTTGGGAAAAGTTGGAATCTGTGTTTGGTAAACACAATGAAATTCGGGATCATCAACTTGAGAATGAGTTGCTTTCCTTGAATCCAAATGATTTTTCATGCATTCAAGACTATTTATCTAGGTATAAAACTCTTAGACTATTATGTGCAGAATGCAAGATTAACAAAGAAGATAAACAATGTATTTATCATATTCTTTCAAAACTTGGACCTGCATATTCTGTTTTCGTATCTACATTCTATTCCATGAAAGAATCCTTGACTGCAGCTAGCTATCAAGAGCCTAGCCTTGAATCCTTTTGTGATTCCTTAATTAGAGAGCAAAATAAGCTCATTCATCTTAGAATAATTAACAATGCAGATACATCTGGGAAAGCCTTATTGTCCCAACAGAAAGAAAAGTTCAAGCATCCTAAGAAACAGAATTTTCGCAATAATAAGCAAAACAACAAGGGTCCCAAACCCTCTCAGTCAGCTCCTCCTTTAAAAAATGACAAAGGATCCAAACAAAAAGGATAGAAGACTGAGTGTCATTGCAATTTTTGTGGGAAAGATAATCATGATGAATCTAAGTGTTTTAAGAAGATGACAGCCTTGGAAGCAGCAATGAAGAAGCACCACATCAGCCTAGATTCGTCTTCAGAATCTACCTCTCACGGACATGCACTTTGTGCTTCTGGTTACTCTTATACTGCATCTTCTTCTTCTACTTCAATTGAATGGCTCATTGATTCTGGAGCATCTTATCATATGGTTAAGGATAACGCCATCTTTTCTACTATGCATGAATGTAACACCAAACAAATATTTGTTGGTGATGATAGATCTCTAAGTGTTGTAGGATCTGGAACAGTTCCAGTAGAAAATGGTCATTACAGTGATGTACTATGTGTTCCAAAAATTTCCTATGATTTGTTATCAGTCTATCAAATTACTCATTCAGGTGAAGGTAAAAGTGTGACGTTTACACCTCACCATGTTGTAATCAAGGATTTTAAAAATCCTCAAAATATCCTTGCTACTGGAACTGTTGATGATATTACCATGTTGTACAAATTTAACAACTTTGGGTCATCACCTTTTCCTTCAGTTTTTGTTGCTCATAGTGATAACTTGAGCAAACTTTGGCATGAGCGATTTGGTCACTTAAATTATCGCTCATTGCAACAACTATGTAAAGACAATATGGTGACTTGTCTTCTGCTGATATCTTGCAAGGATGGTGTTTGTTCTGGTTGTGTACTCGGAAAACATCATCGGGACAGTTTTGACAAACTTGCCTCTTGGCACGCCTCAGTTCCCTTGGAGCTTGTGCATAGTTACTTGTGTGGCCCTCTTCCATCTGCTTCCTTTTCTGGTTTCAAATATTTCTTAACTTTCATTGATGACAACTCCAGACGCACTTGGGTTTACTTCCTAAAACTTAAGAGTGAAGTATTTAACATGTTGTTGGCCTACAAGGCCCTTGTTGAAAAACAATCTGGTCAGAAAATTATTAAGTTAAGATCTGACAATGGACGAGAATATGTTAACAACAAGTTCACTACCTTTTGCACTAAATAAGGAATCCAACAATAACACACTGTTCCATATACACCACAACAAAATGGTGTAGCTGAACGGAAGAACCGCACTTTAAAAGAAATGGCTAATTGTATGATCCAATCTTAAGGGACTAAGTCTTCAATATTGGGCTGAGGCCATAAATTGTGCAAATTACGTAGTTAATCGCACACCCACTAAAGTTTTATAGGGTATAACACTAGAAGAAGCATGGAGTAAAATTAAACCAGATGTAAGTCACTTTCGTGTGTTTGGTTGTGAAGCATGGGCTCACATTCCAGATGAAAAATGG
>LPNX010598090.1:1116-11474 GCA_001517045.1 Pseudotsuga menziesii
TTATTATTTGGGTTGTACAAATCTTCACTTCATATAAACTTAGTGTTATAATGCTTCCAAATCTGCTTAGCCAACTCTGTCATTATAGCTTCCGCAAATCTCTTTGGACTATTTTATCAATGTTTCCATATGCCTTATGATCAATTTAATCAACAATATTTTTTTATTCATTTTTCGTTACTAAGCTCATTTGACATCAACAGCAACCATATTCAACATTCTCCCCCTTTGGCATTGATGAAAACATCTAAACATTATCTCCCTTCAACAAAAATGGAAAAGGATAACCTGTTATGCCCTTACTGTAACCATCTTGATAGAGAATTTCCTGTTTTTCTTCTTTTTGACAACTGCCCTTGCCAATATATCTCCTCTTTTAATAAATTTAGCTCTTTACTTCTGTTCCTCTTGTTAACTGAACTTAGTACATTTATCCTTCTACTTTTATGGAGTTTATCCCATCTTGTCAATAGTTATCGCAATAATACTTTCATCTTAATCATCATGGATGATTAAGAGTAGTGTCAACTATCCTTGGTTGAATCCTTTACATAGTTGGCTATAAAGAAAATTTGCCATGCTTTGATCTTCCAATGGTGCCTCCACTAATTGTGAAATAAAAACTAGAATTTACATACGATAATTCTTAGCTGCACCTTTAAAAATGCCTATATCACCATACAACTTTTTAATAAAGTATAGGAACCTTTTAATAAAGCATCATCTAGTTTCCTAAATGCACTATTCTACCTCCTTTGTAAAACAACCTAACAAATATTTTGATAATCTTATACATCTATTATTTTCTCATCTATATCATATAACCAATCAATATACATATACGCAATTCTAATATCTGAGCCAAAATTTATAGCTCTCAAAAGTGATATCATGCTCAAAGACCAACTTTTTCCACCTATAGGATAAAAATATACAAATACATACAGAAACATTTTTCTTGGGAACATATAAAACATATAATAATGATTACTTACCATCCCTCACTAAGTAATTTGGAGCTCCAATAATTTATTTTATTAATTTGGATTTGTCTTAACTACGAATTTTATGCACTTCTTCCATAGTTATAATTTTTTTTGGGGGGGGGTCAAAACCAATCTCTCAAATGGACCAAAACTATGAAATTTTCACATCAACAATATTTTTAAGGTTGTTGAAAAGATAAAATTCAATTAAATATGTTTCTCCAATTTGGAAATACCTATTCACTTTTACTTCTTTTTAATATTTATAACAAGATGGGTTGCTAAGCAGCAAGTCCCTGCCTAAGTAAAAAGCAAAAAGATAATGATGCTAGTACATAATCCCTAAGTCTCATTTCAAATAATACTTGTTTTTGATAGTCGCAAAAGTTGATAAATAGTCTCATTGTAGATAATACTTGTTACTGATAGTCACAAAAGTTGATAAATAGTCTCATTGCAGATAATACTTGTTGCTGATAGTCGTAAAAGTTGATAAGTTCGTATTTATCAGGGGGCAAAGAAATCAGCTGGAGCAGTGTATACAAAATTTCTGCTGTTTCTTTCCTTTTTTGATGAGCTTGTCTTTAAAAATGTTTGGATTTTCAAAATACTTCCAGTTTTGATAGAAAGGAAGAACCAAGCTGGCTGAAGAGTCAATGTATATTTTGATTTCTCTTTAGAAATATCAATATAAAGTTTTTTTCTTGGAAATAAACAAACCGTACAAAGGCAAAGCCAGTACAAGGTTATGATCACCCATTCTATGGCTAAAACTAATGATTGGCCATAGAATTGGTGATCATAAGAATTGTTTTTTTTCAATATAAGAATGTCTCTCACTTTTTTGAAAGACTATAGGAAATCATAAGCTATTCATGTGTCTAAGTAGGTAGATTCATTGCATGTGTACCTTGAAACTAGGTTGTTGAAACTAGGTTCCACTTCCTATAATAGATATGAAGTATGGACAAGATACAAGAAAAGTTCTGCATAGAATTATACTTTAAAAAGGCTTAAAATTCCAATGACGCGGTAATTATACATACATATAAAATGGCTACATATGTCAAGGGAAAATGAAAATCAACTGGTGTTCGTATCATGACATTTCAATATAGTTTAATCCAATTATGGCATCTGAATATAGAGATTTCCTCAAACCTTTGCATTTGAACATACAACAGTTCAAACAACAAAGAATGCAGATGACCCAATATTTTTTGAATAAGCCTTTCACATATTCTGAATTGATCTTGTTGAAGTCCTTTACCATATTAATAATCATTGGCATTGCTCACAGACCATTTCTAACAGAAATAAAAAAAGATAAAACACATAATCTTTTAACCTGTCTCTAAGCCATTACAAAGAAAATAAAATTTTTAGAAGACTGGAAGGGTTAGAATTTATTTATTTATTCACCCAGGTCTTTTAAGCATGTTTGCATAATGATAGTGTGAAAAAAAAGTGATTCCCAACATTTCATGTCAAATTAGATCTATTGGCACATTGCAAAAGTAGTGATTTAACCATTCGAATTGAAACAAAGATCTTATGTCCACTCTTAAAGGAAGAAAACGTGGCATCCATGCATCAAATAGAATAATGTGATGAGCATGAAAGTGCACATAGGTGGAAAAACAACACCACAACACCAGGCATAGAGTCGTCAAGCATAGAGGCATACCAGGCCCAAGGCATACCAAGCTCGAGGAACATCATCGGTTGGCTTATTTAGAAATACATAGGCGGTCTATTTACCTCTTTGCTCGGGGAATGTAATAGTTTAGTTTTTTAGAGAAAAATATGGTTACTAAAAAAGATAACAGGGAATGGCCAGCCACAGCAATGAAACCACAACCGGAATGCTACCCAACCAGTCAGTTAGAGCATATAAATTTTGATATATAATCCCATTTGTGTAATCAGGGCTATTGAAACTGGGTCTCTCTATAGGGCTCCTGTTTGTGTAATCATTGTCCCTCTTGAACAAAAACATGATATGTTATGGATTTTTATAAAAACTCATCTCAATGCAAAGATACTTGTATTTCTTTCAAGTTGTAAGCAGGTTAGAGTGAAAATTTTTTTTTACTCAATAGTCGTACATTTCTGTCATTTTGTTTCCTTTCGAGTTTTCTTATTTGAAATAGAGTCCGAGGGTGTGACATTTACATCTATAAATGGTACAATGATGCGATTGCTTTAACATTGAAACCCATCCAAAAATTTAAGTTATCTTGGCACTCTATGCAGGTAAAGTTTGTTTACAAATCATTTAAGAAGTTACGTCCCGGTATACCTGTGAGATGTCTTCATGGTCGCATGGAAAAAATCAAAGGATGCTGCTACTTTTTAATTATACATAGGAAAAACATTCCCTTCTCTTTGTAACTGATGTAGCTTCAAGGGACTTATATTTTCCAGCTATTGATTGGGTGGTTCAGGTGTATTGTAATTTAAAGGAAATTATATTCAGTCATTGAACTATGCTGAAATGGAAGAATTGCTGAATAGTCTAGTCCTATTCTTGTACACTATATGTGCTTGCACTAATATTATTATTTTGTTTTGGAACCTAAAGGTGGATTGCCATAAAGATGTGCCATATTACATTCATTGTGTTGGTGGAATAGCTCGCTTTAATGCTGGGGGTCATTCTATTGTGTTTTTTATGCCTTCTGAAATGAAAATGATGATGCAGCTGCAGGAGACTAAGATTCCAGTTAAAGTGATTAAGGTGTGATATTTATTGTAATAGGGGAAAAGCCTCTTTGATAGCATTGATGGCCATTTGTTATATTTTGGGTTTTAGTCTTTATTTTAAGCTTCAATTATAATCCATCATATTGAAAAGAATGTGTCTTTCAATATTTCTTGGGTGGCCACATAGGCAAATACAAGTAAGCTATAGTCTGTCTCAGCTCCACTAGCAGCACTTATGTCAAAAGATCTAGATCTGAAATATATGGCACAACGAGCGTTTGTGACATATTTGAGGTCAATACATTTACGTCACAATAAGTAAATATTTGACGTATCAAAGTTACCAATAGAAGACTTCTCTGTCTCTTTAGGTCTCCCTACAACTCCCCGGATACGTTTCTTAAAATGGAGTGGAAGCAAACTGAAAAAGATGGAGACTGTAAGTGCTGAGCATGAACAAGATCCTCAAGATAATGAAAGAAGTGAGAATGAATATGCTAGTGTAGATGGTGCAGATAAGGACTTCTTACAACATGTTACAAGTGGAAAGTCAAAACAAGTAAAACAACACTCTAAATTAAATTATCACTTTAACAATAAAGATTCCAATATTCTATCTCTAGAGTATGAGAAAATGAGATCCAGGAATGACAATGAAGGGGATGATGCATTTTTTACTAAAAGGAGGCCAAATGAAGATGGAGACACTAAATGAACCAGTCGTGTCTATATGAACCACTTGGATCTACGGCAGCTTATTCATGTGTGCCCCAATACAGTGAACACAAATTCATCCACCTTAATCTCCAAGAGCTCATCTGAGAAGAGAAGTAAGGGTGTCAAGGCTTTTCACTATAAATTCATGAAAGTTATCAAAGCATCACGATTCATGTCTCCTAGACACCTCTGAATGGCGATTCATCTAGTGCAATATAAACCACATATATCCACAGATCTTGTTTGAAGCACAACAATGGCAGGTCGACTGCTTGCAATAATATTAGGATACAAAACCCTCCCCCCAAGTCTAAGAGGCACCGGGATGGTTTCTGCCTTTTAGAGAAAAAATATTTCAACCTTGGTCATGACGATGTGATATTGAATAAACTCTAAGAAGACCATGTCGCAGCCCGGCGAGACTCTCCTGGTGAGGAAGACGACAATGCATATTTGTGGTTAAGGTAAGCTGCAAGTTAAACTCTACAGTCCTTTTAGTCAAAATTCGATAGCACCACCATGAAAAAAATGTAAAAAATGTAATTGATTGAGCAGAGAAAAGTGATTTCAAAATGATATTGGATTTATACGGATTTGCTATTAGTTTTCTTAACTAACAAATATAATGTGAATCTTACTACAGGAAGGATTCCAACGAAATAAAGGTTTCCCTGTCAATGGAAGAGATGTTGGAACTGGAAAATTTACCCTGTAAATGAAAGAGATGCTGGAACTCAAGGATTCAAAACCCTTCTTCACAACAGCACAACATATCGATGCCTACAGGCAGTAAGAAAAAGCACAAGTAGTGTAGTAAAGAAGAGATATAAATGAGCAAATACATACCTCGCTGCAATAAACAGCTCTAGCAGAGGTGGTGGTGAACACAAGTATGCTCCAATAGATAGCTCTAGCAGAGGTGGTGAACACCTATAGGAATAGATATGCATGAACAGATGGAAAACATGCAAGAATCCACATGTGGCCAGCTACAACAAAGCCAGGATAAGGCATTAACATAGAAGCTAGTGTCACTAACATTTTATGTTAGCTAAGTAATGTCATATTGGAGATAGCATTAATCTATTAACCAATGTTGTTTTAAACTTAAGTTTGAACCTATGAATATGAAATTGGCCTCAAAATGAGGCCAAATAAGTCCTCAAATTATTTTGTTGGTAGAAAGAAAACTATGTAAGAATTTTTGTGCTTGGGTAGCGGCCACCGGATTCAACTTAGGATAAATTGGTTGAATTTACATTGGGTTTTGTGTAGACAAATAAAAATGACGGCAAGCCGAATGAAGCAGACTAAAATTCTAAAACCCACATGAATTCTAGAAATTAACCACAGTAAAATTGAATATTGATTGATGATTTAATTACAATGATGATAAAACCTTTTATAGGTAAAAAATACACCGTTTTACTGGAAGGGTGTGATCCTATGTTTTAATTAACACTACATTAATATTAAAATAATTGCTTATAATATTAGATACATAACATTGCCATCGTCTTTTAGAATGCTTTGTCCTCAAAGCAAGGGTAATGACGGGTATTGTTGACGAAACTGTTCTGTCTCCCATGATGCGTCTTCATCTGGAAAATTCTTCCACTTAATGAGATATTCCTTGAGTGTTCTAGAACGGAGTTTTCTTTCTCGGATTGCAAGGATTGCCTCAGGTTCCCAAATGACCCTTCCTTCTTCATCTAACATAGGAAGTATTTTTTGTACTATTTGATGTTTACCCAACGTTTTTTTGAGACATGATACATGGGAGACATTGTGGATACGACTTTTATCAGGTAACTGTAATTTATATGCCACTTGACTAATCTTTTGGATAGTCTGGTACGGTCCATAGAACTTTGGGGCCAACTTGTGTTTCCCTCCACTTTTAAGGGATACTTGTTTATAGGGTTGGAATCTTACGAATACCCCATCTCCTACCTCAAATTCTCTTTCAGTTCTACGTTGATCTGCTTGTTGCCTCATGCGATTCTGTGCCATGATTAAGTTATCCTTTAGTAATTCAATTGTTTTTTGGGATTTCTCTAGTTGGTTCCTTACTTCTGGAACATTACTATCGTTCAAAACTAACTCCTTCCAATTTGGAGGTTCATACCCATATAACGCTTGGAAAGGGGTCATTTTTGCGGAGGTGTGGTATGTTGAATTGTACCACCATTCTGCTAAGGGTAACCATTGAGACCAATGGTTTTCTTTATCTTTTACGAAACAACGTAGATATGCTTCTAATCATTTATTTATGACTTCAGTCTAACCATCTGTTTGGGGATGGTAAGCTGAGCTCATATTGAGTGATGTACCCATTTGTTTAAAGAATTCCCTCCAAAATTTTCCATTAAATTTTGCATCTCTGTCACTGGAGATGACTTTTGGGAAGCCATGCAATTTGTAGACATTTTTTCAAAATACTTCTGCAATTTGTTTTGCCGTGTCTGTTTTTTTAATTGCCATGAAGTGAGAAAATTTAGTTAATCGATCGACCACTAAAAGGATTTTGTCCTTTCCTTCTGACAGAGGTAACCCATCAATGAAATCCATTGATATCTCTTCCCATTTCTGGTTTGGAATGTGTAGGGGTTGGAGTAACCCTGGGGTTAAAACATTTTCACTTTTGTTTCTCTGGCAATTGTCGCATTCTGCCACATATTGCTGGATATATTTCTGCATTCCCTTCGAGAAAAATGACCTTCTTGCATTATAATAAGATTTGAAGAGTCCTACATGTCTGGAGGCTGGTGAATCATGGGACTCTTTTATTACTTTAACCTTGAATTTAGAGTTTGAGTTCAAATAAATCCTCCCCTTATACCAAAGAATATCATTTTTCGATTCAAACTTGGGGTCACAGTTGGAGTTGTTAATTATAGTGCTTGTTTCTGGGTCCTTGGCGTATTCACTTCGTATTTCATCCAACCATTCTGGAATTGCAACCGAGATGGAGTAAGAGGTGATATCCTCATCTTTTCTAGAGAGTGCATCTACGACTACATTTTCCTTCCCTTTTTTGTGTATTATTTCCATGTCGAAAGCAGCAATTTTTTCTATCCACTTCTGTTGTTCTGTGGACAACGTTTTCTGTTGAAGTAGGTATTGAATACTATTATGGTCTGTGCGGATCATGAATTTTCTCCCTAAGAGGTATTGTCACCACTTTACCAATGCGTGCATAATTTCCAGCATTTCTTTATCATATGTAGACTTCAATTGTTCTCGTTTGTTTAATTTCCTGCTCTCAAAAGCTATCGGGTGTTCATCTTGCATTAGTACTACTCCCAACCCATAACCTGAAGTGTCACATTCTATCACGAATGGTTTTTAGAAGTCTGGGGTAGCTAATACAGGTGTGGATGACATAATTCCTTTTAAGGCTTCAAAAATTTTTTTTCCTTCATCATTCCAATGGAATGCATTCTTTTTTAGAAGGTTGGATAAGGGTGCGGTTCTATGTGCATAATTCCTAATGAATCTTCTGTAGTATCCTGTTAGCCCAAGGAATCCTCTTAACTTGGAGATGTTAGTAGGGTTGGGCCATTCTGTGATGGATTTGATTTTTTCTGGATCAACCTTAACCCCTTCTTTAGATATTACGTGTCCAAGATAGCTCACTTCTTCTTTACCGCACGTGCATTTGGACCTCTTGGCGTAGAACTGATTTTCTTTTAAAATAGAGAGCACCTGTTCTAGATGTGTGAGATGATCCTTCCATGTATTACTGTATATAAGGATGTCATCGAAAAACACTAATATAGACTTCCTTAGGAATGACTGGAATAGGTTATTCATGGTTGCTTGAAATGTTGTTGGGGCGTTAGTTAGCCCAAAAGGTATTACCTTAAATTCGTAATGTCCCTCATGGGTTCGGAAAGCTATCTTCACCACATCTTCTAGCCTTATTATGATTTGGTAATATCCTGACCTTAAGTCTAATTTTGAAAAGTACCTTGCTCCATGCAGTTCGTCCAACATTTCATCGATAAATGGAATGGGGAATTTGTCTTTAATAGTTATTTTGTTTACTCCTCTGTAATCGATGCATAGCCTAAATGATCCATCCTTCTTTCGTACCAGTACTACTGGTGCAACATAAGGAATTCGACTTTCTGTAATCACTCCACATTTCAATAAATCACAGATTAATCTTTCAATCTCCGTATTATGGTGGTGTGGATACCTATAGGGTTTAACATTGACAGGGCTGGATCCTGACTTGATTTCGATGACATGATCGATCTTCCTTTTTGGTGGTAACTCCAAGGGGAGCTCTTCGAATAATTTTTTGTATTTTTGGATTAATCTTTGGATCTCTGGATGATCTTGTTTAACTATTTCTGAATTTAATAATTCCATCTCTTGGCATTGTACAACATATGCTGGTGCTCCTTTTCGAATTAGCTTCTCCATTTTGTGGGATGACACAATTTGCGTGCGAGGGGGTTGGAACCCATATAATTTGTATCTTCCTCCTTTCCATTTAAACTTTATAAAGTGTTCTTGGTGGTTTGATGAGTAGGTACCTAGTGTTTGCAACCACTGAATTCCTAATACTGCATCAACTCCTCCTAAGGGCACTGCATAAAATTCTGACTCAAGGTTATAGTCTTGTATTTGTAGCTTAACTTTGTGGCATTTCCGTACTTTTTCGATCTTCTTTCCATCTACTACCATTACTTTCATGTTGGGTACTGGATATATGAAAAGGTTAAGCCTCTTTGCAACACTTATGTCAATGAAATTATGGGTGCTTCCTGTGTCGAATAGGACTACAACATTGTTATTTTTTATATGCCCTTTTAATTTTAATGTTTGTGGTTGGTGTATTCCTGTTATGGCTGCAATTGATATTTTGGGAGTTTCTTCATCTTCTGAATCTGACAAGGGATTTTCAAAGTCACGAGTTTCTTCTATGTCAGATTCATCGCTATCTGACTTGTCTTCTTCTTCTGCTTCACATTGATATAAGTTCTTGGTGGTCTCTTTTTTTAAACATCTATGTCTTGGGTCCCACTTCTCTCCGCAAAACTTACACTTTCCTTCTTTCATCCGCTGAGATTCTAAGGTAGTTTTGTTGTCATTCCTCAAATGTGGTGGCTGGTATTTGGTGTCAGTTTTCGTAGACCTTCTATCTTTGTCATGGTTTTTGTTGCACGTTTTTTTTAATTTTTCTTCAATGATTTTTGCCTTGCATCTCTCCTTGTCCAAGGTTGATACATTTAGTAGTTCTAGTTCATCTCTTATATAGGGTTTTAGTCCATACACATAAGTCTGGAGGCGTTGACTGTCTGTGAGTTCTGGCACACGTGTCGCTAGGGCTTCCCATTCGTCAGTGTATTCATCGAAATCGCCTTTTTGTTGCAATTTGGTAAGTTTTGCGAAGAAGTCTTTTTCTTTTAAGTCTTCAAACCTCTTAAAGAAATCATTTTTGAATGTTCTCCACTTGTGCTTAGTTTCTTGTGTTGTAACCTTCCACCACATGTACCAGTTGTAAGCCCGCTCTTCTAGTTGCATAGAGGCATATTTTATCATTTCCTCGTCAGTTGTGATATTGTGTATGGAAAAAAATTCTTCTGCCTTGTTGATCCACGCCACACTCCGTTTTGTGTCTCCATTGAATTTTGACAATTCTAACTTGGGTTTCATTTGATATCTATTCCCTTTTGGAGGAGAAAGTGACTGCTCATGATTTGGAGAGGGGTCGTGATCGAACTCTTCTTGTGGACTTCCTCTTTTGGGAGGAATTGTCTTATGGTGCCTTGAATTTGAGGATGGTTGGTCTTCCTTTGAAATATTGTACACTAGTGTAGTAATTTTTTTTTCCAAATGATGCTCGAGTTTGTTTAACCCGTCTTCGAACAATACTGCAATGTTTCTTTTTACACCTTCCATCTCCCAACATACTGCTTCGTTGACTTCTTTCCT
>LPNX010598096.1:0-65174 GCA_001517045.1 Pseudotsuga menziesii
GCCGTCGCTTAAGCGACGCTTAGGAGGAGAGACGTCGCTTAAGCGACGCTTGAAATCCTAGCCGTCGCTTAAGCGACGCTAATCACCATCATTACAAAAAAAAATTTTATCTTCCTGATTTTTGGCACTGTTAAAATAAAAAATCCGCGCGTCGTCGGAAAAAACCGTCGGATTTTGGATCGAAATCTAGTAGTGTGCCTATCAGCCCGAGAGAAAGAGCGCCGAACTTCCCTTCCTTACACGGATTTCTCTCCAGCGCCAGATTTGGTCCAGGCAATGAGCGCCGGGTTAATTGCTTGTTTGAGGACGTGAGCCAATATATATATTTATATTTTCTGTATGTTTGGTTAAAATTACTTGCCCCACAGTTAGGTAAAAATGGCAGATATGTCACTGGCCGATTTATACATTACTGAAGCATCAAAATTAAATGGGGAAAATTATGTAAACTAGAAATTTAAGCTAATCAATGTGTTTGAAGCTCTTAGTTTGTGGCCTATTGTGAAAGGGAATGAACAAAATCCTACAGATCCGTTGTCTCTCTCAGATTGGAACTCCAGAGAAACCCAAGCAAAGGTGTTGATTCGTATGTCTGTAAAAGACAACATCATACCTCACATACGAAATTCTAAGACATCCAAAGACACATGGGACAAGCTGAAAGGTCTGTATGAGACATCTAACTCTAATAGAATTTTGTTTTTAAAGACAAAATTATTGTTTATTAAGATGGATGTGAATGAAACAATGAATAAATACCTCTCTCGCTTTAAAGACTTCAGAGATAATCTGTGTGACATGGGTGAAGAAGTATCTAGTATTGATCCGGTATCCATCAAATTAAAAGGCCTGTTGCTAGATTATAAAATATTCATCTCAACACTTGCAGCAAGAAAGACCCCTCCTATATTTGCAGAACTCGGTGGAATTTTGATACAAGAAGAAGAAAGGATGAAGATGTATGAGCCTGAATCTCAGTCTTCAGATCAGGCATTGATGGCAAGAGGCAGATACCCACACAGAGGAAATCACTGGAGTCCACACAGAGGCAAGTTTTGTACAAGACACAAAGGTATGTCACGCAATGACTCTAGTGCTAATAAAGATGTTGTATGCCATTATTGTGGAAAGTCAGGTCACATAGCTAGAGATTGTTTTAAGAAGATAAACAATGATTCCAATAACAGATACAGAAAATATAATGGAAATTATGTTAGAAAAGACACCCTGAATGTCAATGGATTTAAAAACCTAAGACTATTTATATCTGAACATTCTTTGTCTGGTGAGACAAATGATGAAAATGGATGGTTCATAGATTCGGGTGCATCTGCTCACATGTCCTGTAATAGAGATTGGTATGATGAGTATTATGAAAAGTATGATGGTACACACATCTATCTAGGTGATAACAGGTCCCACAAAGTCCTAGCTTATGGAGTGATAAGTGTTAACCTACCTGATGGACAGTTTAAACAGATACATAATGTGATGTATGTTCCAAGCATAAAAAAGAATCTAATATATGTTTCTACTATCACCGATAATTATATGAAACTTGAATTTGATAAATATAAGTGCCATGTCAAAGAGGTCCAAGATCATTACAAGGTTATAGCGACATGATCCAAACTTGGTGGATTGTACAAGTTGGATGCAATCAAGGGCAACCATCAGGCACTAGTAGCATCAACTATTTCAGATGTCGAATTATGGCATCAAAGGTATGGACACCTCAATCATAATGACTTCATGTTATTTTATTAAAAATGATAAAATTGAATGTGTTGCATGTGCACTCGGTAAACAACACCGAAATGAATTTCCTAACCATGAAGAGAAGAGACATACTGAACTCCTTGAACTCATACACACTGATGTATGTGGACCTATGCAGATCAGATCACTTGGTGGTGGATGGTATTTTTTGATATTTGTTGATGACAAATCCAGGTTCACATGGGCTTACTTCATTAGAAGGAAAAGCGATGTATTTGAATACTTCAAGGAATTCAGAATTAAAGTTGAGAAGCAGACAGGTGTAAATACATTAAAATCCTCAGATCAGACCAAGGTGGTGAGTACACTTTTGGAGCTTTCAGAAGATACTGTACAGAAAATGGAATCCAATAGCAATTCACAGTCACAGATACACCTCAGCAAAATGGCATTGTTGAAAGGAAAAACAGAACATTGGTGGAATGTGCTCGCAGCATGCTCCAAGGTAAGAACATTTCTAATGGATTTTGGGATGAAGCAATTAACATTGATGTGTATTTAAAGAATAGGAGTCCAACAAAGAAACTAGAACTTCAAACGCCATTTGAAGTCTTTTATGGCTATAAACCTGAAATTAGTCATTTAAGAATATTTGGTTCTAGGGCTTTTGCACACATACCTAAAGATGATAGAAGGAAATTGGATGCAAAATCCATAGAATGTATCTTTGTTGGCTACTATGATGATCAAAAAACATACAAACTGTTTCATCCTAGTTCACACAAATTGATTGCTAGTAGAGATGTTGTATTTCATGAAAATACAGACATGTGTAATAGGATGAATAATGCTAATGAAGAGCTGATCCTAGATGCGCATGTCAGAATAGATAAAATTCTTCAAAAGTGCAGGATCAACAACATGTGCAAGAACAACAGCAAGGTCAGGAACATGAATCAAGTATGAGTGATACTACCTTTGATGATGAAACAACAGAAGAGAGAAGAATCATGGATGGAACTCCAACAGGTATTGTAGTACCTAGAAGGTCATTTCGTCAAACTCATCCTCGAGTAAAGTTTAGATATTATGCCTTGATGACTAGTGTAATGAACGTCATAGAGCCATTAAATTATAAACAAGCCAAAGATAAGGAAGAATCGGTAACTGCAATGAATGAAGAATACAATTCCATTATGAGAAACAAAACTTGGGATTTAGTAGAATTACCCAAAGATAAAGTACCCATAGGATCAAAATGGCTATTCAAATCTAAACTTAAAGCAGATGGTAATGATTGACAAGTTCAAGGCAAGATTAGTTGGAAAGGGTTATTCTTAGCAGGAGGGGATTGACTTTGAAGAGACATATGCACTAGTAGCTAAGTTAAACACTATCAGATTGTTAGTTGTATTAGCTACTAAACATAACTGTAGAATACACTAGTTAGATGTCAAATCTTCTTTTCTAAATGGTGATTTAAAAGAGGAAGTATACTTAGTGCAGCCTGAAGGTTTTGTTCAGAAAGGACATGAGCAACTTGTGTGCAGGTTAAAGAAAGCGATCTATGGATTGAAACAGGCTCCTAGATCATGGTATATCAAGATTGACACCTTATTCAAACAATAAGGATTTCTCAAAAGTAAAAATGATTCAACTTTATATATTAAAGAAGATAAACAGGGAAATGTTTGCTTGATATCCCTATATGTGGATGATCTTATCATTACAGGTGGAGCATATCAATTAGTTGCAGATATTAAAAGTAATTTGTCACATGAATTTGAAATCAAAGACCTTGGTGACTTACATTATTGTTTAGGCATTGCTTTTTGGAGAGAATCTGGTAAAACATTCATTAGTCAAAGCAAATATGCAAGAGAAATACTTGATAGGTTTTAAATGAATGAATGCAAATCTGTATCCACTCCTTTGGATCAAAATGTCAAATTATACAAAAGTGATGGATCTAAAGAAGCTGATGGTACTTTGTATCGTCAACTAGTGGGTAGTATGAACTACCTCACTACTACAAGGTCAGACCTATCATATTCTGTTAGCATCCTTAGTTAGTTCTTTGCTAAGCCATGCAAAACACATTGAAAAGTTGCAAAGCAGGTTCTAAGATATTTAAAAGGAACTGTTGATTATGGTCTTTTATATACTGATGTATCTGATGTTCAATTGGCAGGTTACTTTGACTGTGACTGATGTTCAGTTGGTAGGTTACTCTGACTGTGACTGGGCAGGCAATCCTGATGTCATAAAATCCACTTTTGAATGTGCATTTAATATTGGTTCGGGAGTCATATCATGGAGCAGTAAGAAACAACCAACTGTTTCTTTATCATCCACATAAGCTGAATACAAAGCTTTAACCAGTGCCACTTGTGAATCCCTCTGGTTGAGGCGCATTCCTGAAGAGGTTGGAACACAACAAAAACAAGCTACCAAAATCGAGTGTGACAATCAAAGCTCAATTAAGCCGGCACACAATCGATTCTATCATGCAAAAATTAAACATATTGAGCTGCAGCATCACTTTGTCAGAGAAAAGATTGAGTCTCAAGAAATTGAACTCATCTATTGTAACACAAATGAAAATGTCGCTCATGTCTTTACTAAACTTGTTGGAAGGATCCATTTTGAGGATCTTACGAAGAAATTATGTGTTATCAAAAATCCATTTCTGCATTAAGAAAGGCTGTTAGATTATGCAGAAATATCTTCATATGTTTTCTATATCCAAGGTTCTTGTTCAAACAACCCCTGTGCTGGTGGATCTGATCCACATTTATTGGATCTAGATTAGGTTATTAGTTTTCTATATATGTAAAATTTATTTCATTAACTGAATGAGTTGAGTTCGTTTCCTCCTTGGTTTCTGTGATTAAAGATATGTAGCTGTGTCTTGTATAATATCTTGTATAATGCTTTTAATGTGGATATTCTTGTCCTGCCGCATCAATTCCATAGCCCCTTTGGGATAACTCGTAGCAACAACAGCAGCAAGATATTATCGTGAAGACTTGTAGAAGGAAAAACCATACGACCACAGCACACCTTTCCTGTTTGGCTCCCGCCCGGCCCAAAGACCATAACCAAAGAACTCTGGTGTTTTTCAATTTGGATGCAGATATTGACATAACATGTTCATATTGATCTTAGAGGAATTTCCGTATGTGAGTATTGTTCTCTATGTACTTTGTTCTGGATTTTGACCGATTAGTATTCAGTCTTAGAGATACGGTAAAAGTTAGCATTGGCCTTTTTGTGTTTCAGTATCTATCCGTTGGCTTTTTAATCCAAAGTCCCGGGCTTATTTTATTGCAGTCTGATTCTGATCTAAAGATCCGTGTCAAATGTGTACAATGAGCATGCCTACTTATTTTAAGATTGTCTATATTTTTTATCATGCCTTTAGACCTGGAAAGCAATTATTAGTATTAGGTCATATAAATTTTTTTAATTTTTTTATGCGCACTTACACCTGAAAAGCAATTATTAGTATTGGGTCTTTCACATGTATGAAAAGTAGAGGCCGTCATAGTGTGTAGGAAAAAGTTATGTAACTTATTTTAATACCAAAACCATGACTACAAATTTTTGCTTTAATTTAATATGTTTTTAGATATTAAAACAGATCAGGGTTAGAAGAGGAAAGCGTAGCCACAAACAAAGATTTTGTAGCTTATTTTACTGGTAAAACCACTGGTACAAATGATATGCAGTGTTCTTGCAAGGAACTTCTACACATTTCGAGAGAAAACAGTAAATTCTTCTCCATAAACCACACTGTAGAGAAACTCAAAACTAACTGTTTACGAGCCTGCAGTTGGTACGGATCTGACCGTTGGTACCAGTGAGGGGTTTGATATTTGCCATGTTTATGATGGCTTGCTTGAAATCGTTAAAGAACGTTACAGGATTGGCTGCATAGGAGTTGACTATAGAGGCTATTGAAGTGTCGCCACCAGAAAATAGCACTTGATCTGAATGAAGTAGCCCTCTCTTAGCCCCAACGTTTCTGAAATAGCTGTTGTCAAAACTAGTGGCACTGCCAAAGTCCAGAGGTGACAGGTTGCTATCTCCTCCAGAGGCGGGACACCTCCCCTGCATGACACTGGCATATCGCCCATCTATGGTTGTATTTTCGTTGTAAATTCTGTTTCTGAAAACAGAGCAACGTGCCTGTCCTATGGTGTGAGCGCCTGCACAATATTGTACAGTACACTATTAACTCAACTGATTAACGCCATGCAATTATGTGTGAATTAGCTCGATATAATGACCTGATATAAAGATGATGTGTAGTGTATTTAATACCTGAAAGTGCAACCATGTCTCGAGCAGAAAGGCCTTGATCTTTAAAAGCCGAAACAAGTCGATTCACATCGAATGCTGGAGAAGGTATATCATTATTTGCGTCGTCTACACTCGCGCTTGTGGAGTCTCTCCTTCCCAGTAGCACTTCCCAGAAAGGGCCTTTGCTCTACACAAATATAACAAATAAAATTTATAAGATAGATAGATATATCTATACAATAAAAAACTATCATATTCAGAATTAAGATCATTTTATATATAATATTAATTATACCAAGTGCACTGAATCTCGAGCAGCAATGGTGAGAATGTCTGCGCAGGAGACAACACCCGGGCATGCTTTCTCAACCGTCGATTTGATGGCGTCTACGACCTCGAAACCTCGCGCAGAGTTGTTGTTAGGGGCGGCACTCTTCTCGCTTTTAAATGAGGAGCTGTCATCCAGCAAAATGGACCCATCACACCCCTGCTCACTCAAACAATCTACATATACTAATATCTATCTATAAACAATGTATATATATTTGTTGCTAGCAACAATGGTGCAGGCAAAGCATAAAGCTGAGTAACTTACATTGACAAAACAGTCGTGGAAATGTAGGCGCAGGAGAGATGCGGCCATTCGAGCTTCTTTCCTCACTGCTTTGGCAACCACAGGTCTCACCAAATTCTCGAGGTTGGGACAGGAATTCTGGTAGAAGTTGGCAGTCAGTTGGGCTTGCGCAGTAGCCATAGCCATGATCAGCAGGAGGGCAAAAACCGAAATCACAGCTCGAAAGAAAGCCATAGAAAAGAAAAGGTATTGTTCAGTTCAATCCGATATTCCAGATTAGCTCACGAGATGGAGATGCGACTGTTAAATATTCGAATCCAGTAATGATTATATATGACTGGAGTACTGGAGATGAAGAAGTACTGAATATAATACCTTGAATGAATATGCATATGGATATGGATGGATTTCCTCAATTTATAGTAGCTGTCATGTTTACCTGTAGATTGGAATGGATGGAACAAATCCTTAGCTACCCAAGAAAGCGCGTGGACTTATTCATTCGAAACCGCGCAGCCTCGGTCAATTGAGGCCAACAGGTTTGACCGTTCTTGGCTGCTCCACTGTCATCCATGGCTATGACTCGGGCTAAGCTTGAAGCACCACAATGTTTTATATATTTTTCGGCGACTGTGTCCACGATTCAAATGTGGCGATTCATATGCCATTCCTCGTACCTTCCCTCTAAGCCGATTTGGCATTGTCTCATTATATTTTAGACGCGAGATGTTTTGAATGAATCAAAACACGAATTTATTAAAATGAATTATGAAAAACAACATTGTAATGGAGTCTAGTTATTTATAGTTAGGTGTCAACGATAGGATGTGTATGAAACATATTTTAAATAAATGAATCAAAGTGTGAATTATTAAAATCAAATATGAGAAACAACATTGTCATAGAGTTACAGTTATTAGAGGAACTATACTAATCGAGAGAGTTTGACTTGTATTTAATTTATTTGACTTCTATTTATTCTTAATTAAGTTTATTGAAAAAATATATTAATTTTATATATTTTAAGAAATAAATAAATTCAATAACCAAATTGGTTTAACTCCTTAATTAGCTGTGGTGTATGCATTTTTAAGATAATTGTTAGAAATAAAAAATAACTTTGAAAAAACAAAATTCTTAATGGTAATTTTGGAGGTTATGTTAAGATACATATGTAAGGCACATTTACAATTAAATATGAACAAGTTAATGCTTATGATTACCATGATGTGTTTATAATATTGGATATTTAGCACTTATAAATGTGTCTTACCATCTCTAAATGTGGCACATGCCTCCAAAAGCGATGTCATCGCACCAATCTTTCATAGTTTTGATAGATTATATTGCACAACTACTCGAAAAACAAAGAAGTTGTGCCTTGTGGGTGTGAAACCTCTTGCTCCTTAGTATCTCCTAACACAACCATTGCGAAGGCCACATGAAATCATTTGCAAACCCTTATTTGTCTTTCGTGTCTAATCTATAAACATTGCCTTGTAGGATTTTGGAAGATGTTCATAACTCAATTTATACTCAAGCTAAATTCTCTAAAATACAATTTAAATATGTAATGTTCAAATTTGTGATGTAGTTGTTTGCAAGATATTTGTTTTCCATTTTTTCCTAGGAAACCCATATATTCATTCAGTAAAATAAGAAAACATTCAACGAATCATCTCTTTGAGATGTTTTATGGAACATGCAAAATATAAAAAATGCATTCCAAAGACAACACCAAATTTCTCAAATTCAAGATGACTATCTTAATGCATTTTTCTTTTTCTCCAAAAGTCAAACCATTCAATCTCGCATTGAACAATGAACTAAATCTAATTCCTGTATAATCATTTTGCATTTATTGCATCCCACATCTAGAGCCCCTGATGCCTATTTCAAGACAACAACGATGAGAATATTATCTGAAGAAACACCTTCTTTAAAGGTCCACCATATATCTTTTTCCTTCTATTGGAAACTTCATCTATACCGACCCAAAATATCATCACTAGCAATCGACATCATGAAATATGTGTGGTGGCATCGAGCATGAATGGTGATATGGTAATTAACAATCAACAAATTTGTTAATTTGTGATGGGTTATTCTTCAAAAAGAAAAAGGAACTACATGAGTAGAGTGAGGTGTAGGCCTACACATTTCTTCAATTCATGGGTTGACATAGGGTGTGGGATTAGAACCGTCATAGAAATTGTCAAAGACATACAGGTGGGACAAGAATCATCATGGCAGTGATTGTCAGAACCCAACTTTCCATCAAAGGAATCAACAAGCAAGCGAGACAATATCCCAACATTTCATATCTTCATATTTTAGGTGGGGGTGTTGACACCAATGGATTCATTTGTGAATCACATATCGAATGGCATGCTATTTTCACAATTTTCATTTCATATTTACATTTTTAATTTATTTTATTAAAACTTATGCTTTAAACAATAATTCATAGTTGCAAAGGTGCTTAGAGAAAAATGAATACCAAAAAAATAAGAAAAGCAAAGAATTATAAAAGGAAAATGTAGGGATTTACATAGATGTTTCCTCCTCAAGATGATATTTTTATTTTTTTAATTCATGCAAATAATAAGAAAAAAATTGAGGGAACACAAAGGTTCCCTATTACATGCTGCTTATGAACAAACCTCTCTGGACTCATTATGATGCAATAGCCTTGCTCGAGGGAACCCTTAAACCCCACTTTCTTGGAACAATCTCAGGATGCTAAACTTCATGTGATTTATATATTTAAGTGGTTAACTTCAAAAAACTTAAAACAATATATTTTCCAAAAAATAAGGATCTACTAGGCTTGATGTAGACTCTCTTTGTATATTTCCTTTTTGAAAACTATGCATTAAGCACTTAATTATTTGATACAACAAAAGTCACTTATTATTTTTTTCTTAAATTTGCAAGGATAGACATTTAATTAAATTTTAATTTGAAACAATAAATGTCATTAATAATTTTTTTAAATATCATTGGAAAGTAAACACAATTCTCTACAAACTTTTTCTTATTGTGCATCTAGTTCACTATGAAGTGTACATAAGTTTTGAGGGATTTAATTTAAAAAATATGTAAAATCTCAAACCATAGTCATGCATTCACTCACTTCTTAGGTTCAAGGGCCATGAGCAAACCTTGAACCACAACATAGATCCTCACTATGGGAACGTTGGCCTCTAGTTGGTATATGGGTTCACCTTCAAGAAGTATTAGGCATGACAATTATGTCTTGGGACATCTAGGTTGGAGCTCAATGGGACTAGGAGGTTTTATGCACCATTCATGGCAATTGAGGGGTATACCATGGCTTGGGAAGGAACATAAGGTTCTTATGCCCTATCTGGATCTTTTTAGGGTTGATCTTAATGATTAGTCCTTGAAAAAGCACACATTACCTCGATAGGGACAATTGGCATCACATTGATAATATGGATTCTAAGCAAGTGCAAGAAAATGAGGGTCTCTTTTGACGCACTAGATGTAATAGAAAATTGAAAAAATAGGCATCCCTCAACTTATGTGGGATAGAGATAGGTGGTTGGTTAGTGGCATGGGAAGGGGGATTGGGAGAGATAAAGATAGAGGGGAGTTGAGGGCTAGGGGGGTACGAGAGAGATAGAGAGGAGTGGTTGTTAGTGGGTTATAGGTAGAAAGAGTGGGGGCTTGTTAGGGGGTTAGAGGTAGAGAGAGAGAGTGGTGTTAGGAGGTTTGGGTTAGGTGGAGGAGGGGAGAGAGTGAGACAAGGGATTAGTAACGGTGAGAGAGAGAGAGAGAGAGAGAGAGAGAGAGAGAGAGAGAGAGAGAGAGAGGGGAGTGCATATGTATATATATATATATATATATAAGGGGAGTGTGTATATATGTTAAATGGTGTTTAATACCCTGGAAATATCAACAATAAAGGCTTGTTGAATGGTTGTCCATTCCTACGACCTAAGTAATATGTTTTGACTCTCAAATAGTTGAATATCAAAGTACGTAATTTCTAAAAAAAAATACTAATAAATATACCCAAAAAAACACTAGTGAATGTACATATAAGCCACACTTATTCATAATTTTTTTTTAAAGTGTTGAGCATGAGAGATTATTTCGAGGCTGAGGGAAGCATGCAGCCACATTCAAAGTATCTGTGACTTATTAGAGAGGAAAAACCATGAGCGTAAATGATGCACACTATTCTTGCATGGAACTTCTACAAATTTTGAGAGAAAATACTTCTTCAGAGACCATACAATATAGATAAATCAAACTACCATGCGTTATAAGACAAATAAGACTAGGCCCAGGATCAAGCTCAAATATAATAAAATATTAAGACCAGGCCTATGCGTAGGCCCGAATCTAGTAAAAAATTACGTTTCCAATTAACTATTTACGAGCCTGTAGTTGGTGTAGATATGAGCAAAGGTACCAGTGAGGGGTTTGATGTTTTCCATGTTTATGATGGCTTGCTTGAAATTGTTAACTTTACACTGAATTTTGAATCCCAAGGGAGATAAATATGCATGGAAAATATAATTACGTTAAGTGTCCATAGGATTTGGTGGTATACAATTGAAGACTAGAAAAATTTGATGAATTCAGTGCAACTGGTAAGCACAAGAACCATGAAAATGAGCTCTTGTAAAAAACATGATGTGCTTAAGCTTGAGTACTTCTGAAAAGAGTTAGGCCTTTGCCATTGTAATCAACAACAGGTTGAAGTGCATACTCCACCCATGAAAAAATTGCACAACCATCTGCAATGTTAAACCATTGTAATCAACCAACAAGGATTGAAGTACGTGCACACTACCACCCCAAATGTTAAACCATTATATTATTTTTTCTAATTTTTAAATTTATTATTCATCTCAAAATTTAATCACAAAACTCTTCACATCAATTCAATCTAACCGTCAAAATTACTATTATTTCAAAAATAAAATTATAATTATAATGAAAAAAAATCACAAAAAGAACTAACAAACTTTATAAACATCGAAGTTTTAAAAGTTTAATTAATGTATGGATATTTATTAACAAGAGCCACGTGGTGGCAATGTCCTTGACATTGCCACAATAGCTTTGTGACTAGAGGCTTGCTTGTAAACGAAATTCACTGTGCATCATTAAACATTTAATAACAAGAGCCACGGAGTGGCAATGTCCCCGACCTTGTTATTAGTTGTTGCTACATGATGTAAGATGTAGAAAAGTGAATGTCCACACATATACATATGAAAGAATTACATAACAAAGAAAAGAAATGTAGATAATAAAGGAAAAAGTAGATCAAAATGATTTCCGTTATACACGTCATATTTTTCTTATGAGAACTCTTCAGGTGCCTTGATAGAGCCTAGAACTTGGATCTATGCTAATACATATATATTTATATTTTATTAATAATAATAAAAACATTTTATAATATTGTATCACCAATTACATTATAAATATCTCCAACATCAATCACATTATAATAAAAACCTATTCTAACTCAATTATACCTTGTAAATTAAATAGTCCTAATTATGATTATGCCTGTACTAATATTAAGTTCCATTTTGATGTCTATCATGCCCATTTGGAAGTTCGTTGATGGTCAAAGAGTTTTCAAAGCACATTGTGGTGTTGATAAGTTAGCTAACAACTAGATTTCCCAATCCTTATCCATGTTACTTTCTTTTCTTTTAATGTCTTTCTCAATGATTTAATTTTGTTAATATATATACTAGCAATTGCCCCAAGGAAGGTGCAATAATACGCCATGAAGGTAATTGTTAGCGGGTAAGCAAGAAAAAAAAATGCAACATTAAAGTGTGCCAATGTTGAGAGAGGTGAATGGGGAACAAATATATATACTCTATGCCAAAGAAGAATTTATGGAGATCCCAACGCTATTCATGAGCACTCTTACAATAAAAATAAGAAATAAAAATCAGGAGCACTCTTACAAGTATTTGTTACATATAAATGAAAGCATAAACCAGTACAACCAGCCATCATTTTAAATGAAGAAGGTTCCACGAACCAGTAATGGACCCATAATGGCTGTTAGACTCATGGTTGTTACAGTAATGCAGTTTATTTTTCTATTTCTGCTCTGTTGATTGCTGGCACTTTCATTGTGAACCTAATGTCCATTGAAGAAGGTTTTGAGTAGATGCTTCTGGAATTCCTGAACCAGAGGCAAGCTGAGATCCCCAACTGAGGTACACGCCTGAATGTGATAGAGGAAAGCAAGATCCTCATTGTCTAGCTCCTTTGGATTGATATGAAATTGCAAACCATTGATGAAATAGAACAAATTAAACTTGATATAAAATTTTGTTTTATCATGAAAATAACAAAGCAAAATACAAATCCCCAATATTAACATGAAGTAAAGATAAAGAGAGCAAAATACAAACCCCGTGTACTAATCTGAAGAAGAGAGAAATAGGTAGTCCAGTATCTAGCATTGCCTAACCAGCATAGCCTATTAATAAGAAAAACAACATCATTGGAAAACACATAAGAATTTCACCGATTGACCAAGACAAGATTAAATTGACCAAGTTGCAGCAATTTCAAATGTGAAGCATTCCAAATTCCATTTTTGCACATTTAAATATTGACTTTGCAAAGAGTCTAGCAAACCCATATGCATTTCCATGCAAGTTAGACAGATATTTTTATTTATATGTTTCCTTTTAAATTCATTCTAATTTTGAGCTGCAAAGCGTAGGGTTCAAGCAGAACACCGTGCATTTTCTTTTAGGCTCATTTCCAGAACCAATAGGCAGATTTATTCGTAACACATAAGCCCAGGTGCAGAGCTACTAGTTATAGCAGGAGAAGACCAACTTCCACAACACAATGCAAAGGTAATCAATGGTTTAGACCACTCTAAACCATAAACACTGCGTATCATTGTCTGCTCTTCAAATTTTCCATTTTTCCAATAGGCCTAGCATTCAATCAACTTGGGAAGGTCAGTTAGATACATAATTGGAAGAATTTAAAATATCTCTTCTGAAATGGAAAATTATTACATAAACAAACTTACATCTTTTGAGTGAAAGGGTGGTCGAAGTATGAAATGTTCAATAGCCAATGCATTCATCGACTTACCTCCAACATTAAGGACTATGTGTAACCCTCCCATCATAGTATTCACAGAAATTAAATGATTGCAAAACAGTGGCAATATGAAATTCTACAAATTATTTCATAATCTTATTTCCTGATATAGGCAACTACTACTATAGGAAAGGAGCAATAAAGTGAATTGATTGCATTCTTCATTTTTGGCTGCCATACCTCGCGCATGAGTGAAACAACCTTTTGAGGGGTGCTTGGTATTCGATGTTCAACAAAGGCCTAAAGTTTCTCAAGTGTAAAAGTTAAATTTGTATTAGTCAGAAGAAGATGCATCCTAAAGTGAAGATCAGCTGTTTAGCAAGGAATAGACAAAAACTAGGAGAGCCCATTAATGAGTTTGTTGTGATAGCAAAAAAAAGAAGCTATAGATGTAAATCAGGGGTTATGTTACCATCATACATGCATCATGCAGGCATTGTAAATGTTGATCGAAAAGGCTAGCTTATGCTGATATGTGAAGCCCTTTACATCTTCAGAACACAGTTTGCTCACAAGAAATCTGAAAAGCAGAGACTTATAAATTAGGCCAAACCTAAAAATGACTAAATGAGAATGGAAACATTGTAAGGGCTTCTAATTGACCTTTCAATGATCAACACAAATAATCAAGATTGTTTACAGTAAAGGAATTAGTACAGGTGAACGATTTGGCCAAATAGCATTTAAGAGATGTTTATTGGTATTCCAATAAAGTGACAAACACACCTCAATATTTTGAATAAAGAAGCACAGCTTGGGAGCCGACCCAAGTCAAATGAGACTGCAGAGATATCATGGAAATGTTTGTATGGACCAATATCTCTCAGAATTGATTCAGAACAAACACCATAAGGATCTTTGAAATGTATTTCTTCTGAATATTGCATAGGTATTTTACAGTTTAAAGTGCTTCTCGAGCCATAGCTTTTTGGACTTACACTTAAAAACGTTGACTGTGAAGCTATTGATGGTGTCTCCTTATTGGTTTCCAACGATGGCCTTGCTAGCTTCAAAAAAATACTCATCAAGCACTTTACAATATCTTCAAAAAGCTTATTTTGTTGTGTACTTTTCCCATCTTCAAAAATATTCAGAGATGGTTGTTTCGTTGGTCCAAAATGAGTAATCACTGGAGTATGTTGTGTCTGGCAGATGTCATAATATTATACATAATTGAATCAATATATACTCATATAATATTCTTAAAGTGCAGGTGCACATAAAAAAAGTGTATGTTCTTTACAACTTGAAATGAATACTCATATAATATTGTTAAAGTGCAGGTGCACATAAAAAAATGTATGTTCTTTAAGCAAGTCTTTTGATATCATACAGGATTCCAAATTTGCTACCTTTTTCTTTGGTGTTAGGGGTTGTGTCTCCATAAGAGCTGTACGAATGAGTGAGCTTTGTTTTTGAGCTCTGGTCTGGAGGCAAAGCATGTAGGTTCTTAGCTTTCAAATGCAACTGGTTCTCTTTCTCATGGCTAACAACTGGTATCCTCGATTTCCTTTCCTCTATTGAGAGTTCTAATGCCTTTGTTTCTTCAAGCCCCCTGTAAAAATGTAGGCTACCATTCATAGCCTGGGATAGAAAGAAGAGGCTCTGGGTGTTTGGTAGAGAGCCCAGAGATAGTTGTCTTCTATGAAAACCTCCACTTTCCAAAGCCCTATCATGTGTTCTGGAGACTCTGTTCAGTGTTCTAAGATTGCTATCCGGTCAAATCCCTTTCATGGAATGAGGCAGATTTCCTACAAAAAGAATGTTGTTTTCCTTGTTTCATAACATGATTAGATAAATCTCCTGATGAGGGAGACCTACGCAATACTCTCTTTGCCTTCAATTGTTCAGCATTTCCAAGAGGTTCCTTCTACTTTGTGGATTATGAGGCATGCTCTTCATTCTGATACATACCTTGTCTCATGTGTACAATTTGTTCCTCTAGGTAAACACTGCAGAGATCTGTAGCCAAGACAAGGGAGTATGAATTTCCTCCTTTCCATCCATGGGGTTGCCTCTGAAATAAAGGAATGCTTTAGAGAATTCAATGTTTAGCTGATATTAATTATTCTTTGATGTAAAGCATGATCAATTCATGTTCCTGTTCAAATAAGAATATGAAACCATTGTACAATCGATGCTTTCCACTCTCATTAACAATTGTTCATTATCTGATAAGTATGAGGAGATGAGGAGAGCAATTTTTTCTCAGCATCTTATTGGTCACTAAGAATCTGTCCATAACAACAATAATTTGACTCCTATAAAGGACCTAATCTCTTCAGCAAAACAACGGGTTTCTCTATGAGTGCAATGCCAAAATCTATACAAATTTCTAAATAACAAAAAACTCGGGCTGGGTGATCATGTCTGGACTCAAAAGAGGGTTGGAATCCTTCAAATGTTCTAAAAGAGTGGAGAAGATAAAACCAGGTATTGACATAAATGTGAACTTTAAAGGACATCTGGGCACTATTTATTCTTACCTCCAGACAACTATATATCAAACTTCAAATTCAGAGTTAATCTTACCTACAAGGCTACAAATTTAATCATTATATGGTTTCAATTAAAGAATTAGAAACTTGTATCATTTTTCCTGCAGGAATGGGTTGTTGATCCACTATATTCAACAACGCTTATGGAAGTAAATGAAGCTACCTATATCCCACACTTACTTGGGATAATTTGGACCCATTTCCAGGTGATTTTCTTTAAAACATTATTTTGAGTGGAGAATTGATGGTTTACAAGTCCAGTCAAACAATAGAATCCACCGAACAAATTCCCATGAATTCCACTCCAGGTCCTTCCTCAACTCATTTACATTTCTTGAATAGGATATAGAGAATTTTCACGTTGTAGAAATGACTCTCATAAAACATATGATCCTGAATGCGTGATAAGAAAACTATTGAGTTCTTGTTCCCTGACATCATTTTTCAACTAAAGGACAAGCCCAATATGTTGCGATCACAAAAAAGTTCATTTAGATCGATACCCAAAGGAGATGGTTGTTATAAAAATCTTAGACAATGTTTCTTTGCTACTATCCTGAAGCTGCCTCCAAAGGTATTGGAACTCAAATGATTTGAAGTTGTCTGGCCTTAATGCTCAATGCAATCTTATAAACTTAAACGATTTATGGGAAATTTTATCCTTGGAATTATCAATTTTAGTCGTTAATTTCTAGTTTGTTGATTTATAAAATCCACTTTCATTCCCTATTTGTAGGCTGCTTATACATGGCTTTGTTTGGGCTTAAAGTCATTCCAGTCCAGAGACCTTAAAGTTATGTTATCACTTTCATATGAATCAAATCAATGTCCATAGAGTTCTGGCATGTTGAGGATAAATGATAAATGAGTAAGGCAGGTTGCCTATCCAAGAGGGTGCAAAAATAAGTTTTAAGTAGAAATTCTGCAAAAAATTGATGTTTGGCATAGTTTTATAACTTAAAGTTTCAAAGATAGTTTTTCATGTCCTAGAGGTTTTAAGGGTATCTAAAACTTTCAAAAATCCTGAAACAATCTAAAAGAAAAACTAAAATTGTCCCCTCTAGATTTTTTGCTTCACCAAACTTTAGTAATCATACCCTACTATGTATAGAGAATGTTTGTCTCCTTCAAAAATGTTTGTGATGAAGCAGCGATAGAATCATACCCTACTATGTATAGAGAATATGGTTAGGAGTAAATAGGCCCTTGTCCAACCAATGAAAGCATGATGTTGTTACTTCCTTCATTTGGGTTCAAGTCTTCATCATGGCATGATGCCCCTTAAAAGTGGGTTGCGTGCATGCACTTGCATAGATGTTGGAACCAAGTGTGGGTTTTGGATGAATTTGGTGGAATATAATCTTGGATACTCCTGACAAAATATGCAAAGTCTGCTCATGTATATATCGTGTAAGGGTGAAGATATCCAAATGACACCATCTGTAATACATATTTCAATCAGAATTGAAAATATATAATAAAAGAAACTCTATAAGGCCTATAGAGTCCAAAAAACAACATGAATGGATTAGATTAGATGTGAGTGAAAAATTAAAGGACATCCAAATCACAATCTTGGATTGAATGCCACAACAAAACCCTCATATTCGCTAAATAATCTCTAAAGTTATTCTAGGGGTTGAATGTTCTCTTCCAAATACAAGCTTGGCCTCACAATGATGGGATACCACAAAAATACCTTTTAAAACTGGATGATGTTCCAAGGACTGATAAATAACATTCCAAAATAGTACAAGCCTCTACATAATGTGAGAAAACATTGGAGTAGGATTGTATAGAGGAAATGACCTCATGGTGAATATGCAAGTTTGTAAGGTGTCAAAATGTGGATCAATCCTTTTGATGTTGTATGGATGCCCCTAAATATTGATATTATACCCCTGATCCATTCATTTTTGCTATAGAAATGCTCCTTTCATGCTGCCTAGATCTCAGTATTATGGGGAAAATGCTACAATTGTTAGCTTAGCTAATAGTTTGACATCTTTAACCAACTAATAGGATTGTTTTAAGGATGCTGGTATAGTGGATCATGACAAGTATTATGGTTGAAGAGCATATCCCCATGGTTTAGGATCAATGCACTCTTATGCAAGTATTATGGTTGAAGGACATATCTCGATGGTTTAGGATCAATGCATTTCTAAGGGATTAATCACTATTTTTTTTATATTTGAAGTTTATTTTGGACCAGCAAACCTATCCCTATTGTGATAAACTTTAAAATCATGTATATATATCACTCTTAGGAAAATATTACTTTTAAAGATATTTAGAAAAGGCCTTCAACTGAGCACTATAGTTAGTTACATATTTATAGCAATTGGATATGTAATTGCAAAGGGAATTAACCCGAGATTAAAAATTATTACATTATAAAACCGTTCGAATGAAGAATCTTCTATATTGTATTTTATTCTATATTAAAGTGCTTTAGCCCTTAGGATGTTGGAGAAAATAAATGGTTTACATAGGAAGCACAATGGTTACTTGGCACCAAGGTGCCCTAGAAATTGCATTGATGATGATGTGAGGATATTTAGTATATAGTTGTAATCTTAATGCCATGCTTATTCAATTATGAAGTTAATCCTCATGCAAGGGTTAACATCCTTTCTTAATGTTATAATGCACACAAGCACAACTTGATTGTAGAACATGGAAATAGAGTAGTTACATGGTCCCTTAAGTATTGTGACTTGTTTTGTGAGTATATCTTACTTGTTTTTTCTTTATAACATTGGTCCATCTAGTTGTATTGATATGGGCTAGTGGAGTGGATCATAAACCAATTCACTAGGAGATTTCATAAGCTACATGTGGTTGGGAAGAGGATTAAGATCTTTCTCCTATTGGAAGCTTAAAAAAGAACAGTAAATTGAATGGATCACACCTGAGTAAATTGAATGGATCACCCCTAGACCATTATGGAATATAAATGTTCTAATGAAAAATCTCGTTATTAAATTTACTTGTGGAAATTTGCGAGTGAAAGTATGTATATATCAAAAATACTTCTTAGTAAGTAAATGGATATCTGTGCCATGTTGCAAAGAAGCTAAGTGGACCCACTCAGATAAAAGGATGTCAAATGTGCCTACATTAAGTTTTACTACATCGAATACCCTTTTGAAAAAAGAGTTTATTGACATCATTACACTTCTTTCTTTGCACATAACTCATTATCATTGATTTCCATAAGACTATGCCTCTTTGAGACATTCCCTCAAACATACTAAGAGCCTAGAGTATCTCTTCTTTTAACGTACTTTAATATATTTGATAAGTAATTGTAATTTTAATAAGATAATAAGTTACAACCAAAGTTTTAATGTTGTTACTAACTTAAATCAACTTAAAAATTTTAAAGACCAATTATATTTAATGTCAATTAAATTTATATGTTTATTCAATTTCCCCTTCGACATTATATTGCACCTTTTCGAGCAATTGCTAGTAGTAGATTTAATGTGGATTTCTATCCTTCTTTATTTCAATTTAGAGATAGGAACACCCACGCCTCCTTCTAGGTTACAAGTGTATTCCTCAATGGCAATTCTCGTGCGTCAATATTAAAATATTTCAATGTCTTATTAAAAATATATTATCGGTGGAGCATACTTACAAAACATATGTATATATAAAGTGATTATACCTATGGTCCATCATGAAGAAATGAAACCTCAACCATAAGGAAGAGGAGCCTTCTCATGAATATTATATGATTAATTACAAAAACCATTACACATACATAAAATTATATAAAACACAAATATGGCGGCAAAACCTCACCATGTCTCTAAGTTTTATAATAGATTTTTAAATGAGAGAGAACCTCAAAGAGTTTGGTATAATGGTAGAAGTGGGAACAAAAGAATAAGAAAAAAGAAACTTATGTGGAAGTCACCTATCCCTTATAATTCTAATTCAATTCTTATATAAAAGCAAGCATAGGGCTCATAGGGATGTCATGTAATATTTAAAAAAGGTTAATGTTGGAATTTTGAAGTGGTACATGTTGAAATCTCAAAGGGATAAGTATGCACACATGTAAACTTTATATAAGGTGGAGGGTGTTTTAATAGAAGTAGTGGCTTTCAATAGGGTACATGTCTTTCATATGTTACATCATTTAGGATAAGCATCATGTAGACATGGTCTTAAGAGAAGTGGGATACACGTGTTTCAAAAGAAATATAGGTTAGCCTAGGAGGGGGATTTAGGTGAGGTTCATTTATTTATGTGATTTTTTATCAAACATGTGGCATTTTTTCATTTGACATAGGGACGACAAAAAAGATACTGTGTTTTCAAAGTGCAATTCGGGAAAAAAATGCCTATTGACATAAATATATTCAAATTAATTAAAGACTATATATATTTTAATCATGGTAATTTAATATTCATTCCTCTATACATTTATGGTTAGCTCTTCTCCAACTCGAGGGGGAATTCCTTATAAAGGATTGATAGGTTATGGCAGTGAGGGTTAAAAGGTGATTTTAAAAAGATAGCCTAGTAACATTTGAAGTATTCGTAGTATAGTTTTAATGGGTGATTGGAGGACTTTAAAGACTAGTGTCAATCCTAGGACATATGGAGTCGATGAATGGTTCCCCCCTAGGCCTTGCTTAAAAGTGCTTGACAAAACCCCTTGATGAAACCATGACAAGGTATCCATATAAGCAATTGATTCACTTGGATATTTTTTATCAAGGGAAGCTATCATTTAAGCATACACTTCCTACCCTCACTTGTTTTACACCCCAACCAAGTGATAAGCCAAATACCACTCCTTACACAACCCTTCTTATGAACAAGCAAGACGTATTCACAATGACAAAAAATAACCAAGATACTCACTTAAAATCAAGAAATTCCAACCCAATAGAAGAAAAAACCTTAAAGTGTCATATACTATATAAAAATCACATATATAAATGATGCTTCAAAAATCAAAGAGATCTCATGATCCAACTATACAAATAGATGAAAAGGCCAACCCTTATATAAGTTGCAACCTTAGCTCATTTATACTAAAATATTATTATTTTCCTAAATATAACTTGGAATAAAGAGAATAACAACTAACCTTACTAATCCTTTTAACTTTTTTATTATAAAAAACTCAAATACAAATACATAATTTACTTGGTTAACAAACTGGCTTAGTAACAAACGCTGCCTCAAAGTATTTAACTTCATATTATAACAAATAGCACACAACCTTCCTAACCACAACACCCAAAAATGATGAGTAATAATTTATTTGCTATAATAAAATATTAAAACCATGAATATATTTTGTTTACCTTTTTTCAACCAACTCATAAAGGAACAAAAGGGAACAAAAGGGGTCAATTCCATAATGTAACATCTAAGAGAGGTCGTTCCTCAAAAACACTTTAGTCCAAAGCCAAGACTTATCAAAAGTGAACGAATTCCTATGCTACGGTGGAACCAACTTCGACACGTTGAGATCAATAATCGTCATAAATATTTCATTTCGAAAAATGAAAGCCCACATAGTGGTCCACGTTATCCATAAGAGATCCCAAAAATGCAATATTCCTCCACCCAAAGCAAAAGACGTCCAAGATCGATCCAACTTCGGCTCACCCATGGATTAAATGGATAGGTGGATGCACCAAGATTGACTTGGCCCATATCCAAATCAGCTCACAAAAAAAGAAATGAATAGCTCAATGAATTTATTGATGCAAAGAATCTATTCAAGCATTGGCGAGTAAAGAGATATGATTGCCAAGTAAACTGCGATTTCTCCATAAATCGACGCTAGTGAATTGGATTGATATCCTTAGTCTCAGATATAAACCAAATTAGTAGAAGCGACACAAGAAATAAGGATCTACATTGACCATATGTGCAAATGGAACCGAGTGCTAATACTCTCCTTCGGAATTTGAATGACCAATCTCCAATGATATAAAACAATTTAAGTGACCTCATTTATGAATGAAATAATACCATTCAAATAGAAACGTGCCCCCTTCAAAATTGACTGTCAGCGATACCAACGACAATTTGCTGGCTGATTTATGAAATGTTACTGACCAGACTGTTTGCAATTATGATGAGTAGATCAAACATGTTTTTCTTTTCATTTTGAGCTATGATTTGTGTAGGATTATACATGCCAAGGCACAATGGATCTGGGTTGTACAACAACCTTCATTACTCTTCATTTTTTCGAAGTGACATACAGGAAAAAAGGGTTCGTTGGTTCATTGTTTTGGATTATCAATGTGCTTGCTTATACCATTTAGAAAAGGTAATAACCCCCTCGCTACTAACCTTATACTTGTATTTACTTCCATGATCCAACCCAAACTGGTTCTTACAAACTAGTTCTTAGTCATGGTTTAAGTTATGCTCAAATCTTGAAGGTAACTCTGTTCTTTGATAAAGATTCTACTCACCCACTTAATCTGGAAAGAGTGCCTTCTCATATTGGAGTGTTGCCGATTAAATCACTTCATGTATTGATTAGTACAAAAATCGTTGGAAATACTTACAAATATGAAAAGCTAACTCCTATAGGTGACTCTGTCCTCTATTCTGAATATGTTGAAATTTGTGTGCTTCTATTTGTATGACTTTTGCTGCAAACATGTTCTGATAGAAAACTACCAATTTATCTCGTAGATTGTGGAGTTCAGTCTTACAGTTGAGGAAATTCCAAGCATTGCCTGCATTAAGAATTACAGTTATCAAACAGTTTGTATTAAAGTTTCAAATTTAAGAAAGTCCGGACATGGTAATGGCCTGCATGGAAAATCAAATAAAAAAGGAAACATTAAATCAATAAAAAATCATTTCACCTGTTTAAATATATGAATCACGGACAGATGAGTCCATGGAAGACCAATTTAATCGTCACATTTTTACTAGACTATCCATTACAGGATTGATAACCATCATTACAATTACTAGTAAAATGTAATATCAATCCACTAAGAAAGGTGGACAATGAAGAGATATATACTGCTAGTTGTTGTGGATAGGCATTACATATTACAACAAAGAATAGGACATAGTGCACAAGCACACAGTTATTTTCTTGTATGATTTATTGTGAATGCCACAGTTGCTGTATAAGAATTACAGTAACTCTTCTTACTGCCAGGTATCTTTTATTACAATCTACATGTGGACCTAAAAAATGATTTTCTTGGAGAGTGATTGCAGAACTCTGTCCTGGGATTGATTGCATACTAGTAAATTAGCCATTTGGAGAGATCGACCTAGTGTCCTCAGAGTTTTGTGTTACTTCAATGGAGCTTTTAATCTGCTTTATTACATGCCTTGAAGCAAAGAGATCATCTCCAACTTGACCCCATGGAATCTTTGGCAGTTCAGTAACATCTGACAGTGTTCCTCTTGAAGCCATTTGGAGAGGTCAAGACCATGATGTCCTTGAGTTTTTTGTTACTTTAATGGAGCTTTGAATCTATTTTTTTGCATGCCTTAAATCAATGAGTACATCTCCAACTTGACCCCTTGGCATCTTTGGCAATTCAGTAACATCCGATGGTGTTCCTTTTGAAGCCCATTGCTTAGAGACCAAAGGAGAAAATTCATAGTCTGAATACACTTTGATGTGTCTTGTGATTCCATTATAATTGGACACATTATTAGGACCAACTTTTGATTGCAAATGAAAGTAGTTATGGCAGTTCCTTTGTGGTAATGACTCTCCCCTTTTTAGTGGAATATCCATTCTCTGGTAAACTCTGGATTTTGGACTTTGACACTTCAAAAGATAAGGGCTGTTTTGAGAGCTTTGCATGTCATGGTGCCAGGGCATAAGTCCATCTGATCCTGGAACTCTAGGTAATTCCATTGGGTCTGCTTGATTGTGGTAACAACTTCTTCTAACTTGCATTACCTTTTCATGATTATAGTATAATCTCTCATGATTTGTAGTTGTGTCTGCTAAGCATTGCGTTTTTAAGTGAAATTCCTCAGAAGAAACATCAGACTGCAACACAGGCAAACTTTTACACTGCAGATTTTTTGTTATGTCTACTTTGACATTTCCTAAAGGAACTTGCAAATTTGATATTTGTCTGTGACTAGAACTGTTATGCATTGTATTTTCGAGGAGCATATCCCTGGCTGGTTCCTCTTTCCCATCAAAAAACCTATCATGTAAATATGAACTTTGACACATGCACAAATTACAATGTATATCACCGCAAAAAGCGCCATGCCCGTATCCATTTTCATACTTCTTGCATGGAGCAGCTGCCCTTTCAATGTGGCACCTAGAACTGACACCAGAACAAGTATCAAAGCTTTTATCTTCTTTGAACCCATAAACTATGTTAGATCCTTCACAAGGAACTTCCGTTTGAAAATTGGGGCTCTTGCTGTTTCTCTCATCTATGTTTTTATGCACACAAGTGCCCAATGCTAACAACTTTGAACAGTTATTACTAACCTGAGAAGTGCATTTCTCACATTTATATAACCTGTTCTTATTTGTGCCAAGAATTTCATCCACCAATTCATGAAGCTTCATCCTCAGAAATTCCTTTTGGTCTTGATCTTCCAGTGATGCGACTCCATTGCCAATTTGATTACAAATTTCACCAAATTTCTCTTCAAGTTTTACCCTGCTGGATTACATAAGCAAGTTATCAGTGATTCGATTTAAGGCCCCTAAGCATTCAATCATTTCATGTACTTTTAACTCATATTATTAGCTTCTTTTCATCAGCTGTTCCTAGCAATAATAAAAGTTCAAGATAATAAAATATACACAATCACCCATACATTGTCACATTGAGAAATCTAGAGCTTCTATCATATGAAATGATGCAAATCAATCTAGATACTACCAAATATCCTAGTAAGTATACAGTTTAGATAGTAAACAATCTTTACCATACTGAATTAAAATTTCTTCTGAATAATGCTTTTAAAGTAAAATATTAGTTGTCTCCTACATAGTGGCATAAATCCTGACATATATGTTGCATTAAGGTGTTCACAACTTTTGACCTGCTATCTCTATAACCTGAGCATTTGTCAATTAGGGCAGAACATTAAATATGGTGGTGTTTAGTGTCTATGGGTTCCAAGGACAACTGTAAGGGTAAATTTTTGCTAGAAGACCACACCCCCTCTAATATTTATCAGATTCCTTATATCCTATGCCTTGCTTCATTAAAATCTATGATTGGATGGCCAATATCTTATACTTTCTATTAATCATATTAGTTTTAAAGAAGAAGGCTTATATTTGTAAAATGATAGTTGACTGTTTTTAAGCTTGTGCACAGATATGCAAAAACCCACTTCCCACTGTTAGATTAATTGGGATAAATTACACTAGAGAAAGATGCTGGAATTTGACTCCCCAGTGCTCACATTGCAATTTGTTTAACAAACTCTACTAGTCAATATTAAACCAGATTGCATTGAACTCAATTTTACCCCATGGTAAAGTAGATCACAGCCTACTTTTCGTGGAAGAAAGTTGTATTATTTTCCAAAAGGCATCCTCGATATCCTGGGCACCAACTCACCATGCCCCTTATCCCAGAAACTGCAATAAGACAGATGGTGAAAGTTGTATTATTTTCCAAAAGGAATCCTCGATATCCTGGGCACCAACTCACCATGCCCCTTATCCCAGAAACTGCAATAAGACAGATGGTGCAAGCATTATCCAGAACGAACGAGAACAGGCACCTTGGAAAAACAAACATACATGTATATTTTTAGGCAACAAATTATTCCCTTGGTTTTCAGAAACAACAAATATTCATTCAATAAAATTTCACAAAATCTTCAAGGATATCGAGTAGGCAGGGCCAGCCATGTTCACACTAGGTGTGTCGAGGAGAATTCAAGTACTAGGTACAAAGATGCATCTATTCCAGCTAAATAACTAAAAGATATAAAAGAACGGATTCTCAAAGATATTGCAGCTACATTTCCATCAACTGAATAGCGTTGTTGTGAATATTCTATCATTTCAAGCATACAGGATTTTGTATCTTCATCATGTGGCCAACTCATTAAACCAGCTAGTTAATCCTAAATATAAGACAAATCATTAAGTCAATCTACACATCCCTACAAAAAGATTTTCCTAGCAAGAAATTTCAAATTTCTTGAAAATAATAGTACAAGAGCAAATCTAACCATCTATTTTGACTTACATTTAGAAAACTTAATGAGCCACTAGTAAATAGTCTGTAAAACTAACATGGATGCAAAAGAAGGCCATATAATATCATTAAATGAGTATCATCTGAGAGTTGAACGGTCTAAACTATCCAACCAGTATATCTCTGCTTGCAAGCCAATCTAAAAAGACATAGGGCAGAAGAGTTCGACAGGATATATGTTGGGTAACATTCAACAGAAATCAACTTCACTATTTATACCTCATAAGAAACAACTTGGAAGATAATTTCTTTTGCAATGGTATGTTCTGCTATAGATATGATGTAGGATCTTTATCTTGATCTGTCAGAGTAGGAGCGATAGGCTCCACGGTTTCGGTCTGGGCTCTCATAAGGAGGAGAGTAAGGAGATGTGCGTGAATGATCTCTTCTGGATCCACCACCTCGAAAAGGAGAGCGCTAAGGAGAATACATACGTCCCTCGCGATAAGGTGAAGGTCTGGGAGAACGACGTGAGCTGTAACCATCACGATCATAATAACCTCGCCGCCTGTCACGGCCATGATAGGAGCCTAACAAGAACCAAAAACAATCAATAATAAGTGATCTTCGTTCATGTAATGGATATTCAGTTTATATTTTAGATGAGCTCAATAATCTAATTTTAAACAGCTTCTACACAGCACCAAGTTTTCTTTATTCCCACAACAACTGAAAAGTGCTCTCACAAATAGAAAATCTGAAGTTTTAACTTACTGACTTCACGGGTACTTTTAACCCCAATATAGTTCCCAGGTGTAGGAGTCCTTGGACGCTTTCTCCTTGACTGAAACATAAACAGACAGAATTTATATACTAGAGTAGTCTGAACTAAATTCATTAAACAACTGAAAGAAATATTATCCAGAGAGAAATACTAGAAGACAATGGACAAACTTGTATTTGCTTGACATTAATAACTACAACATCCTAGCTGAGGAATGACATACTGTTCATACTCAATTTGGTCTACAGACAATTGACTAAACTGGGAATAAAATTTCTAGAAGCACTCAAGGTCTCCAGTGTAAAGGTAACCATGTACCATGCAGACACTTCAATACTAATAGAGAGCTAGTGAATGATTATGATAGCAAAGACAAGTAAAAAATTGCTCTCTGAGCACCAAATTTAGCATGCAAGTTTCAATAATTCCGATGCACCTCTAGGCATTTGCACAATTCTGAGTGTGAGGTACCAGAGCTTAGATGCCTGATTAGTTGGTGAAATGTCCCACTTGATTAGTTGGTGAAATGCTCAGGTTGTTTAGTTGGGCAATGTTTGAAATATTTAGTTGCAAAGAATAAAGCTGTCTGCATTGATCAAGCTGATTAAGTTGATGGATGGCTCATCATGTTGATATTAAATAGCTGCCTTGCTGCCAAGATAGTTGAGGAAACATACTCTGAGTAACCAAAAACTTAACGTTAAAGAATGAAAAATCCAAATTCAAAAAACTACCTGTCATATCACCCCAATGAACAACCACTTTCAATGGCATGTTAGATTAAAGATGGCATGGAGACACTTTACCTTCTCCACTGTGATGAAGCGCTCTTAAAGGATTGATTGATTTAGATATTTTATACATCGATCAGCATCCTCAAGGTTGTCCATTGTCACAAAGCCAAAACCACGTGATATCCTGGTTCGAGGTTCAACTACAAGGCGACAATCAATAACCTGCAATAAAAATTGCATAACATAGCAAAAATGATTTAAGTATCAAAAATAAAACAGCAATCTTGAAATACATCCAACACACTAAAGCTATTCCAGAAGACCAACCTTTCCCTCTCTTGAGAAATGATCTTCAAGATCCTTTTCTGTAACACGAGTAGAGAGGCCTGTGTTGCAAGCACTAAAGCGATTACAATAAAAATGCAAATTCTACCGTTGTAAAAATGCTCTGAAAGCCCTAAAAGGGAAACCAAAGATGCATGAAATTCATAATGAATCATTATCATCTGAAATAAAACCCCTACGATCCCTATCACTCTTCGAAATAGCATAATCAAATTCTACCTTCTTCGAGGGCCTTGCAGGCTTACAATAATCAGACATATAACTCTTCGTGGAGGCAGGATCGGAAATAATTTATGAAATAAGAGGTAAGAGGTCTTGTAAACCCTCCTTTAAAATTTCCAGCGATTTGAGAATCTAGTATCTGCAAAGATCTAGGGCATCATCAGGGAACAACACCTCAAAGCTATAAAACAACTATATGTAAGAGATCTATAAAAGAGAAAAAATACAGATAAAGGGTTTCTGTAACCCACAAAGCTATAAAACGGCTATATATCAGAGAGCTATAAAAGACAGAAAATACAGATAAAGGGTTTCTGGAACCCTAAAAGATTAAGGATGCAACAATCTGTTAAATCCACTGGGTAAGCATTTCTCAACCTGCAAAGAACACAAAACTCAATCATGGGAAAATAAAATTGCAATAGCAAGGGTGCTGCCATTGTACTTGCTACTCTTGAAAACAAAGGTGGAGGCCATCAGTGATGGAATTTCTCTTGGCTCGACGAAACGTAGATACCCTGCGCTCTGCCCACCATTTTGGAGGTCGCTTCCAGCCCTTCCGTAAGCCAGTCGTCCATCACCATTACAGTGCCGAACAGAGTAGCGAAAGAGTTGGTGGTAGGAGCCAAGGCCACCTTCACGGCTGTCACATTTTTCCTGGATACTATGTCATGGAAATAGAAGCGCAGGTGGTTTATCTTCTCCTTTGCCTCCGCCTCCACCTCATTACAGTGCCGAATAGAGTAGCGAAAGAGTTGGTGGTAGGAGCAGAGGCCACCTTCATGGCTGTCACATTTTTCCTGGACACTATGTCATGGAAATAGAAGCGCAGGTGGTTTATCTTCTCCTTTGCCTCCGCCTCAGCCTCAGCTATGTGCAAGCAAAACAACAACAGTGAAGCGCGCTTTAGGGTTTGCAGATCGAAGGACAGAGCAGGGTAGCCACCGCCTTAAAACCAACAGACAATTATCAAACACGTGGCAACATCCAATTCGAGCTATAGACGACGAAACGGAATAGTTGTATTCCGAACTTGTTCGGAATTATTTTGAAATAATAACTTTTAAAATATAGTTATTAGTATTTTTATTTATTTGTATTGTTTATCAATTTCTTTGTTTCTCAATAAATTTATTTATAAAATTTAGGTAGTAATTAACCAAGTGAGGTGCTAAAATTATTTTTCAATGAATAATAATTCATCACTGAGATGAATTAGTGAACATGATAGGCTATGGATCATTTTTGAAGCCACTTGAACTTAAAAATAAATTTAAAAAATAAAATTAAATCATTAATTGAACAAACCAAAAGTTTTTTAAATATAAAACAATCTAAAAATATTATAATTAATGCAACAATTCCATTTTACTAAGCTCATTTAAATTTCAATAAGATGCATTTAAAATAAAAGTTGTTGAGGTAAATAAATAAAAATAGTCTCTAAATATTATAATAATAAATTGAACCAATAAATTAATATAAAATTCACAAAACTATTTAATACAATAATTTTTTAAAATTTCAAAAGTTGTTTATGACTATCAATTACATAGAAATAAAAATAGTCAATAAATTGAATAAATTGAAAACATAGAGAAATGAAGTATAAATTTTTAAAGTGTTCATATAAATTTTGATATAATTTGATAATATATGATATTTGGTATTTTACTTTAATAATGATTTTGAATTCAATATGATTTATTTTAACTCAAAAAACCAATTACTAATATTATTATGAAATTTTCATAAACACAATTTTGTATATATTTTAGTTCTTAATCACTTTGGTTGTACACTTTGTAATACTTACTCAAACTATTACATCATAAATTTTAAGCACACCTAATTTCATAAATTTAATATGTAATTCTTAAAAACTATTTTTGTTTTAAAATTTATAACAAAAAAAAATCAAAATTATATATATATAATTTACTCAATTTTTTTTCTATCATTTCTTTTTTTCTCTAATAACTTTGTTTTACTCTTATGATACTGGTTAAAATAATATTAATTTCCCTATTTTCTCTAATAAATTTATGATACTTGCTTAAAAATATTTCATATAAAATGAATTATAATTTTAAATATTAATTTTTAAATATAAATAAAAATAATATTTATTCTATAATATCAAAAAATTAAAATTAGTATAAATTATTTTCTTAATTTTGAAAATTAAAATTTTAAATATTTTTTTATAATAATAAATAATTATATTATTAAAAAATATCTCTTTTAAATGTTAAAGTTGATAACATACTAATTTACATTAAATGTGCACTTTCATATAAAAATATCTTCATTTATATAAATAAAACTTAAAAAACACAAAAGGATTACAATTATAAAAATGTAGCTCATAATCACCATGTAAGTTAAATGAGTGTTATTTAAATTCAAATGTCAAAGTAAAATGAATCTAGGTAACTAGCCTTTTTAAGGAGATTAAAAATATAAAACTATGTTACTCTTTGTGATATAAATCATAACAGTTTTGGACAATTAAATCTTTTATAGTAGAAAAAACAAAATCATAAAAAAGCTAGAATATCCTCAGAGGTGGGTTGAATTAATTTAAATTCAGTGAAAATGAGTTGGACCATTCGACCCTAATTATAATTCCAATCCAAGGGTTAACCGCCATATCGAAGGGTTGAATTTTAAATTTCTCTCAAACGACTAGAGATCTTAGAGGGAATCTGATCCGACCTAAAACATTTCGGAGTACTTAATCCAATTAGGTCTTTCGGTGGTCTATGCTCCTATGTTCTTTATTCTGTGTTCTCTTTTTTTATTTCTCAGGCAGTGTTGTGGACTGGAGCGTTCATAATTTGTTGGTGGTGTTGTTTTGGGATTTTTTGGATTGGATCGTTCATAGTTGTTCGGTGTTGTTGTTTTGGATTTGGTGGCCAAAGAAGCCCAAAGCTCATTCGACCCCTCCCCTCCCTGTCAAAATACTCTTTGTATCACTGAGGCTTGTGAAGCTTATGGATATACTTAATCTGATTCTTCTATCAATGGAACTTAAATTAGCACCTGAAATAAAAATTGTCAATAAATGTTATACTAAATGAAATTCAATCAATGGATTAAACCAATAAATGAATACAAAATCCAACAAAACTATCAATACAATTTTTTTTAATTTCAAAAATTGTATTGCAAAGAAATTAAAATAGTCAATATAATTATGACTAAAGAATCAATATCTTTACAAATAGTCAATATAATTATGAATTGAATTGATAAGTGAATATATTGTTACATGACTCATCGCATATATTGTTGCATGACTCATTACATTCATCCTGAATCAATGACTAATCAAAGTCTATAGCAATGCTGCCCATCAAATTGGGGAGCAAAATGCAGAGCATCAAACTAGGGAGCCGACATTGCCGCTAGCGACCCCTTCTGATTTTTCATTTAATTAGTTGCTAGCGACCCCATTTAACTCATTGTGTTGTAGACTGTGACTGTCAATTTCATTCCGCAACACCAATAATCACAATAATTAAAAAACATAACCTTAAAAAAACAAATCTCAGGAATGTTGACAGCCACCTTCCCATCTTCACAAAGAACTCAAAATTATTAAAAGTATCATATATACTTACATGATGGGTCTGTGGTTAATCAATGATGATGAGATTTGAACCTGTAGAAAGCTCCAATGGCAGCGACTGCCATCTCTTTTGACTTTTTTTATCTCCGGACTTCTGTGTACCATGTGAGAAATTTCGTATGGTGTGAGAAATTGCCACAGATTTCTATGTATAGTGTGAGAAAGTGCAAGGACAGAAACATAAATTTAAGGTAAGTAAGAATTCAGACTATATTCATAGTTAAAATCTGTGAGGCAAAGAAGGGCTTTAAATAGGAGAAGAAAGCGTGAAGCGTGGGAGGAGAGAAACCCAGGTGTCTAGACTCCAGAAGCTTCTTAGCTACTGCTTAAGTAGCTGTCTTAAGCCTTGCCAAGTGGAATCATTGTAATGTGCATGTCAAAATAGCATGGAGAATTTTCTCAGAGTCTGCTATAACATCTTGAAAAAATCCCAGATATCTAAGCACAGCAAAAAAATAAAATCTGTCAGCTAACACAATGAACACAATGGATAATGAATAATACTTACATTCGTCAGCTATTAATGCCAAAGGCAAATCAATTTCAGCAAAGTGTTGGTTGAACCAAGACGCGTAGCTTGAACCTAACGTGTAGCTTGGATGGTCTGGAAACCCGCTCGCATTGAAATCTGCAAACCATCCCCTAGTTAAAATATATTATTTACCTCAGAATTGCAGTAAACAAGAATCAGATTTCCCATTATTATTCTCTATTTCGTGCATCCACTTACAAATTTCTTTGGATGATGCAACTTCAAACTGGACGCTTGTCAAAGCTGCCTCCAAAACCCAAAAATAAGGTAAAATAAGATCCATTGGGTTGCATATAAAGCATAAACTTATAGTAAGGTTATGAAAATTGTGGTTGAAACCCTGGACCAGACCGCAGGCGAAAAATGGCTTAGAAATGAATGCGATGAGAAAGGACATCATGTTTGCCGCCTGACCTCCATGCAGGATAGGATTCATGCAGGCCAACTATATTTGATCACATGCCCTCGAGTCCAACTGGATCGCAATAATTTTTGCAAAGCTCAGAGATTGAATGTCAATTCATGGCTAGGGCACCCATTCCATCCATATATTAAAAAAACAATTAACACTGTAACAACAGTCTGCCCACCTTATTTTCGTCCACACAGGGTAGGATGTCTGTCACAAAATAATCATTTTATGCTTACGCAAGCTTGCCGCCGGGTCTTGGGGAACAAAGTCCCATGCCTACATCACCTATATAAACCAATAAGAAGCAAGATAAATCAAAATTTAAATAATTTGCAAAAAAAATTTGTTACAAACTATAGCAAAAATTATATGTTTTTGTTAAAGTTGCAACAAATTACTCCAAATAATCGCCTTGAGCGATTCATATATATCCCCTTGTCGGGGACATAATAAGAAACAAATCATAACTCGGAATTCATTTGAAACATTTAATAAGAAGAAACAGATCATAACTCGAAACATATCATAACTGACTACGATCTCTATTGCATTTTCTTTTTAAACAAAAGATGTGAACTATGTTATTAAAGATTATTGTTAATCTTAGGGTCAGATTATCTTGAAGCATCAAATTAAATATATTTCATTTTTTTATTGTAAATGTTTCATGGAGAATTTATGGTGAAAGAGCATCACTCTTATGGAATTTTATAGTTAGAGTGCTAAGCCAAAGCACTTAAATTTGCAAGCACAATAGAAGTGTATTTGAAAAACTACACATAAGTAGAACAAATTAAAATGTAGAAATTACAATTATTATATTTAAACACTCTTAACCACTTCAAACTCGTGATCCAACGAATTGTTACCCCTGATGGAAATTTCTACATTTTTTAGGAATAGAATGCAATGGGATAGCAATGAAGGGAAATAGAAAGCAATCTAGCGTTAAATATCAACAAATCTCCATATAGGAAAGACATTATTTACTAAACTACACTTTATAGAAAAAATAGTTCATCCATTTAGCTAAGTTTTTAATAGTTAGAAGAGATTATAAATCCATAGATCCTAAAAAAGAAAATAGTAGTGGATCATACCTTTGGACAAGAGCAAGGTCTCCATAGTTGAATGTAACAACACAATTAGCTTCCGAGGATTGGCATACACCAAGGTGTCAACTGCAGTATGCCTATATCCATGTCTATAAAAAATAGTCCCTCTCTCCTTGGTTCCATAGAGCTCCCACCTCCAAGAACTCCCCCTCTAGAATTCATAATGACATCCTCGAAAACAAACACCTGAGAAGGAGAGGAAGGAGAAACGTCCTGTGAAATGGAGATTCAACCAAAGAAACAAATGTAGCGATCACTAATACATAGAAAAAATAAAAATTGAGAATTGTTCCACATGAATCCATGTATATGTTTGCCATGTTAATGAGTTGTTATAGTTTTAATTTCCTGTCATTTAAAAACAAATATACATAGCTAGTGGATATGATAAACAAAACCTTTAAAGCATTTATACATTTAAAACGTATTCAATAAGCAATTATTCCAAATATGAGAACTAAAAAATATGACAGACAAGTGATTATTTCAGGACACTTGATACTTGTACTAATATGTTATATGCCAATAATATAAAATTGTCATACAGGAATAATATAAAAGTTTTAGCTAGATCTCTTGAATATCAAGCGTATTCAAGCATCAATTTCTAAATGCTAATAAACTGATATCGTTAAAAGAACTAAAAAACCATACAACACGAAAATCAATAATGCACAATTACATGCTAAAGAGGTAAGTTTGGAATGATCATTAAAGAGTCATACAAAGAAGTTATAAGCATTTTGTTTTGTATTCTTTGTCTTATATATGAGGATAAAATAAATCTTATTGGAATTATAAAACTGATAACATATGTTATTGCATATATTTGTTTTAATAAAAAATATTTCATAGTTAAATTTACATTTACCCACTTTGAATTTAAATTTGAATTTGGTGTAGAAAAAAAACCTTTTCTCATTGCCAATAGCCACTAGTTAAGGCTAGGAGTCTTAGTTGATCCCAGCTTAAAATGTTGGTACTTGATGCAGGAAATCCCAAAAGGTGATCCAGGTAGGTGACAAAAGAAAAAGTTGGATCGTCAGCAGGATCGTTACCTCAAAGCTTACCGAATAAGACTCCCAATCTAAAGCTTTCATTTTTATATTACTTCATGGCTACCAAAGATCTGGCTCTAACAAGTAAATATATGCATCTACAAGGTAGAAGTAACCCTAATTTGGTTCATACAAATCGAACCACCTTTGCAATCCTCCAAGTGTAAAAAAGGCACATTTTTATTATTATTTGAAAAAAAATATTTATAAACTTTTTAAATTAGTAGATAGAGGAGAAATTCAATTATATATTTCTTAAATTAGACATGGGAAAATTTCAATAATACATTAGAAGCAAATATCTAATTCAAACAACAAATCGATAATGACGCCGCCATTACCAGTTGCATCTAGCTGAAACAAAAAGGAAGGAATGGAGGTGAGCTTTCTGCCACTGATGCTTATGCTCACTAGTTCAACATAGTAGAACGTGTCAAGCTTCGGGTTGCTCAAAAGCAGTGTAAAAACTGCATCTTTGGGTATTGAAGTTGCGCCAAAGATTAGGGAACTGGCCGTTGCAAATGATATCCTGTCGACTATTTTGGGTATTGAAGTTGCGCCAAAGATTAGGGAACTGGCCGTTGCAAACGATATCATGTCGACTAAACAATAAGAAATTTTTTTGTTGAACTGAGTTCGGGTCTGTGAGGGGAACGCCATCCCCCCTTGACCCAAACCTAGAACCCTAGCAACCCCAACAAAGAGCCCTTAATTGTCGTGACCACAACCTAGAGCCACTTTTCTAATAACTTGGCCTCTGAATGTGAGCGTTTCTATGGAGAAATCCCCCACTGTAAAAGACCCATACCCATAGGAGACTTGGTATTTGCAATACCTATTATTTCTAGAGCCACCGATGTTTAGTTTCTTGCACAACGTCGCCTCTCATGAAACATGTTTGAAAGAGGATGAGGCTTTAGGATTGAAGAGTGGATCAGTTTGGCTATCATGCATTTGCTGCAGGGAAAACATTGAATCCACACTACCGGTGTCCAACACCATGTAAGCATAGGGAGGTGGAGTACCCACTCCTAGTCTAATGAAATATTCCCCACTTCCCTATGCCATCCCAAATATTTTAGAGCTGCTGAAGGGCTCTCCATTGAGTCTCACATCGATGTTGGAACCATTCAATGACTTCATATCAGCTTTATTGACGCCCATTGCCGCAAGTTGCACATGGGCATAATTGGAAGCGATTATGGCAACGTCTCTCTTCAATCTCTCCTGCAAGATATCCTTCACGTGCTTCCATTGTTGTTGCTCAGCGAGTCTCTATGAACTACCTGTAGAACAATGTTGTATTTCTCCTTTCCCTACACTAACGGGCTCCATTCTTGAGCAATAGCCTTGGACGGAGCAGCCCTAGCCTTCAGCCGCTGATAATTCTCTGGCAGAGGCAGACACAAAACATAGGAAAATAGTTCCAAATCCGTAGAGACCATCACATAATTTTCCATAGTGCAAACTTCCTCTAAGAGATTCCATAGATGCGTCCAATCATATATACAAATAAAAACCTGGTTGGTTCCCAATGGATTCCTACAATAAATTTGAAGGCATCACCCGACCGGAAGCACACACAGTAAAGTGGGGATGAAAAACAAATAAAAAAATAAGTGTGAACGACCTTAAATGCCCATACGACAATTAAATAAATTAATGAATGAGACCCCCAACCCAAATTACCCTTTACCTTGGCAGACTGACTTGGGTCTCAGGAAGCCCCCCCCTTGCCATTGTAATAGTGTAACAACAATTTTATTATATCAACTATATGGCCAAACCAACATTGAACACTCATCCTTAATATCAAGTTTGATCCAAAACCACTGAGACAGAGTAACAAGTGTTTAATTAAATCAGTTATTCACTCCTTGGTATCAATCTTGATACAAAGCCATTGTAATAGAGTAACAACTAATTTATTGCATCAGTTAATATGAGCCAACCAGCATTGAATATCCTCGTTCATTGACACCAAATTTGATATAAAACCACTGTGACAAATGCTTGTTTAGATCAGTTATGTAATCCAACCAAAATTGAATATCCTCATTCCTTATCAAACCATAGTAACATAGTAACAATTGTTTTATAATTTCTGTAATCTATACAACTAAAAGTGGGGCACCAATTAAAGATCTTCTATATCTAAAAATTAATACCAATAATATTTGTTATTTTACTCATTGCAAAAAAGGGCTGAGACTACTCTTGAAATGTCTAACAATAAACATGCTATCCAAGAACTAGAATGTAGCCATATTATGTGTGCCTCAGTGGAGGACCACACCTCAACATCAGATATAAGGAAAATCAAATTCATATATATCATATACATGGTTTTTAAACATATGATCCTACAAGATGTCCGAAAAAACATGAGCTACATAAAGTGTTTCCATTTTCCCGTCTTTTAAAAGCCTCACTATTGAGGATTCGATGGCCTGCTATTTGCTGCAGAGACTCTAGACCCCCACTCAAGCAATTCTTTGCTTGTGTCATCCTTGTGTGCAATAACTTCAATGAAGCATACGCAATTCTTTTTGGGTCCTAAGGCAGTTTAATAGCCTCTACAACCTCTTCTTCTGTTCTAACCCACACAGAGACAAGCAATGCTGTTAAATGACAAAAAAATACTACATTAAGCTCATGTTTGAGATATTTCAACAAGAACAGACTTATATGGACTCATTGAGCATAAGTTATTTTCTTGTTTCAGTAGTCCCTCAATTGGCCGAGCAACACAAAATCTGCTAGTGAAAGTAACAACTACAAAGGTTCCTTAGAAAAAATACAGTTGTAACTCAATTGACAGACTGGTTTGTAATGTAAACAGTGCAATAGATATCTTAAAGAGAGATAAAACTAGAAAAAGAGTCTACCAATATCATACTAAGTTCTGCCCAATAAAAGGGGAACCCCCCTCAAGTCTACAATAATGTAGTTCTTAAGGAAAAGAGTTGGTTAAGAAGTGGGTCTCAACAAATGGCAAAAGGACAAGCACCATACTAACAAAATACCTCATGCACAAATACTACCCTGTCACAAAAGAAATAAGTATCTCTTGTAAACAGGTTGGCCATGCTATGGATATATAATAAAAAATACCTTGACATTCCAACATTTCTCTTCACCATTATGAAGGGTATCTACCAAACCAATGTAGTTCCGATTCTTTATGACATTGTATGGTCCATCATGAATTTCGACCTCTATATTGTATCCCCCATTATTAATCAGAAAAATGATGGGATTTTGGCCATATCAAATCATGGTAGACATGTCCTAGATTGTTACCTATTCAAATAAGCAAGAGTACATTCAGGGATAAGACCTCACTAATATTTGGACAAGACAGATAATTCCAAGGAATTCAATATTTCATATCTTATAGAGATTGGTAATCACTTGTCATTATTCATTAAAACATAATTACATAATTAGAAAGAAAACCCCTTGTATCTGCACCTGGGAGCTTCCATCACCAATAAATGAAATTACAAGCTTGTCAGGTGTTGCTTGAGAATATCCTAGTGTTACTCCTACAGACCATCCAATTGATCCATACTGCATTTGGAACTCATACCTGCCAAACACACATTTAGCACAAGGAACAAACAACTTGCAAATATGTAGAAAAGTTTACCTACAAATAGAGTGCACCATGACAGTAGATCATTTATAACAGAACAATCATTTCTCTTCCATCACTCATTTTGGATTTTTGGTGTTATTGTTCTTTTTCTATTGATTAATCGTAACATATGTTGGCATGAAATATTTTGCTTGAAAGTTATGCATACCTATGCATTTAGTCCCTCTGAAATTTCCTTAAAACAAACTATGAAACTGATGGACGAGAATAGAGAAAATTTCATTCCCGCCCATATTATTCTAAATACACCTAAAACTTAACATTTCCTTATGTGATTTATATTTTGATAAAAAGGATAAAGGTTTCTTTTGCTTCATAGAGAAAATCTTGCAGCCATAAATGATATGAAATAATATTGTAAAAACCATTATGCAGAAATAATACTCGACAACCAAATGGTTTCCACGTCTTACCACCAAAAAGACTACTAAATTACAAAGGAAAGTCCATTACAGAGAAATCATGTTTGACTTACCCACACTTTTCTTGCAATTTAAGCTTCCAGCAATTAAACCAAGAGTCACCAGTTTCAACAATTATAGCAGTGCCATTTGATAGCATGCCCTGCAACCAACAATTTCACACTAGTGAATATCAACAATAATCCCGCTGTAAATGTACCTTAATAGAACAAAGCCAACCAAAAAACGATTCTCTAACTATTGTTACTTCAAAATTTGGTTAGATTCTATGAGTCATTACCTGAATATGCTTGAATAGGACATTAACCCTCAAGGGCTCATTTGGTGCAATTTTCAAGGGAACACCTTGAGGTCCAAAAATACGCCGATAACTTTCCATACATGTGGTGTTTTGCTTCACCTTTGTAAGGGCTTCTAAGAAATATTTCATCAACACACACCCAAAAGTAGGCCCATTTCCCATAGTCACCCTGCTAGGCTACACAAGTATGTATTTCTCCTTCTTCAAGAGCAGTGAATATCCCACTGAACTATAGTCATTGAAAATAGGGCCTGCAAATAAATATGCATCTGCATACTCAACTATTTTGGCACATAATGAACTACTTATTGCACCCCAATAAGTCACTACGAAATGAGTATGAATATTTGAAACTTGTCCCTTAGCAAACAACATTACAACCACAACATAACCTGACACATTTGCTAATTCCGTAAATGCACCTTTTGCCTTAGCAACCCTCATCTTTGGCCCACCTACCAACACTGGTTTCACTGCTGCATTTAAGAATTGTGTTGTTATTTCGACCGCAACTTCCAAACTTTTCGGATTGCTTAGCCTGGACAATTAATATGGTCCAAAGGAAACCATGTCAAAATAAAACTGGGATTAAGATCAACGGCTAATACCATAATTTCGTTATTTCAAACCTAGAGCCATAATTAGATTTGGAAACTCCGTATCAACTTGGGTAAAAAATGAAATTTAGCAAAATAAAGTTAGCTTTAAGTAAACTTCATGGTGAATTTGGGAAATTCCTCAATTGAAAATCACCTTAGGAATACTAGGCATGCAAAATTAAGACGGGTAGCCAAAATACCCTACCTATTGGAATATACAAAGAATTTTGAACTTATAAAATGTACCACAATCGAAAAACTCTTATCAAGTGAGAATCTGAATATATTTGAAAACTACGCAATGAATCCCAGAGTCCATACAATAGATTTAAGATAATGAAGATAGAATAACAGTCTAATACCATCCTTTTCCAATAAGCTAGATGCTTGTACATAGAATGGTCCAATTCAAGTACTGGCTAAAGAAATAGAACAACAATTCAAAACAGAAAATGCAAAATCTACACACTATTATTTAGCGTGTAATAAACTGGATGAAACATAGATTGTAGCACATGAAAACAAATTAAGAATTTCAGGATCAAAATCAACAGTCAATGATCTTGGTCCCGAAGAAAGAGGATATAATAACATCAACATGACACTAATACTTTATTAATTTACATCTCGCAATTGTGATAGATGTGGGATAATTTACCATATTCACTCAAAAGACGAGAGGAGCATTGATGTGAACCAGATCCAACATAGCCCTTTAGTAATATCTGCATGCAAATCACATATACAACAACCATAAGCCAAAGAGTACCCAACAAATGCATTTAATTCTATTACAAAATTTGATAATAACCACGATAAAAGGAAAGCCAGGTCCATGAAAAAGCAAGGGGTAAAATGTTTTGGTCTCACAGAAAGAAATAAAGTGGAACAACACCGAAACCACCAGCGATATTAGTACTGGGATAAAAGTATGCTATAACATCGACCAAGAACCTAATGTTAGCTTCAGGATGGCCAAAAAATTTTCTATCGATAATAAGCTATATCTATTTGGAGTTTATTTACAATTACAACACACGCCCGCCCAAACTAGAAGGGGAATATTAGGAATCATTTGCATGTAGAAAAATAGCATGCAAATCACATATAAAACCACAGGACAAACAACAATCAGAAAACATTAACCCTAGTAAAAAAAACATAATAACCATCACTAGAATCGACAGGAAATCTAGATCAGTGAAAACAAGGCGTTGTTCCAGTTGCCACTAGAGTTCGATCCCTACAAGTAGTGGCCAACGAGCTAGTACAAGATCTAGACAATGACCTAGTACAATACAGTATAAGCAGAGTCTCACCTACGGGTAAGTGATGATGCTCACCATAGCTATTCTCCCTTACTTATCAGGGAAAATCATCAAAATGAAACATCTCAGAACAAAACGTCCTCAAAAGGAAACATCTTAGAACAAAAAATTTAGAATGTGAAAAGAGGAGAGGAGATATATTAATCAAATTCAGAGAATTTGTTACTTGGGTGATAAACAATATGGAACAGGTTGTTGGGCATTGAATGGCATCAAGATTACAGTTGATACTGATATACACAAGTTATCTCTCTATAAGAGTTGTGGAAATCGCATAGTCAATGAGCTCATGAGAATCATCCAATTGATTCACAATAGCCTGCACAGTTTTTAAATTCTAACATCGTTAGAGCTAACTCGAGAAAGGAAATCAGCATGCAACCCAATCCAATATCAATATAACATCACATTCTACAGAATTCAGAGACCTAAGCGCATGTGACCGTGTAGAAGCAACGATACTCCTGGATGAAGTCAGGAATTCCTATGGTATGATGCAGAATGTGATTGGTCACATAGTCATTATAATTAAGGCCCCGACGACAAATTCTGGCTGTAAGCAATGTTGTCCAACTTTTTCTTTGAAAACGAATTAGTTGTTTTTTTTGAAATCACTTGAAGCCTAGCTTCGTGATATTTAATGTCTTGGAACAAAATACTAATAAATACATAGAATTAGATCTCCGAAGCTAGTAAATTAGAGTTAAATTTTTAGTATTTCTTGTTCCTTAATATTACTTTAGATGGTTTTAAAGTTATTTTTCAATAGAAAAAAAAAATTAGCCTCTCATCAATTCCTGATATAAATCAATACAAAAGTTTGATTTCATCATGTTTTTCTCAGCACCTAGAACATCTAGAGAAACCTTGTGACTAGAAAAAAATTACTCTAAATCTAGTCAACTGATTTATGACGGAGAGTAAATAGATTTGCAGTGAAAAAATTCAAGACAATGAAAAAAATATATATATGGCATTGAATCGCTAGTCATGCTTGACAATAAGATACCCACTTGCTATCTCCCACGCTTGCGATATTAAGGACATGTGAGATAAAGATGCAGTGAGATAAGCATCGAACCTTTATTTCAACACATTAAAATATATATGCCATCCTCTTAGGTGAAAATTGAAACGCCCCCATGCTTTAAAATTGAAACGCCTCAGAGGTGAAAACTGAAGAAGCAGGCCAAAGACTAGATTCTTGAATCTGGCTTTGCTGGGTTGAATCAAACTCCAATTACTAATTACTAATTGTAGATTATTAAAATTTGAAACTCGAGGAGAATATAGCTTTGGGGTACCGCATATTTTCCAGAGGGATAGTTTGATTTCTACATGGCCGCAATGTTTAGTATCTACCATGTGGAGTACCTTAAACAATTCAAAGCTTCTTCTTCTGCATGAATGAGTCAACCAACTTGTTCTCTTTGTTGTTGTGAAGAATGAATGTTCACGGAGCCATTGTGGGATTTCATGGAATTCATGTTTAATGCCCATAAATCAGTTTCAAACGGGTAATTTATCGAAGTTTGCTTTGACAGTTGGAATGTCGGGCCACAAATACTTGCACCGAAAGGTGTGAAACTAAGGGAGAATGGCCTTTAGAATCTTCTCTGTATTTGCGTTATATTTTATGATCAAATACAATGGTGAAACGGATCAAAACTGTGGGCAGCTGGGCTTGGCCTAGGCTGAGCAGACTTAAATTCATTCTACATGTCATATAAAAGTTGGTTGCTCTCTTTCTTTGTAATGGAAATCGTAATCAAAGTAGCAATTAGTAGATTAATTAAGTTCGTAATTATCGACAATAAAATTTGATGGTGGTTCATTATCAAACTATCTGCCACAATAGTCTGCACATAGTATTCTCGTCTACACACTTTAGGATGCCTGACACAAAATAATTATTTTTTGCTTACAGCCACCAGGTTTTGGGACACAAAGTCCTAGACCTAAATCACCTATATAAATGTTAAAGAAGCAAGATAAATCAAAATTTAAATAATCCCCTAAAAATATTTGATACAAACTATATCAAAAACATTTGAAATATGAAAACTTTGAACCGGGCTCCTAAATTAATTCACCTAAGCAAATCATATATATCTAATGTAGAGGACATAAAAAGAAAAACAAAACATATAATCACTTCCCCCAAAAAGCACTAATAACTCAAAATAATGTCCTATTAAGTTTTTTTTAAGAGATAAAAGAAAGCATCGTTGTGAATATCTATGCTTACATGATCATATTATGATACTCAAGTACATATAAATATAAAGATCATATTATAAAATATATATGTAAATTGAATTAATCATATATTTAAGTACATATAAATATATGTAAATTATATATATCATATTGATGATGGTAGTAATGAATTATTTTGTTTGTTTAAAAAAATATTATATTAAAACTTTTAAGAAAAACATTTTTAAATTAGCATATTTTTAATGAATCAAAAGGTTAAAAGGTTAAGAAAGTAGGTGTATAATAAATATTTTGAAAATGTAAAAAGATGTGTTATAATGTGTTATAATGTGTTTTTCATCTTGTTCATGAGGGGTAGAGTAATTGGTAAATGGATATGATATGAAAAGTTGTAAATGGAAGGTCATAAGTTCAAATCTCTTTGAGATTTCCTATCCCCTGTAGTACAAAAATATGCTTTTCATCTTTAATTTTGATGTGATAGAAGGTTAGAGGAAGTGATTTTCATTCTCAACACTCATAGTCTCACAAAGATGACAGATCATTCCATCCTACAAATTTTTAGTAAAGGTCTTTTGAAATTGAGATCTTATTTGGGTGTACACAAGGGAATATAAGAGAAAGTGATTTTCATTCTCAACACTCATAGTCTCACAAAGATGACAGGTCATTCCATCCTACAGATTTTTAGTAAAGGTCCAATGCTCTGTTTCACTATGTATCTCGTGAAATTTCATTCTTATTTTAGCTATGTAGATCTTCTTCTTTATGCTACTTAAAATAGAGAAATTATTTTGATAATTGAGATTAGGGTTAATAACCTCCTTACAATATCTTAATTTTATTTTATCCTCTAAATTTTCATCACACCACAACTTCTCTTTTGGCTTTGAAGTAATAATACTTTTAATATCATCAATATTTTTCCTTTTGTTCAGCATTATACAAGACACAACTAAATTTATAGGAATGGACCACACGAATGTAGTTGGTAAAACATATGGTTGTGCAGACACATATATGCCACCCACAAATGTTAAACAACACATGCAAATGTTAAACAACAAAAATCACACACAATCCATCCGACCACCACATCCAAGTTCCATAGCTCTATCACTCAACAGACGAAGTACATGAATTCTATGCCATAGATCTGTCAACCAACAGACGGAGAACATGAATTCAATGTCTATTGATGATAGCCCGCTGCTGGCCCCTGGGGAACAGGACCATAGGCATATGTCATTTCAGACCATTCACCAATTAGAAAATTCAAAAAAATTGCATTCCAACTCCAAACTAATACCCGAGGATGCAAAAACTAAACATGGGGACATAATAATTGTTTTCAACGTGTAAGGGCACAATACAAAATCGGTGCAAATGGTGAGTGCAATAAAAACTTGCATTATAACTAGCAATGGTAAAGGAGGTGCAAAGAAACGTCCAATGTGAAAAAAAACAAAGTAATTGATTTTTGGGAGAGATTCAATAATGTGTTATAGATTCATATATTAAACCAAAATCTAAATTTATATGAATTAATAAAGAGTCGAGACAATAGCTTTTAATTTAACAATGATGACTAATAAACACAGTAATTGATATTCGGAGGAGATTGTGATAATGTGTTAAAGATTTATATATTAAAAACAAATAAATCTTTGTGAATTAAGACAATAGTTTTTTATTTAACAATGATGACTAATAGATTTTTTATCTAACAATGGTGACTAATATATTTGTGTGAAATGAAAATAATTCAGCGTTTAATTTATTAGGTTGTGCAAAATAGCCTTTAAAACGATACAACCAAACAGTTTTGTTGGTTAAGAGTTGAATAGATCACCAAAACTCAAGGCACATATAGAGCTATGACTTCATGTGCTCACTAAGAATGACCACTTGTTGACGGTTCTACAAAGTCTATAGAATCATAAATTGAGAAATTAGTCACACCATTTTCTTGTAGATTATTATTAATACTTCATGGCCCATTATAAATAGAATATAGAATGAATAATTTATTAAATTGGAAGGGTAGTTAAAATATGGATGGTATTAAGTTTTTATGATCCATTAAAAGAGTATGTGTATTTATTCGATTCTAAAATCACACTTTCTCATAAAACGTAGATACACCCCTAGTCTACAATACTATTTTTCAAAATTCGTTTAAAATCATCATATTTGATATTCCATTGCTTTCTTCATAGCACCACTAGATAGAACCTACAATAAGGACTAGTTCATTTTCCCACCAATTCTACAAAATGTGACCTTGAAAGGAACTTATCAAGCCACTAATCAATAGAACTTTCTAAATGGATTCATATATGCCAACATCTCCGACGCAATGAAATTCAATTCTAATTCAAATATAGTACCATAATAAAAACAAGGACTCATTGATTTTACAACCAATTCTACCAGATCTAAACTTGAAAGGAGCTTGTCAAGCTACTAAACAATAAAACCTTCAAAATGGATTCACATATACTAACATTTGTTCCAAGGCTATGCTATTCAATCCTAATTTCATTCTAGTACATACTAAAAACAAAGTTTAGCCACTAGCATATGATCCAAAACTAGCTAATGTTTTAGGAGACCTGGTATAAGTAACAAAGAAATAATCATAAGAAGTACTTAAGGTAGCAAGGGAGTTATAAGGTAGATTTAGCAACAATTCAAACCCAAAATCAATACCCAACAACATCAGTACCATTTCAACTAGTTGACTCACCTCGTTTCCTCGGGCCTAGTTCCTGTACAGTTGATACTGTTGTGGGTGAACCAAAGATTCCAACATTAGACTGATAAAAATAAGCATAGGTGGTCAATCCTCATTAAGATTTAGTTGCATGAGTTAAAGTAGTATCATGGGTTGCAAAGTCACCTGTAGTTGATGTTTGACATGTTGACCCATAAGCATCAAAGCCATGAAATACAAAAAAGTTTAAGGTCATATATATATATGGCTATGAAACAACTATTGCCTACAAATAAAAATCCGTGAGGATAAGAGTGATCCAAAAAACAACTATTTCCTATACACTTTTCAATCCACATTTCCTATAAAAAATCCTAAATGGCTCTCATCAGTGATACAATAAAGTGTGTGTCTTCTATTGCCCCTTGATTTTATTTCTGTAACCACCAAAATTATGGCACCTTACACATTGTAATTCTCTTAAAAACTGAGAAAACAAGCTATGCATCATATCTCATAGGTCATGGATGCGTCATATCTCATGGGTCATGGAATCGAGTAATTTATAGAATTTAGATAGGAGGTGAATAAAGAATCATGGGAAAATAGGTTGACAAGATTGGATATTGAATGAGAAAATACCAACATGATTACCCTTTAATCATGAAGTAATATGCCCTCCCTTTCACTACCCCAAGAATTCGTAAGTTGTGGATTTTTGTAATATGGAAAATCAATATATGCCTCATCCCCATAGTGATATAACTTGATCTAACACTAGGACATGACAAACAAACATATAGAATAGGTCAACCAAAATAGATAATATTTATGTTCATTCACAAACTAGAGGTACACATACTTCTAAAGACAAAACCTTAGTTCTATTGCAAAAGTTCCTTCATATACACATCATAAAGCTCTCACTACTGCATGTTAATAGGCCCCTACTTATAAACATTATGATATTTACAGTTAACTAATCACCCGTTATGCCCCAACTTAGTGAACAAAAGCATGCATGGCCACACTATCCTATGGATGACATTAGTAGTGCTAAATAAAGTACATCAAATCCAGATCTAGATCAGACTGCACTTCAACAATTATTTAAGTGGGTTGGAACTACCCTTTCTTTTCCTTTGTTTATTTTTTCTCGAGTTTATCACTCACATGTAACTCCATACTATATTAAGCAACCATGTTCTCACCATGGCTTGTGAGATTTATATTACCTACTTATCAATTTTCTATCATCACAGTTTAGTTGTTTATATTTTCATTTATAGACTAGTGAATGAATTATAGTTTTTTTTATTTAACAATTAACTTTAAATATATTTCACATTTAATTCTTATGTTGTCATTGTATGTTTTTCCTATTTATGTTGCATCTATATATTTGTATGAGATTTTTATTTTCTTTAATCTTTATTTTATTAGTTAATCATTTTTTAAAATTAGGAACAATAGATTGTAAGAGAAATTAAATCCTTAGCTTTGTTCATTGATGGGGTGCTTTCGATATTCCACAAACATGAAGTAACCAATGCTTCAATTTTGTGTTAATATGCAAACGACTAGTGGTGTCAATGTCATGATGTTTTCCCTCTACATGTATAGTCAAATATTAACATGATCCATGCCATGTATTTTGAGGACATGAGAGCCACTTGTATAATCATCATTATCAAAATCCAAGGTACATTGACCATGCCATTTATTTTGGATGAAATACAAGAGATCAACTATTTGCAGGTCATGTTGTTAGAAGCTATGCAATTGTTCCCATCATTTATGGTATAGCTCTTATAGCCCGTGGACGACGATTTCCTCCCATATGGAACAAGAGTATATAAGGGGTCAACAATGTCCTGGCTCTTCTAATCCATGGCTCACATGGAGAGCATATATTGTATGGATCGTCGTAAGTTCAAATTAGAGTGATGGCTCCAAAATGGTAAAAGTGAGCATGGCATACAAAGGAGGGTTTGCAAATGATTTTGTGTGGACTTTGTAGTGGTTGTGTTAGGAGATACTAAGGATTAAGAGGTTTCAAACCAACATGAGACAATTTTTTTTATTTTGTAGTATCCATGCATATAATATGTCCATGCAAGCTTTGAGATATAAAATTTAGGTTGGCAAGGACTGGTGTGATGGAAAAACTTTTGGAAGCCTATGCATGTTCTAATGTGAGCATGGTGGTGGATTAGAAATATGCCATTAGCGGATTTGAACCCTCATGGATGTATTGATGGTAGATTCCCATGAGACCTACAAGAAGAAAGGTTGGATACTATTAAAGCACACAACTAAGGAAGGGGAAGGTGCTAATAAGGTGGCCATAACCAAAGAGGTTCCATATGGTGTTGTAGTGTCTCATATGTGAATAATAATATTGTTGAGATCTAGAAGAAGGCCTCTAGGTTTGAACCAAGGTTGTTTCCTTCTAGAAGGATAGAAAGCATGTTCCCTTCCTATTTCTTACCCAATCCCTAGAATCAATTAGTTCAACAGAATCACCGTCATAGAAAGTTTGTGCAACGTTTCAAATCATAGTCTGCATGTCGTCGGACGATGCGATCGGTTAATGTTTCAATCAATTTAAGTTCAGGGGGGTGGAGCTTGGAATTGAGGACACTCCCATTATTAAGGTCATGGCTGAGGATTTTGGATAAAGGAAGACCATATCAAGAGCTAGATGAAGCTATTTCCTTGAGCTTATTTTTTTACATAAATGTAATGGTCCTTTCCAATGATCATAGCAAAACATTTTTGATAGGCCTTCCAATTTGTGATGGAAGATAAATAGGAATATAATCACTAGCGTTTGTGATGGCTTTGGCTCTAGATAAATCCTAAAGATATGGAGAAATGACTCTCTTTAGCTTATGATATATTGCAATAATTGTTTCTCTAGAAAATTGTGCCCAAGTTCGCTCTTTGGTAATCCTCGATGGATTGAAAAAGAACCACCACCTTAGTAGGACGATGCCACATTTAGAGCTTCTAATACACATTTACAGGTGCTAAACATCTAATGTTGTAAAAAAATTGTGGTAGTCATGAATAGTGAATGCATTTTTTTTTCTTAAAGTAAATGTGCTTTGTAGCCTCAACTACAACATAGCATGCAATTTCACAACTTTAACTATAACATAACCTCCAAAGTAAACATTAAGAATTTTGATTTTTTAAAATTATTTTTTCATCCTTACAATTATCTAAACAAAAATATTTTGTACCATTAAATTAAAGTCTCATTAAACAAGTAATTGAACCAATTTAATTTTTGAATTTACATTAAAATAAAACATATTTATTTTTAAAAATAAATAAAAAATAATATAAATTTTATATAAATAAAAAAATGTATATTCAAAAACATATTTATTTTTACAAATAAATAAAAAAATAATATAGATTTTATATAAATAACAAAATATAATTATTTTTAAAAATAGATAAAATTAATATAAAATCTTACCAAAACGTTAATAGATATGTTAGAGAAACAATTTAAACTCAAAGGAATTAAATAAATAGCCCCTCCTTTGGAAAACCCATAAAATCCTAAGACTATGTTGTTTTCCATACTTGATTTTAATAAATCATGTTTTGATTCTTTAAAAAATATTTTGTATTTACATAGTTATTATTTCAAGATATTTAATTTTTATATTTTTACATTTTTACAAAATAAATAAAAGCTACAAAGTGGCAATGTTTCAAAATTGTCAAAGTTTGCATTTAGAATTTAGAATTGTATATATTGAAATATAATTATGACTTCATACCTTTATATTAAAATAATAATTGTAACTACATGCCTTCAACCAAAGATAGCCATTGCTAGAATACACCTTTTATTGAATAGGAGTAAACTACTTAACCGACCATTTGCACCGATTGGACGACCTGGCTCGCGTGAGCGGTCACATCCGACGCTGCCGGTCGTCCGATCGGTGCAAATAGTCGGACAAATAGATCAATCTATTTGATATGACAAATTAAATGTGACTCTATCACGATATGCATACACTTTTACGATTACGTAGAAAAATAGCATATTGGAAATGATCCAATCTTTTATTTTTTAAATGTGCATTTAGCAAACCTTTTAATTTTTTTTTAATAGACGAAGCCACTCCACTACCAAACTTGATCTGGGAGTGTCATTCTTAACAATATTTTTTAGTATTATCTTATTTAGAATTATACTAGACTGTTGTATCTTATTTATCACAATCACTCGTGCTAGAGAAATAAAGGAAGGAGGGGAGTGTACAGAGATGCATGCTTCAAGTTATTATTACATTTCACATACCTCACTTTTTTATCCTAAGCTTATAGCGAATTTCTATTTCTTAGTCACAAGAATTTGAAAACTAACATATATTGAATATCAGTTCATTGCAAGCGTAGCCACACACATATATATATTTAAAGTTTTTTTTTTTTAAATATGGAACCGTTTTTCAGGTTTTTTTGGAGACTTTATAAAAAATTCTGTAGTGGTAATGTTAACGAACAAGAGCCAGGTAGTGGTAATGTTTTCGACATTGCTATTGGCTTTACAACCAGCTATTAATAGGAGTTTTTTACAATATGATGCAAACATAACTTTATTGTGAACGAATAATGTTATATTTTCATTTAAAAATTATTAGCAACAGTTCAAAAGCTTCTATATTATATCACCCAAAAAATAAATAGATCCGTCCATGATCTAGGTGTGTTAACATAAAGAAATAGCCTTCCTTGCCAACCACTCCTATCGCAAAAGATTCAAATTCATCAATATTTAATAGTAAAAACTTGACCGCAACACTTTCTTGCATATATTTATACATTAGAATCTATAAATAATTAATGTGACCAATGAAATCACACATAATTATTATGTAACAAATCATAATTACTTACAATGACGATTCAAGATTATTCTTCGAATTGATGGATAGCTTGGTTCACTCCACACTTTGGCTTATCTTATCCACACTTTACATGTTTACCATTATTATGAAAATGATAAGTATGAAGGCTCAAAAATATACCTAATAACCCAATTTTTATTTAAATAATTTTAAATTATTCAATAAAATTAAGAGAGAATATAAAAATATGGTTTCAAATTTCTCACAAATTTAAACAAACGAAAAGTCATAAAATAGAACCTTTTAAAATTTTAAAATGTTAGAAAATTTAACCTTATAAGACCTTTGATGAAACATTACATAGAAAATGAATACTAATGATGAGAATGCGACTAACGATGAGACCTTTTTACTATTTTTTACCTGCTAGAACCATTTTACTCTGATTCATGGTATTCGATGTTAATAAGCCAACTTCAATAGTCTATTCTCATAGGTTGTTGTTATTACCTATGACCTTCTTATTAGTTAGAAAAATACATAAATAATTTGACTACATGTGTTAACATCACTACCCGTTACGAAAAATGTCAAAACGTTAAAAGTTCAGTTATTTATAAGAGGCTTCCAAATTCCAATCAAAACACAATGCGAACATGCAATTAAATATCGAAAGTTCTGGCGATATAGAACATTCAAATCAGACCCGCGGTACTTTTTCTCATATCATGCCATTTATTCGTCGAGATGTTTTCTCGAATATATATATTTCTTTAATATTTATGGACTGTCAACTATTTGTTGCACTTGCAAACCAACTTAATGATAAGCAATGCAACCCTCGCCTTTGTTGAAAATCTTACAAAACCTGACATGAATTGAAGCAGCGGGACAATAGAGAGATTTTTAGAAAATGGTATACCCTTGTTTTCCAGAAAATAGAAACGACGAGCGAGAATTGTAATATAATAACACAGAGTGACTATCGGCTTCAAACCTTAAGAACAACAATATAAACAATTTTGGAATTGGCCAAAGCGAGCTCGAAGAACCTGCCTCCCCAAACTCTACACACAACTACAAGCTTTTGTTCGCAATTTGAAGACTTTAATTTTGATCAATCTTAGAGATCCTCCTGGATTAATGGTTGACTTTAGTTTGACCATAGTCAACATAACCCTTGATGAATGTCGAATGTCACATTATCAGTGTGCCATATCTTAAGTTGTGTAAGTATATATCGAAAACTGTAGTGAACTATGGTCGACTTTGGTCAACCATGTTTCAATTTTGTAAACAATGCTTGTCTTTAATTTCACCATAATTAACCATGATTGAGTTTAGTGAACTACGTAGCCATAGTTCATAATGAAACATGAAAATTTCTAAAAAGATGCATTATAACTATAAACATAAAATATAAATACATTATAATTAAAATTATAAAATTTAAAATAAATTTTCAAAAAATAACTAACTCAATTAAGTTGTATTTTAAAGTAAAGTATCCTAAAAAGCAAAGCAATTTTACACTCCACAGGCTAAACCGGTAAGCTTACCTCCTGCTCTTCCTGACTCTAATATTGGTCTTCAAAATGCTTGTTCTCTTTTCGAAGATGCTTCTGATCATGATTTAGCCTTTTTTGACTCGATGATTGGTGGACATGCTCCCCCCTCTTCTTTGGAGACTGCTGACCCTTTGCCTATTGACCACCATTCTATTCCCTGTGCCACGATACAACCTAGCATACCTTCTTTGGACTCCGATACTTCCATCTCTCATGTACTTCCTTCTCGTTCATTTCTTGACCCTCCACCCCCCCTGTGGGGGTCTCTCCTCCCTCCTTATTCACGGACTTGGATTTCCCTCCTCTCCCCATCTCTGGCCACTCGACACTGGTTACTCCACCTCACAGCCCTATTACATCCCCGTCCTTCTCGGATCCTTCCTTACAAAAAACCCTAAATATTTTCTCAGACAAAACCCCTCTTTCTCCCTCGGTCTTACCCCTAGAATCCATACGATTCGAGAATGTTACCATAAGGAGGAAAAAAAAAATATTCCTCAAGATTTATCTGATTCTGTCCCTGCCTTGTTTACCCCTTTATCTACTAGACTCAAAAATGCGGCTCGTAATCCTTCCTCTTCTTCTCCCAGGGTCCTTAAAGCTTCGACTCATCAACAGAGTGGTTCCTAATGCGCATCCTCACCCTTAATGTCCGTGGTTTGGGGGGCTCATCCAAACAAAAAAGCCTTCGTCACCTGTTCTCTTCTTTTTCACCTGATGTCGTACTCCTACAAGAAACTATGACCAGTACATATCCAGCCCTTCTCGCTTTCTCTAAGCTTTGCCCTGGATGGGAGTTCTGTGCACTCAGCTCCATTGGACTATCGGGGGGAATACTATCTGGATGGAACCCAAAACTCCTCAAATGAAAAGCTTATCATACTGTGGCAGGTATCTTACTTAAGGCCATGATTCAGGGCTCCTCCATTTCTCTCTCCATCCTAAATTGTTATGGTCCTTACCAGGATCGTGAAAACTTTTGGAACACTGTGGCTATTGGCGGTCTTCTCTCATTACCTAAACTTATCCTGGCGGGAGATCTAAACCTTACTTTGAATGCTTCAGAGATTTGGGGCACCAAGGCACATCTTGTTGGGCTCTAGGGCAGACCCGGGCTTTATACCATTAACTTCGCACCAACAAAAGACTCATAGTGTTGGCCCTTTCGGAAACAACCTGTGAACATGTTGCAGTCTCACCTGAAACAGCTATGGGGTGCCGCAGAATCAGGTTTCTGCAAGCAGAAGAGGGATATTACTGTACCTTTAGCTTCTAACAGTTATAATCATAAAATGCAGAGCTTTAATAGTTACTTATTTAGCTTCGTGGTTAGATAAACAAACAATGCCTTGCTTAACCCTTTACTGGGAATTCCAGCGAAATTAGTATTTAGCAGTGATCTTACTTATCAGTTATATATTTATCAATGCATAAAAGAACATAACAAAAACACAACAAAAACCACAACACACGATATAACGTGGTTCACCCCCAGTTTAGGGGTTACGTCCACAGAACTGTGTTTTATTCAACTCTTTACAAAAACCACAGTTCTGATATGCGTACTTAGCTGCAGATCCCTTCAAGTCCTCAAAGCCACGCACATAGCTGTAGGCCTCTGCGCACACAGCTGCAGATTTCCTTAATCACCCAAAATCCCTCTGCGCACACAGCTGCAGAGGTCGTCCACGCACATAGCTGGGACTTAACCTTCTTACAAACAAGCCTTAGCTTCGCATCAATTCATCTTACATCAAAAGCCTAAACTGACTTCTTTACAAGAGTGCTTATTTATAGTGCACTTATTACAAAACCATGGGCTTAAACCATGGGCACCCCGAACCCTAAACCCTGGATTTAAACCATTGGTTTATTACAAAAAGAAGGTTTTTACTCAAGCCCGACACCCCTAAGACTCTTTTGAGTCGTAACTCCGCTTACAACTTCCACAAAAACCGCAGAGTTACCAAAATTAGGGACCGTTAAGGTGCGTGCCCCAACACATCTTGACCCTTTGGGACCTTTTTTTTCCAAGCTCTTCTCCGATCACCTGCTGGTGGATGTGGCCCCCTCATGTGCAGGACCCACTTGGAGGAATGGAAGGATAGGGGAAGAGGGAATTTCCAAAAGACTTGATCGCTTCCTTCTATCTGATCATCTTGTCAGATTACTTACTAGATATCGGATCTGGGCACATAGAAGTGGGATCTCTGATCACTTCCCGGTTCTCTTTGAATGGTTGGATCATCCGATTTCCTGTGCTTACCCTTTCAAATTCAACCACACTTGGCTGGAAAATGAGGAATTTCTTCAAATGGTAAGAACCAAATGGCCACTTATCTTGTCTATTGATTCGGAGGATGCCATGAATGACTTATCTATTAAACTACATCTTCTCAAAGTAAAGGTTAGGTCCTGGACAAAAAATGAAACTCTTAAGTTGAAGGACAAATCAGCCATTATGGAAGATGAAATCAACTCTCTCCTGGATTGTTCTCATTCTGCCATTTTAAGTGCTGAGGAGCAATGCATATTGACTTCTCTAAAATCTGGTCTTCAAAATATAATGGACCACGAATTGCACTCTGCTAGACTGCAAAGCAGGGAAACATGGGCACTACTTGGGGATGCTAATACCAAATATTTCCATGTGGTGGCAACTGCTCGGAAAAACCAAAATGCCATTTGGATTTTGCAAGATGAAGTGGGTAACTGGGTTCATAATGAGCAGAGTATCAAATCTCTGGGGGTACAATACTTTAAAAATATCTTTGCTGATGATCATTTAACAAACATAGTTTCCCAACTAAAGGTGATTCGGCTTTTTCCATCTTTCATCTGTCCAGAAGAGAAAGAGGCCTTCACTGGATCAGTTTCGCTAATGGAAGTGGAGGCTGCACTTAAATCCTTCAAGAGAGATAAGTTGCCGGGACCTGATGGTTGGCCAGTGGAGTTTTATCTGGATTTCTTCGATTTACTGGGGCCTGAACTTGTTAATTTGGTAGAGTCTTCTAGGAGAATGGGTAGAGTGGCTCCTTCCCTTAACTCCACCTTTATTGCTCTTATCCCTAAAAATGATCTTCCTATCTCCTTTGCTGACTTCCGCCCCATTTCTCTCTGTAATCTGGTCTATAAGTTGATTTCCAAGGTAGTGGCACTAAGACTCAAACCTTTTTTAGACAAATCTATCTCTCCTCAGCAATTTGGCTTCCTGAAGAATCGTCAAATCATAGAACCCTTAGCCATTACCCAAGAAGTCCTTCATTCTGTCAAAACCAAAAATAGGTGTGCTCCTATCCTGAAGCTAGATTTGACGAAGGCTTTCGATAGGGTCAATTGGACTTTCATTCGACTTTTACTTCTTCAAATTGGGGTCCCACTTGTGGTAGTGAATTGGATCATGGGCTGTATTTCCTCTGCAAATTTTTCCATTCTTGTAAATGGCTCCCCTTCATCATTCTTTACTGCCTCTCGTGGTATCAGACAGGGTTGTCTGTAGTCTCCTCTGCTGTTCATTCTGGTTATTGAAGGTCTTCGTTTATTGATTGAAGATGCCAAAGTCAATGGCAGAATTAGAGGGATAAAGATTTCACCACAACTATTTCTGACACATCTACTCTTTGTAGATGATGCAATTTTATTTGGATTGGGTTATTTTGAGGAATGGATGGCTTTTAAAGTTATACTAGATACATTTTGTGAGGCCTCTGGTATGCGTATCAACTTGGACAAATCTTTCTTTCTCCACAATGACCTGGATGCTAATCTACTTCGTAGAATCATAGGTCTTCTACCATACAGATTTGAACACTTAAATCAGGGCTTTAACTATCTAGGTTACTTTCTTAAGCCATTGGGGTACCTGGTCAAAGATTGGCATTGGATTATATCAAAATTTGAGAAACAAATCTCTCACTAGACCAATCGGCTTTTATCCCTTGGTGGTCATCTTGTTCTCATCAGATCTGTTCTTTCTAGTATTCCAGTTTACTGGATGGCTTTAGTTCCGATTCCTCAGTCCATACTTGATAAGCTCAGATGCTTGATATTCTCCTTTTTGTGGGGTTCTTCTCCAAAGAACAAGAAGTTCCACCTCGTAGAATGGCATCTCCTGGCGCGCCCAACATCCAAGGGTGGATGGGGCATTAAGCATCTTACTTGGTTCAGTCTTTCATTGATATTAAAAAGCTTCTAGCATGCTCTTAATAGCAATGGCATTTGGTACTAGATTCTCTCTGCTAAATATATGAAAAAATTTCCTCTGCATTTGTGGCTTCGGGAAAAATGCTTCTCTCCTCGAAATGCATCGGTTATCTGGAGAGGTTTCCTCCTAACCATTTCATGGCTTGGCAAGTTGGAAGAGGTTCAACTATTCGATTGGGTGTGGATCTCGTAATCGGTTTGGGGTCTTCCTTTCTTCTCCCTTGTGATTTATGGGACTATCTAGAGGATTATGGTATCTGTACATTAGCTCATGCAATGAATCAAACTTCATTTTCTACGAGCTATTGGTTCTCGGCAGATGAGCTCGATCTCCAGGGTGATTGGAAAATTATTTGGGAGAATTACATTAGAGGGATGGCATTTGGAAGAATGCGTCTTTCTGAACACTGTGACTCTCTTCTTTGGTCACATAACAATTATGTGGGCCCCATTACTGCAGCTATGGTATATGACTGTATATCATCCTCTTGTTGTTTTGAGGATCAAACCTCTTTTCTTGATATGATTTGGACTCTCAATATTCCTTTGAAAATAGGTTGTTTCACCTGGTTATTGAGTAGGGACTGGATACTGACCTGGGAACAACTACAACACTGTGGTTTCCACAGTCCAAGTCGATGTGCTCTTTGTGGATTGAGTACAGAGGATATTCAACACCTCTTTCTGGACTGCTCTTTCTCTATGGGTATCCATTCATACTTCGCTGCTCGTTATGGGTATCCTCCCCCCCATATAAAATCTGTCTCTTCCTATTTGGGTTATTGGTTTGGCCATACTACATTCTCGACACACTATAGATATACTCTGATTTTCATTTTCTGGTGTATATGGAAACTAAGGAACATATGCCTTTTTGATAATGGAGAGCCTAATGTTCTTGCTCTTATCTCCCAGGTTGATAACTTTCTTAACTTATACCCTGTTCCACAAAAAAAACAAAAGTTCAGGAACTTCGGTCTTAGCCCTATGATAAATTATCCTTGTGGCTTCTTTGATGGGGCTGTTGCAGAGCACATTGGGGGTGCTGGCTTTGTGATCTTTCTTAGTGATGTTCACTTTTTTAGCTTCTCCATGGGCTGTGGATGTAGCTCTAACACCAGAGCTGAACTATTGGCACTATGGGCCATTCTTAGAGTGAGTATACTGATGGATTTACCCATGCATATGATATTTGGTGACTCACTTGTTATTATTTCTTGGCTCAACAGAATTGCATCACTAAATGTTCCATCTCTGATACATTGGTGTGATGATATACGTTCTATGATGCTACATGTCCCGCATGTGATCTTCAAACATATATATCGTGAGCATAACTCGATGGTGGATGGTCTCTCCAAACAGGCTTTGAAGTTGAAAATGGGTCATGGAATCTGCTCTGAATCCCTGGAAGGAATGATCATAGATCATGGCCAATTTCTGTTTTTCTAGATTTTGCTGAGACACTTTGTTTATTTTTGGCACTCAGTGATTGATATGTCTATTAGACTATGTCTGCTTTGTTAGAGCCTATCAGCCGACAAGTTTTGCTCAGGATTTGTCTGTTTGATGATCACTCTCGATCTTATCCACCATATTCTGACCTGATCTATCAGGGATGATGAGAAAAGTTTGCTATGATCAGAATTTGTACTTCTTCACTATGGGATGATTGTATGCATGATCAGTACTATTCTGGCTTGCTTTATTGTGGTTACATACTGCTTCTTACCAAGAAAGCTAGATTATTGTATAAGATGTCTTTTGATTCTTAATGAATAACAAAGACTGGTATTTTTTCCTCTGAAAAAAAGTTATGTGCATAGAAGATATTTACTATCTATGTCAAACTGTACATTATATCTTACAATATAGTGCATATTTCTACTTGTTTAATGAGTTCTAATGTCACCATGGACCATTATCATTATCACAATGTGACATAACCTTACGCACATATGTATTTTAACTTTATAAATATCACATTAACTAAATAAATGTATATCATTTACCATGAAAGTATTTTCCATTGTTTATATAACAATTTTTTTAAAGACATGATTTATTTTAATATATGATTGTAAAAACCATAAATATGAAATATAAAACCTTAAATATATATAAATAAATGATTAGAATTATTTAAGAATTTAACTTTATACATATGTATGTTAACTTTATAAATATCACATTAACTAAATAAATGTGTACCATTTATCATGAAAGTATTTTGCATTGTTTATATAGCTTATTTTTTTAAAGATCTGATTTATTCTAATACATAATTGTAAAAACCTTAAATATATAAATGATTAAAATTATTTAAGAATTTAGGAATTGATCTATATTTTAAAGAATTATTATGTAAAGTTTTAATTATAAATATCAAAACTTTAGATTGAATTTTCAAATTTTGTTATACTCAGAATATGCACCTTTACATTGAACTTTCAAATTTTGTGAATATTGTTTTAAAAACCACAACTTTTTAAATTTGTGAATTTAAAAAGTCTTATAGTTAAAAAGTTTCACAGTCAAAGAAATACAACTATTATCTTCATTATGTTATATATTGCCATACTCGTGTTAACATTGTATATACATTTAGATGTTGATCATATTATTTACCATATATGTTTCTATGGACCTCTTAAGTATTTGTGAAACTTTTCTTGGGCAATGTGATTGATCTATTTCCTTCATTTTTCTTGTTAACGTGCATATAGATGTAGAAGCTAATCATATTATTTACCAAATATGTTTCCGTGGACCTCTTATTGTTTAAGATAGAAACATATGGACCTTGCGTGACTAGCTCTCCCTATGTACAAAAATTATTGACAAACGTGAAGAGAATAGTTGGACAATGAATTGGTTCTCAACTTCTTCCAGAGGGAAATAACATTTATCCAACCTTTTCATTCAGTTGGACAATATTTTTTTAATCCTTAATGTTGGGAAGGATCAAGTGATTACGGTCAATCACTTTATGATGAAGATATAGATGAAAATATTTGTATAATATGTGTGTGTGTGTGTGTGTAATTGGATCACGGGGTCTTCACTTAGTGAAACCATGCCATAGCACGTTCGTTCGTGGCATATGAAACAATACCCCTATTTTCAAAAAATATTGGAAAATACCTCCCAAAATCGTTTTTTTAACCCCCTCCCAATATGCCTTCCCAATTTAAAAAAACCCCTATTTTCACTGTATATTGCATGTATCAATTTTTCCATTTACATTTTTTTATACCCCTTTAGATTTCTACCTACTATATTGACATGATACTCGACATTCATTCTTTTCCCTCACCATGCAAAATAATTATTCATAAGTGTGTAGGGTTCCTCAACAAGGAACTAAGGCTACTCCCTCTATGGTCTTTCTCCTCTTTGTTCAATAAACATGAAATTTATGACCCCCCCCACACATAGATATGCACTCCTCTCCTTGATCTATGGGATATGAGACCTTCTCAAGAGACTAGCCACCCCTTGTTGAAATACCTAGCACATGATCCTGATGGAAACAAGGAGAACAAGAGAAGCAAATAATAATCCTCCTCATTTATGACGATGCACTTTGAGTGGACATGCATGGACCATGAAGACTGTAAAGAACACCTGAGATGACTTATTATGGTCATAGAATCACTTGAAGGACTAAGAAACCCAAGCACACCTTGTATTGGTCCAAGTACCCACCAAGTGAAGAACCAAAGTACCTCAAAGATAAATAACAAAAGATTAAAAGGTCATTGGACCACAAAAGATTAAATATCAATGGTCAAAAGATTAAAAGAATGAAAGCCCCAAGGGTGGCCTTGTAATTGTGTGGAATCATCTTCCATTTTGATGAACTATAAATAAATATGTCTCCTTGCTTATCAATCATCAATCAAGATCATCATTACTGCTCCTAAGAGACAAGTCGTGGGTTTCTTTGCTAAGTTCTTTATTGGTTTTAATTCTTGAAGAAAATCGCAGCCTTTGAGGGATATGTATCTGCTCCCTCCAGATCATGGAAGCACTTCCATTTCCTTTCCACTACTACAAATCCATCCCACGTTACCCTAACCTAGTTAGGGTCTTTTATAGTGCACCCCAGCCCTGCTAGGGCTAAATCTCTGTGCACCCGAGCATTGTCTGGAGTCTCTACAATGCATGGGTGACTAGCTAAGGTCATTCTCTATGCATCCGAGCCCTACTGGGGCTATTCCCCATTCACCCGAGCCCAGCTAGGGCACACACAGGAACACAAAAGCTCAGTTTGGGTTTTGTATAGGTCATGAAAACCCAGCGAGGGAGCTAACAGGACACAACATTCATCAATGAGGGTTGTACCAGCATTCGAAGGCACACAGACAGTCTAAAATTGGTTAAAGACTGCTTTAGGCATCCAATAGTAGTACATTTAATGATTGAACAGTTTAGTGGCAGAAAACTTGTACAGTCTACTGCCTCTAGATCATGGAAGCACTTCCATTGCCTTTCCACTACTACAGATCCATCCCACGTTACCCTAACCTAGTTAGGGTCTTTTACAGTGCACCCAAGACCTGCTAGGGCTAAATATTTGTGCACCTGAGCATTGTTTGGAGTCTCTACAGTGCATGGGTGACCTGCTAAGGTCATTCTCTATGCATCTGATCCCTGCTGGGGCTATTCTCCATTCACCCGAGCCTAGCTAGGGCACACAAAAGGAACACAGAAGCTTAGTTTGGGTTTTGTACAGGTCGGGACAACCCAGCTAGGGAACTAACAGGACAGAACAGTCATCAACGAGGACTGTACCAGCATTCGAAGGCACACAGACAGTCTGAAATTGGTTAAAGACTGCTCCATGCATCCAACAGTAGTACATTTGATGATTGAATAGTTTAGTGGCAATAGACTTGTACAGTCTTTTCCAGGGTTCTCTTGGTTCGTATGATGAATCCAAACTTGTTGTAAAGGATTACATTCTATCTGCTCATGTACAAAGTCAGTCATCTCATTTAGAGGATGAATTATTAATTGCTTTGGGGGTTTTGTCCTTAAAAGGTTTCCCCGTGAAAAACTATTGTGTTCAATTTTGTGGATGATTGGTTTGCTATTGTTTTAATGCTGCTATTAAATCTCAGTACTATCTATTTTACAGCCTGCAAATTCTACAAAATATGTTACTGCTATTAAATTTTACATGTTAAAATTTAACACCAACTAATCCCCTACAATTTGGACATTCCTAGAGAAAATTAACTCGAAGCCACCAAAACCTAATTTTTTTTGCCTATTTCAGAAGAGAACTTGTACAGTTTGTCACTCTGTACCTGTGGTACTTCAAGATGTGAATTTTTTTATCTCTAATACCCTGATCAATCACTCTTTCCAGAGGTGCTAGTCTTACTTCAATTGGACCTCCCAGTATCTAGATATGAGAATAGTATCAACAAGTTTTCGTATTACTCCACTATACAGTTCAACTGGAAATTTTATTAATACAAACTTCTAACCATTTCTGTTACAAATAAAAAAATAGGGACACTTAGTCAACAATATATACATGGTGCTTGCACAATTGTTTTCACAATTTTGCAGAGTAAAAAAAACTAGTGTGGCAAAAGTGCTTAGAGATCTCCCAATGCTACACATAGTTAGAATAGGTGATTCAAAGATACGTAAAGTACTCCTCTCACCATGTACTAAGGCATTGCATCACTCAATTAATAAACAACAATTCTCTAACTCGGTGGTGTACTATAAGTCTACATGTTTGTGTGTAAATCTGATACCCACTTTTGTCAAGGAATCTTAATTAGAAAACTACAGTTCAAAGAATGCAACATAAGCATGCAAGAACCCTGTTAATACTTGGGAATGAAAAATATACTTGACGAGGCACAATACCACTCTAGATAGCAGATCAGTGAGACTGGGTTCCTTCCCGACCTTCCCCTCCCAATAGGTCAATAAACTTCCATGAGACTTATATGGAGTTCCCAACCCAAACCCCAAGACAGTTACCAAAAAACCAACAAAAATATCAGCTATAGCCATAGGGAATCTCAAAGCTGGTTTCTCTTTGTGCAGTTTACCACTCTCCAGATTTTCCCAAGCATCCAGTCCTCTTCGATTAAGAGTTTCTTCCACCCAAACTTGGATTTTAGAAGTAATGGACCTCCTTGATCTTGACTTGGCCCCAAGATTACGAATCTAGACCCCTCCAACTCAAACTAATCTCTAGAAAATAATCTCCCACGGTGCATCAACCCCATCACAGTGATTGATAACTCTAACAAGGAGCCTTCTTCCCTTGCCACCCATCAGGCCTCAACATCCAATTCCAACACAACTTGACATCCTTCCTATTTGTCATGGTTCTGTTTATTTTGCAATTGCAATTGCAATTATATTGTACTCCTTCCTTTCTTTTAGATTTAGCTTCTAACTTTGGGGTTAGCTATCTTCCTATTTTTAATGCAGTAGAATTAGACACTACTTTTGCACTCCCACTGTGTATTGAAATTTGATACTGGATGTACTTTCAAGTCCCATTGACCTACTTAGTGTGGTAACTTGGACATTAGTAAAATTATCTTATCGTATCTAAACAGTGTGATATGTAGATATGGATGTCGGTAAATATATAGATACATACAACAATTCTGAAATTTGTTAAAAAGGTGATGTATCCAAACTATGATTTCTAAAGATACAGGAAATATTATTGCTGCTAGATATGAAACAATGTACCTCATACGTGCAATAAAAATAAGATATTTGCTCATAAATAAAAAACTAAGGACACTTAGTCTACAATATATGTATGGTGCTTGCATAATTGTTTTCACAATTTTCCAAGGTAGAAAATCAACTAGTGCAGCTGGAAAAAGTGCTAAGAGCAATCCCAAATCTATACAGCTGAATAAATCTTAGCTCAAGAAATAGTCAAAATCAATGATGAAAAATCAAACTTGAGAATAACTCAGTGGGGTTCAACAACTTGCAAATTTGGAAAAACTCAGGAAAAATCAACATTTACAGGCTGCTTTCTTCGCACCAGTAGAATTTTAAAGAAAAACCATAGTTCTATACAATTGGGTAAATTTGTGATTTTTATATGGTGCTTTTTTGGAAGGGGAAAAACTTGGTGGCCATTTGAAAAATCAGAAATTTTTTCTACTCTAGTAAAGAAACATATGCATAATCCATCCAAGTATTACCAGTAACATAAATGTACTGAAGGATAAGTGACATCCTAGGAGGTAACCACCATGTGCACTAGGCCACATGCTATTTGAACAAATTTCTACTAGACATGATTTGGATTCCACTTGGATCCCAATGCAATGTACTCATAATAGAAATACCATGAAAGACCTAAAACAGGAAAGATAAGAAAGCAGAAGCTCCCTACCTTTATCAAATCTAACATCCTTTCAACAAGTTCTTGGTCTTCTACTGTACTAAGGCTGCCAGACCATGTAAAGACAATTGCACCCACTTGCAAGATATAACAATATGATGAATTCAAAGATATTTCCACCTATGTCAAATGCTCAAAAATCAGTAAGGTACTTATAATAGAGGAAAGTAAGAAGTGTGATTTTGATAGATCTATAAAAGCACAATATCTCATGTAATTACAATGCCTACTATTCTTTGATAGAAAACTGAAACAGTGAAATACCTTGCATATTTGTACAATTATGTAGAACTTGCACTGTAGAGGATAGCTGGTATGTTGATTGCGAGATAATATTATTATGCCATGTGCCACTTAATATGAAAATGATAAAAGAACCTGTCATGTGGCTATGAATTGCATATTTGAAACTACCTTAAAAATCCTATGGTCAAAATGTTATTTCGGTAAAACTTTAGCTTTCCAGGGATAGGGACAATATGACAATGTGGCATGACATATAATTTAGGTTAAGGCAGAAAAATATGTAAAAGATGGTAATGGAGATATATCCTGCTTCAGAAATGGTTTTTGTGCAATAGTGCATACCATAGCCAGACCATAATTGTTATATATATATATATATATATATAT
>LPNX010598096.1:66719-93255 GCA_001517045.1 Pseudotsuga menziesii
TAAATCCACAATAAATTGGGAAGAACAAAATGACTTTGTCTACCCACTGCTTATCTTGCTTCCCTTTTCCTTCCCCACTTTATTTTATACAACGACAATCTACCTGGCTAACATGATACCTTCCACTTAACTTAGTCTACCCACTTCCAAGTTTCCTCCAAACCCTTCCTTACCCTTCCATCCTTTTCTTTATGCAACAACAAGCTACCAGGCAAGCATGATCCCTTTCAAGCATCTTTCCAATAAGCACATGAGAGGTATATTTGAGACATGTAAACCCAAGATAGAACTTAGAAAGAAGTAAAGAGATAAATTATATTATTGTTCACTCATAAACAAAGATTTGTCATTATGACAAAAAACCTGACCAACAGTAGAAGCTATGAAGTGCCTACATCCTAAACATTTCTCTAGATCCATAAATATCCTATACTCTCCCCAAAACACAAATATTCCACGATTCACTCATAAATGACTGATATTTCAGCAGCTTGAATAGCCTCTTCAACATACCAATTTCTAGCCCTGGATACCTTATGTTCTTTGAAGTTCCTGATTCCTTATAGCCAGAACATGCACAAGTCCACTTACTCTAGGATCCTACTCAGATACCTTATTTTCTTCAAAGTTCAGAGATCCACCACAAATCTCCATGCAACTTAATATTTCAAGCAATATCAACAATGCATGGATTGCAAGTTGTTATAAAGTTTTGGACTTGGTCACTTGCATAATTGTTAAAAGTAAATGTCATGTTACATGATTTGAATATTAGGATCAATGGTGATGTTTGCATAGTACATAAATCATGCCAGTCATTTTTCTGCATAGGTAGATAATCTACTATATGATTGTCGCATCTTATTTGGAAAATTGGCAAAAGCTTTTTCAATACTACAGTGGTAGACACACATCTAACTTGCTTTGTACCATGCACCATAATCTACTTTAGCTAGGGAACAATATTCCTATAAAATTGTATTACACAACGTGCTTTAGAACATCCACATGCCTACATCTTAGGCATAAAATAGAAAAGTAATTGTGGTATAGGTTCTACCGGTTCAACTTGAATTTATTTCATATTTTTAGGCCCAGTTCCTTGCACTCTAAAAAATGCCAGTCCATCTTCTTTGTAGGTATCATCAGCAATCCCTTTTTCTACAATGTACCTCTTGTATCCAGAGCTAAGTCTTCCCTGGAAAAGGTGTAAAAGAAACGGATAATTAGAATCACGATCATAATTATTACCTCCATTGGGCTAGATCTTGGTGAACTCCATCATAGAAAGCTCCTCACATAACTCACAAATGCTTAGTAGAAAACAGGAATTTGCAAGTAGAATTCAAACATATAACATATGTCCAGGCTTTCAGGCAACAATTGATGTCCAAATAGAAAGTGTTCTAAAAGAGATATTCAGAGTACCTTAAAGACAATGAAGCTTTGCAAGATCGCAAAAAACTGGATAGGCTCTTTGCCCTCAAATATCTTAGCCTATATGTACACAAAATCACTATACAAGTCAATAATTCAAACGTGAAAAGTTAACCAAAAAACTCCACTCAGCATGTCCAATCAACAATGGGGGTCACAAACATGTACAAAAGTTAAACCATTTTGCAAAAAAAAAAATCCCTTTACAAGCCTGTAAATATCGAGAATGCAAAACAATGCATTAGATACTATATGAAAGGCATCTTGTAGTTGTCTGAAAACCAAAAGTTGAAAAGAGTATAAAACCTGAAATGGTTGCGCTTTCAATGACTTCGCCATTTTACTCATTACTGATAATGTAGCAGCCCTTTCTTCCCGAAAAAGCAATCGCATTAGTTATTTAAATGTTTCAGTATATAACAAAGATAACTTTGTATTCTGCCATTACAACCTAGCATGGCAATATTAATGAATGCCCCAAAATACTAGCATTCCAAATTAGTCAATCTATCACTTTAAGTGACACATTGATAAGTTACGACCTACTAATAAAATCAGAAAAATGAACTCACAACCTTCTCTACATCAACATATCCAAATTTCACAGACCAAGATATTTGAGTCTTATATCGTTCATTATCAAGAGGATCTACAATCTTGCATGTTCTGGCTGAATGTTGGATGCTAGCTTGATGCATATGATGTAGAGTTACAATCTTCTACATAGTTGTCCTTATTTATCATTCTCAATTAATGACACTCAGGGCTAAGAATGTTTCCTTGGGCCTACTGATGAGAAGATATGACATAAAGAATTTGAAGACATAACATATAGAGATAAGTTTCCGAGGAAAAAAAACATATAGAGATAAGGAAAGTGCTCCTTTTGAATCACAAGGATGGAAATTAACAATCTTTCTTTAAGAAAATTTAAATGTAGGACAGTATATACACTTTAATAAGCACCCTATAAATATTCTTAGCATGAATCTAGCTCCCTTAATTTGTTTAAAGAATGTGAATACGGGTAGGGATAACGTTAAATGTGTTTGCCACCAAAGGCTGATAAATATCATGAGTTCCTAGATCGTAGAAAATCAGTGACAGATAACATTGTCAGCAATTTTGAATCTTTTAAACATGGAAACACAGAAGAGAGCATTCAGGTTTGAAACTGTAAAAAAAATTGAAGGGTGATATGTTCAGGAAGCTATGTCTGCATGTGTTGCAGAGGCTGCAACTGCTTTAGTGGAGCCAGTGGCAACTGGTGTGACTGGACAAGATGATGCATAGACGATTTCTGTAGTTAAAAAATATTATACTAAATGCTTTGATAATGACAAGAAGTCAGTTAAGGGAATTGAGGAATGTGTCAAGGTAGACACATTGATCCAAAAAGAAGCAACCAAAACAAGAGGTAGTAAGAAACCTGTGGTGTCTTCAGATTCATATCAATCATCTATAAGGTTTTATTTAGAACCTACTAAATGGGTAGAGGAGAAGCAAATGGATCCATGGTTTGAAGATTCAATGTCGTCTAAGCACATGGACAAATGGAATATTGGAGATAAGGATGAGAGGAGTGCACATGCTAAAATGTCTACTGAATCATTGGCTGATCCAAAAATGGAAGAACAAAAGCTACAAAGCATGACTGCACCAGTGATGTCTTCTCCAAAGAAGCAAGATGTTTCAAATTTAGCTTCAAGGAAAGTCAATTCAATCAGCACACCTCCTATCAAGGCTTATGTTGCACAAAAGGGTGAGGCTGAGCAATATGAATACAAGTCAAATGGCATCAGGGTGAATAAATCTTGTGCGACCCCAAGAAAGAAAAATAGCAGAGGCCTTAAGAAAGATCATGGGCAGTCTGGCTCAGAGAAGTTTAACCAAAAAAATTAGCTAAGTAGTTGTCTGTTCACAAGCATGAGCAAGTTTCCCCTATGAAATATGGCACCAAGCCTTCATCAGAAAAGGTGATAGGTTCATTAAAATTTAAGGTGACGATAAACGATACTGCAACAATGAAATTGAATGGTGTGTCACTATCTACAGAGTTGCATTTAGAAAAATCAAACAAGCTTAGACAAGTGTAAGTCTTATATTAGTTGTGTGACCATCCACATGAAATAGTATTACAGTGACATTCTTAAAAAAATGGATTCTCAACAATCCAAGCCTAAAATTTAATTCACTTCTTTATTCAACAGAGTACGGAGATCACATACCTCGGACTTTGTGGAACATATATCCATGCATAGTGAACAGAGTCCTTGAAAGTCTTCGTGCATGCTGAGACAATATATTGAATAATGTGCATATGCAACCACCAGCTTTCTGCCTTACTAATAACTACACCTCCAAGCCATATCCATATGTATCATATCCAAAAAGAAATCTAAGAACTGGAATACGTATTCTCATCCATATCCTATTTTTGTTCTGGTAACTACAACTTAAAACCTACATAAGTTCCATATGGTAAACAAGTAATATCTGACATAAAAGGAAAAATAACACTAATTCTTAGATCAAGGACATGAGAATTAGATGTGTCATTAAAGGAAAAGAGAATTATAAAGTAAGCTTCCTATAATTTTCAAGAAAACCAATACTTTTCAATAAAACCAAACAAACATAATTTTCATCTCTTTCAACTTAACGCTCCATTATTCATTGCGTTAAAGTTGGTCCTCGAGAATCATCAAATGCCATGTATAGTAACAACTTGATAAGGTAATGTACAATAGATATCAACAGTAAATAATCATAACCAATATTTGAATCAACCATATACTCAGATTTTTCAGATTTGATCTTGTCACCAAAGGGACAAGTCAATCTAGACAAATAATTTATGTACCTTGAGAGAGATCCAGAGAGGGTTAAAGCATAAGCATACTGACAACATACTGACCCAGACTTCTTAGTCAACAAGCACATTCATACCCAGTACAATCAATCTATCAACACAGTCATGCTGGGTAAGGATGCAGTCACATATTGCAGAGACACACAAGCATACTTTGCATAGTCATGCTTGAAAAAACACAGTCCACCCATAAAGTGAAACTCGCTGTCACACTGGGGAAGACCCCACAGTCCACACAAGAAAACAGGCTCATGGTCACCTCATGGTCACGCTAGGGAAGGACCCACAGTCCACCCGAGAAAACAAATCATGGTCATGCTATAGAAGGACACACAGTCCACCAAGAAAACAAATCACAGTCACGTTGGGGATGGACCCACAGTCCACTCAAGAAAACAGATCACGGTCATGCTGGTGAAGCACCCATAGTCCACCAAGAAACAGATCATGCTCATGCTGGTGAAGGACACACATTCCACCCAATAAAACAGATCACAGTCATGCTGGAGAAGGACCTCTCAAGGTATCACTAAGGAAGCGGTTTTTCAGTCGTGTTGAAGGACCCACAATCCACCAAGAAAGTGCAAAGAAACAAATCACGGTCACGCTGGTGAAGGACCCACATTCCACCAAGAAACAGACTCATGGTTACACTATGGAAGAACCCACAGTCCACCTAAGAAACACGCCACGGTCACGCTGGGGGAGGACCCACAATCCAACAGAATCATGGTCACGCTGGTGTAAAGTGACCACGTGGAAGGTGTAACAAGGAAATCCCAGTCATGGGGGTGGTGCAACAAGATATCACATGGAGCATCAACAAAGACCGTGCAAAGATCACGTAGAGGGAGAGAGTTTAGTCACGCTCCTTAAGGTAAGGTATCAAAACATTAATAAACATCACTTATGGACAAAGTAAGATAAAGGATCATGAGTCAACCTAGGGGACCACAACAAAACAAACAACAAACCCAAAAGGTAAAGGTGAACCATATAAGGTGGACATGCAACTCCTTTATAAAACCAACAAGAACAATAATATTTTTTCTCTCTCAAGGTACATTGATTTATATTTTTTTTCATCACTGTATAAGATTCATTGGTTATAGAAAGTAGAACCAATTATACCCACTCCATACCACAACAGGTGCACAACAATGAGTTTTATAACAAGAGATTTCCACACCATAGCCATCTTTCGAATCAACAACAATCACAATTTCCTAATGAGTTAATATGCACTCCACACAAACATGACGAAATTAAAGGACGTGATATGCCATTTAAGAAAAAAATTAGAAAACACATTTCAAGAAACACACATTAAGTAATATTCCATTTAAGTATTGAAGTAGCAAAAGAAAGTATATGAAAACTCTAACATGGGCATGGGCACCAAAATTTGACAAACACAAACTGGTTTCATCCTTTTAAAAGTAATATTAAACATAATTGTTGAACTAGCCAACAGTTTAGTAACCCTCAAGAACCATGCTTCAAGAACGCATAGAGAAATATTTTACAATCGATAACTTCACATAGATTTATCCCAACTGTTCAACATCCAAACCATTCACTGCACCTGAAGATAAGATAAATTAAAATGAGTATAAAATGAGTATGAAATTTATACAAACGAATCAACAATAATACAAAAAATACTCTTCATAAATAAGTTATAAGATAGTAGCACAAAAGATAAGATAAATTAGAATGGTTTGAAATGTAACACCTCGGTTTTGACCCCGTTTGCATTAAATGTATATGATGTATATATTGTAATTAATCGTGGTGTGGAGCTAAAGGAAAAAGCCCCATCATCGATTTGGTTGTTATATGTTTCGGTGATTGAAATCGTTGCCGATGGAATATTGTGCTATCCGGCACATATTAATTCTGGCATCATGTAATTATGCGTTTTTAATTAAAATGAACCCCAACCAGCTATGTCAATGCAACCATAATGAAAAGGGCATGATTTTCCTAAGGATAAGGGGGGGATTATTAAAATTTGGGCCAATGGGGAAAAGCCAAGTGTCAACTGTTAAACCCCTTTAGTTGTCACCCACCCTTTTGACTTACTCACCCTTCCTTGTCTCAATAAGTCAACTACCACATTAAAAACCCATGACGTTAGTTGGGTAGTTATTGCTGGGCAGGGGTGTGTGGCAGGACTGTCAGTCCTTGCCCACACACACACTCCACTAGTAGACTCTTCACCCTCACGTGGGAAGGGAAACGAGGACCCCATTCTTCATTGTTTCCTCACGTAGAGAGAGAGAGCCGTTTTCCTGGAATTCACGATTTTCCTGTGTATGTGCCATTCACGTTTTGGGATTGTTGGGAGTTCTCATTTATGATTGGGATTCTTGGTCATTTGATACTCATGTGCAGGCTTGGAATTCACCTCCACGCAGGTTGTCTTTCTTTCCTCACGTAGCTGAGAAATCACCATTGTCTTCACCACGATTTTGGTTTGCTGTGGGTTCCTGTACGTTACAGTGTGGGTTGCTAGGGATTCTTGTTGAGTCGTTTTGGCCACGATAGGGCCAAGAACGACTCAGGAATCGAATTCCCAGTCAGAGCTGTGAATTGCCCGTTTTGCTGTGTGTATGCAGTGGTTGGTCTTTGGACTGTGTTGGAGTGGGAATGAAGGCTTGGTATGGTTGATAAACCTGGTGTGTTTGGGAGCCACATAGACAGAGTTAGAGGGCTGGCTTTCTTCTCCACAACCCCTGAATAGAACTGGAAGGGAAGTTAGGGCCCGAGGGACTGTGTAGCAGAGAAGGGACTGTTTCCTCGTGTTGGGTGTGTGTGGGTGTCCTAGAAGTCATGCTAGCTTTGGTGTAGGTGTCCTTAGATCTTCAGCGAGCCCACTAGCTTAGCATTCAGCTTTTCCCAGCTCCTTGATGGCCTGATAAACCCAACTGTGTTGGCTTGGCTGATTTGTGTATCTTTGGCTATGTGTGAGCTTGCTTAGTTCCTTATTCCTTGGGGAATCATGCCCAACTCGGGGGTGGCAGTGTTGTTGAGAGATTAAGGAGCACATTGGCCTATGGTTGGGTGGAACGTTGTAGCGACGTAGGTGGTTGCAGGACGAATTCTTCATAAGATAAGTATTCTTGTGTTCAATCTCTGCAATCATATTTGATGTTTAATGAATTATGATGAACATGTTGAATGCCTGAATGTATGTTTTTCTTCCGCTGTATGTTGAATAATTATGCATCTCTGCATGTTTTTCTTCAAAGCATTTCAGTTTTTATCATGCACATGTTCATGGGGATAGTTTCTCATATAATAATGGTTTGGTAGCGTCCTCTTCGTCGGTCGGAGGGTCGAGGACGTTACAGTGTGGTATCAGAGCCCACGTTGCAATATTGGGCCTCTATGGGCCAAGGAGATCAGCTAGTAGAGGCAGGTTTCCCTCTGCCCAGAAGAGAAAAAAAAAGTGTGTGAGAATGACAGTAAAATTTTGAAAATTTTTATAAGTAAGAAAAATATCGAATGGCTCAGGCTGAAGCCCATCCGATCGTTGGATGACTTAGCTGGAAGCTCATCTGATACACCGGATATCCTAGGAAGAATTCCACCCGACAAGGAACAGGCGGAAAGAAAATTTCAAAAATTGGCACAAGTTTGCAACTTGTCGGTGGTCTCGGTTGAGAAGAGCTGAGGGTCTCGGCTGGGAGGAGCCGATACGTCGGCTCAATTAGCCGGAAGGACTTCCGATGACGCCGGAGGAGAAAATGCGAAGGGATCCGAAGAGAAAATTTTCCAAGTATTGAAACTGACGGAAGGCGTTAGCTGAAGCCAGTCGATACGTCGGCTCAGTTAGCCGGAAGGACGTCCGATGACGCTGGGGGAGAAAATGCGAAGGGAGCTGAAGATAAAATTTTTGCCGAATTTTTTTTTCGAGTGTCAAAATCATCGGGAAGTGTTCGTTGAAGCAGAGCCGAGGTGTCAGCAAGGCTCGCCTGAAGGAAGCTGAAGCATCGGAAAAATATAGATGATCTGGCAGCCGATGCGGCGGCAGAAGAAAGAGGAAGATAAAAATAAATTTTCCGAAAATTTTTCTAAGTCCAAGTAACGTTAGAAAAATTTAGAGGATCGGTTAGCTGATGTGCATCAGAAGGTAGAGGAAGATCGGTTCACAACGTCGGAAAAATTTAGAGGATCGGTTAGCCAATGTGCGTCGGAAGGTAGAGGAAGACCGGTCCACAATGTCGGAAAAATTTAGAGGATCGGTCAGCTGATGTGCGTAGGAAGGCAGAGGAAGATCGGTCCACAATGTCGAAAAAAATTATAGGATCGGTCAGCCGATGTGCGTCGGAAGGCAGAGGAAGATCGGTTCGCAACATCAAAAAAATTTAGAGGATCAGAAAACCGATGTGCGTCGGAAGGCAGAGGAAGAATGATCTGATGTGCATTGGAAGACAAATGAAGATCGGTCCACCGAGGTATCAGAAGCATAGTCCACTAGTGATCCGATACATCGAAAGGCTAGTTGGGAAGGGATCCGACATGACAAATTTTTTTTTTGGGAGTTTTTAGTGGGATTTTTTAGCAGATTTCAGTAGTTTTTAAGTGGGATTTTCAGCGGATTTACAGGGTAGAAAAGGGGGAAAATGGCAGCAATCTTATGCACTAGATTGCACGAAAATCAAATGAGAAGTTTTGCTTCCGCTGTATGTTGAATAATTATGCATCTCTGCATGTTTTTCTTCAAAGCATTTCAGTTTTTATCATGCACATGTTCATGGGGCTATTTGCTTGGATAGTAATGGTTTGGTAGCATCCTCTTTGCCGATCGGAGGGTTGGGGATGTTACATGAAAAATCAAATGTATGTTTTGCTTCCACTGTATGTTGAATAATTATGCATCTTTGCATGTTTTTCTTCAAAGCGTTTCAGTTTTTATCATGCACATGTTCATGGGGCTAGTTGCCTGGATAGTAATGGTTTGGTAGCATCCTCTTCGCCGGTCGGAGGGTTGGGGATGTTACATGAAAACTTCACCTTATTTAAATTTTTAATGAAATCCTCAAAAATTCTGTGGTCACTTTCTTCTAACTTGTATGTGTCTTTCTTCATATTGTATGATAGGTTTGCCATTGCTATAACAGATTCAAGTTGTATGAATAGATGATCCGTTGAATCATACTTGTACATGCGTTGCCTCTTTATTCTATTGTACCAACAACATTGAAGCTCAACACCTTCAGGCCTATCCAAAAGATCAATGTCATTATGGTAATCAAACACCCTATTACCATTCTTCTTTCTTATTCTTTGAAATCTTCCAATGTACCAAGTCCTAGAAGAAACACCGTGCTTTGTACTTTGAGATACACCTTTTCTTATAGTACGTTCAGCTACAGCTATAGACTCGCTCTCAAACAACACCACACAATCTGATCCAATTCCAAAACCAATTGCAACACCCTTTTTGGAGGCCCTCTCATCTCTCCTGAAGTATACTCCATTCCTCACTTTAGTCAATCTATCTTTCGATAATGCCGGGTTTCCATTCAATTGACTAACCATACAAGATTTGTACATGTCCTTTCCATCGAGCTCCACCACTGGTTTGGTAGTTATGTTTACATTTTCATCAACGAAATCTAAAATTCCATCCAACTCGTGCCTCCACTCACTTTCCATCATTTGCAATTCACTATCATTGAGTACCATAAAAGATGAAGATTGGAATATGGATGTGGAATGACTCGGTGGAGAATTATCAACTACTTCATCCACATCTTCAAATGTTGGAACATTGTGATCCTCTATCCATGGTTTAAACCACCAAGAATCTTTTGTGTGTCTTTTTTGTTGCATGCCAAGACCTTGTAAAATTCCCTGTGCATCCTCCAATCCTATCTTGAGAGCTTCTATAATATTATTATATGTGGAAATTGAATCATATTGTGACAAGACATCATCTTCCTCTACTATTTTTTGATGCAATTTGTTCCAGATACTCATTTTTTTCTTATGAGATTTATTGAAGCGAAGCCCTTGGGGATTCGATTCTTCTTCAGCAACTCTATTAAGGGTTCCAATAGCATGAAGTAAGTTAGCAAAATCATATGCCCTCTCTACTCCAACCATGCCACCAACTTTGCTAAAGAAGTTCTCACATACATCTGACCCAATTAGGTGCAATGCACATGGTAAGTTAGAGTATTGATCACGAAATAATCTCATCAACAAAAACGCAAAGTGGCAAGAAATTTTCACATCTTGATATGCCTCTCTGCTAATGAAATTAATGTTGACATTAGTATTTTCCTGTTCTCTGACCCAACATAACCATAAGGTGAAGAAATGATGGATTCTTGAAGAATTTCACACTCTTTCCCAAAGAGTTAAACTAGGAGACAAAAAAAATCAATATAGTCAGCAACGATTGCTAGATAGGTCTCTGTACCCGATGTCCTCTCTGTCTTGCCACCTGTACTTCTCATTTCCTTCAAGCACCTCTGGACATTCCTTGAAGCAATACGTTGTGCTGAACCCCAGTTTTGGCAATCAATCCTCTCTATATCCTCAATTTTAAGCTTGTGGTCATCCACTTTAAAATTGTTATAAACCATTTTTACATGGTTAAAACTAATCAACTCTTTTCCAACAATCAGATCTCGTCGACCACTAAACAAAGGATTCACTAGATTTTTGCCATTGTGGATGTAATCTTGGTCATGAAGTCCTATTACTTTAAAGCCATCATACAATCCAATTAGCCTCCACCCTTCCCAAGGAAGTTGATATCTCATGCCTGTCGTTGATTAATAATCCTTCAACATAAGCATTCTTCTCCTACTATCCCCATCTGAGGAATGACCAATAATAGATCCTAAAAAATATTTCACATGTTTCTTCCATAGGTCTTCTACTTTTTCGCATTGTCGATGGACAAAATTTGCATCAAACCTGTTGCACGTTGGATGAACAACCACAACCAAATGAGGAAGCTTCTCATGTAAAGGGTTTGCAATAATAACATGTGCATAATGGCCAATCACACAATTCTTGAAGACATCTGTAATAATCTCATAGCCTGCAACGCCCTCACCAACTGTCACCAAGAAATGTGATTGGCACTTATGTTCTGCTTTCTTACCACAAAAACCCACCAACGTATCACTTTTTTCTACCCACCTTACATATTTTTTCACAACAGTTTCATCTTCAGCAAGGCATACAGGAATTGGGCCCTCTATACCATGTTTGGGTTTATAGGAAGCATAAACTTTTCTGATTGTCTCAAAAATGTACTCTTGCTCCCCTGGGATATATGTCAATGATTTTCTAACTTGCCTTAAAGTCGTAGATATCGAAGGGCCATCCAGATTCAAGCTAATAAAGCTATGTAATCTAGGACCTCCCCATAACTTAATCATCTCATAAATGGATTGAGTGGATGCACTATACCTTCTACTCAACTTTGAACGAACTAGGTTGTGAAATATATCTTGAACAAATTCCCAAAATGCATCTTTACCTTGTAATTTTCCTTTCTTATGAGCCTCACACACATCCTTGCAAAACCTGAACACATCCTTCCTTCCTACAGATTCGAACAACTTTTCCCTTAGAGACCTTGTTCTAATAGACAGTGTAGCAACCTTTGTCCTCTCCCACAAAAGAGATAGCATTGTTAACCTATGTGTAGCATTTGCTTCTCTTGCAACAATTTTGAGTTCAATTTGAGTCAAATGGTCCAACCTTCTCCCTTTCCCTGTATCTCTCCCATGTGTTTTCATGTTGCTCCTTGATTTGCGATATAATCGCATTCGAAATTCATCACAATTAGGTATCATCTTACAAAAATTACATGTCAATGAATCAAAAGGTATTCCTGTTTCAGAAACCCTCTTGCAATGAATATGTCTGTATGTACCATTAATACTGCATTCAGTACCATGATAATTTAGTGTTCTCCTGGTATGTTTCTCTATGGCCCACATTTTCCCACCACGTTGGTCATCCATTAGAACCTTTCTGTCCAATCTCTCCCCTCTTCTCTCAAGATAGGGATCCCAATACCCCCAACATAATAATATTGGGGGAGGTATTTGACCTAGAACAAGATGAAAAAACACATTGGTTAATGATATACTAACTGCTACTAACAAGTAATAACAAATAAAGTAATGTGCATATTCAAATTCAATTTAAATTAAAACTTGGATAATTTCCACACCTGAAGTAGAAGGATGTGGACTTGTATAAGCCCCATGTAATGGTGATGGTAGTGATGGGATCAAGAACTTAGACAAACTTTGTTGGGACTTTTCATTGGTAGGCTTCTTCGGTCTCCCAACTGTTCCACTCCTCAACACAACTGTATCATGTGAAGCCTCAACTGTAGTATTAGTAGTGTTCTTCTTTGATTTCATGTGTTCATTTAGAGAACTGACAATATTACCACTTGCCAGCACCAAAGAGAACCATCTATTACATCATGTACATTCCACTCTTACTTTTTTCTTGTCCTCATAGTTTGCAAGTGTTGCTTCCACCACCTTGAACAAATTAGGCTCTTGCATTTGGTTGGAATCATGTAGAAGTTTGATTGCTTGATCAATATCAAGTTGATCTCTAGCCACTGTTGTCTACTTTTCTTTGTTACCTAAAGGAATTTCATTAATTCCCAACATTGAAATTTGACGTTGATGGGACCCTGTTTTCATATGATTGTTTTTGAAGTTACGAATTGTTCGCGCTTCCTGCAAGGATACTTCCCCCGTTCCATAATCAATGCCAAAGATTTCACAACGGATCTTTATATTAGGTTTTCCATTTTCTAAATATACCTTTAGTGTTAGCTTCTCCTTGACACAATCTTCCATTAAACTATTCACTTTATGTTCCCAAGATGCCAATACATTAGGATCAACCACAACTCATTCCACTGACTCGGACACATTACCAACTCTTGGTTGTTTATGCATAGGTTCCTCCACATTCGCTTCAATGTTTTCAGAGATTGGCGTTCCCTCCATTACATTTGATTCCAATGTATCAGCAACCATTGTGCATACTTTCCTCTTAATGCCTACATTTGTTGTTGTAGGTTTCCTTCTTTCCTCTTGCTTTGCATTTAAAGGACATCCAGTTGAGCCAATAATAAAATCAAAAGGATATTCAACGACTTCATCATTCACAATTTCAGAATGGATATCAGCATATGTACAACCATTTTGACACTGGAGTGTGCCAAGGGGACAATTCTCTTAACCAATAAAAATTCCAAAGTCCACAATATCACTTGGATCCATCTGCATTTACATCCATGTGTACCTTTTAGTTGGGTAAGAAATGAATAAAATTATAACATTTTTTTCAGAAGTTTGGATATAATAAGGCTACGAAATGAGGTGAGTGCATCCATAAATAAATGAAAAAAAAGGTAATTCAAATTTACACATGCATATTAGTTCATTAATAAAACAAAGAGCTAGGAAGCAAGGTATGCACTTTGAATTCAAATCTCTAAAAAGGATGAAGAAATCTTACTATCGGGATGAAAAACCTTGAAACAAAATGTATTGTTAGTGGCTTATTCAAATATCCCTCCCCAAACTAAAGAGTCGACTTCAACGTACCTACAGAAGATCAAAAGGTGATCAAAACAACAGATGAAAAAACATAGAGGTGACCAAAGGACTTTGTTCTTTTTGGAATTTAGTCTTGTTCTTTTTGATGGAAATGCCCCAAGCATTACAATCCACTCTAGGAAATGATAAAAACATCTTAATTGACTAATATTCCCAACCTGCAAGCCTAAGCCCTATTCTCCATGGTGTTTGGCCTTGGGGTAAGAGAAAAAACTTAGTAATAAGTGAACTCGCCTAATAAATGAAGAATGGTCCAAGGAGAGATAAATTTGTTCAATAGTCACTCACAAAGCTCAAGTAAATCATTTTGGAAACTTCCTACATAAATGCAACAACTCTTAAATTCACTCCCTAGATCTTTGAGATCAATTTTGCATCCAAATGGTGAAGATTATGTAGTTGTTAGAGCTTCCACAACTCGACAACACAATGAAATTGCAGCCATAACACTTTAAGCGACCTAAATCTCTCACATTAGTGTGAATAGGTATTGTAGCTCTAATGACAGGTAACAAAGAGAAATCGACAAGATTTTGGAAGGGAGGCATTTAATTTCACATCATAATCTTAATATGCATACTCCTTTTATCATCAACATTGTAGACCTAGTCAAACTGATGTAGACCGTGCTGGAATTACTCTTACACAAGTTTTTAGCTATGTAGAAGATATGTGATGACACATCCTTTGTTAACATAACATTGGACTGGTCACCTTTTGGTAAACAAGGAACATATACTATAGAACGCATAACATGTTTTATAAATGTTATATAATATGAAAAAAATTAATTATCAAACTTCATATAACGACAATTAATATTAAATATAGTTCTGAAATTACTCTTCTTCTATTAAATAATTTAGCTATGTAGAAGATATGCTATGAAATATTCTCTGTCAACATTGGATTGGTCACCTTTTAGGTTGTAAGCAAGGGGCATATGCCAAAAATGAATTATCAAACTTCATGTAACGACAATTAATATTAAATATAGTTCTGAAATTACTCTTCTTCTATTAAATAATTTAGCTATGTAGAAGATATGCTATGAAATATTCTCTGTCAACATTGGATTGGTCACCTTTTAGGTTGTAAGCAAGGGGCATATGCCAAAAATGAATTATCAAACTTCATATAAAGACATCTAGTTCAGAGACTCTTCCAGATAACTACATTGAGAGGTCAGATAACCAACTTCACCACCAAGATCAAAATACCAAGGAATACATCCCATCTTCATCCTAACTTCAAAAGATGTCTACAAGGGAATACAAGAAGAACCCAATCATGGCTTATCCAGGGAGGCACTTATGGACCTGCCAAGAAACTGATACAAGAGGAGATCAACGTCTGCCTCAGACATCCAAAGGATGTGAAAAATATAAATTCTGTCATACTCTTGAAAAAATAAACATCAAAGATGTCAAAGAGAGTAGGTCAAGCTCAAATTAAAAGAGCTTCATCGATCCATTCCCCACTATTTCACCTTCACATATTTTAGTGAACTGTAAGAGGTCAGATGCCATAGAGAGTGCCTCCTTGGATAAGCCATTTGCCTTCTTGTTGTATTCTCTATAGACATGAGCAAAATCAAGAGAAAGAAAGGATGATTCGAGATTCCTGATATTTTGACACCATCCATATTCCTGATTCTTGAGAAAAGTTATCATTGTCATCAAAGCAACTACTTCCCTCACTTTGGGTTTAATCCAACACATGGAGGTCTTACCTAAGAGCAACTAAGTTGTAAAAATAAATGTAATTTCAGAGAGACTTAGGTTGCTACATCAACTATGAATGATTTCTTGCTGTAAATCAAGTTGATGTTAAATAAATGTTTTCAGAAAGATGTTTGTTGATGTTAAGTTGATTTCAGAAATGATGTTAAATGATTTCAGAACCGTTTTCAATTTTCTTTATTAGTGCAGAGTTACAGTTCAAATATTAATTAATGTATGTGTAAATTCCTTTGAAAACTGCAGATCTGAATTATTAATTCAATTATTGCTATAAAACCTGCCAAAAATGTGTCTTTTAAAACAACTATGGTCCATTTTGTAGATTTTGTAAGATCTTAGCTTTGTCTAATACCAAGTTTACATTTTTTCTATGATGCTTATTGATGCACAATGTGCTATGAATCCAAAAGACACCAACAATATTTTTTGGTGCTACTTTAATTAGGTGAACCATGGCTTGAGTATAAATGTAGAGTAGCCTAGTTGGGAAAGAAGCTTCACAAATATATTCACAAGTCCCCAAAAATCTTCATAGAAGCTTTAAATATTAAATGTGAATGATAAAAACCATCAAACGTACACAATTGAGAACTATGATCATCCCTACTAGAAGTGACAACAATTTATGCATTATATAGTTCTCTAATGACCACATCATGAGGTGTAAATTTCATGTATGCCCATCACCAAAGTGAAAAATTCGATAAATAATGAGTAGATTAGCAAATATTTCAAGAACAAGGAGAACAACATTGATGCATCCATTAGTGAACTACATAGTGTCTCATCCTAAAACATCAACTTGTGTAGAGTCACCAACTACAATCTGCAAAATGCTACTATTAGATGTATAAGGATGCATCTCATGAGATTGAATCATATGGTGTAAGGTGTAATAATCAGGTATTCGGTTGTTTGAATATGCTTATTAGGATTGACTAGATAGTGCATGTAATTTAGTACAAGAAGGATTGGGCATTGAAATTTTGTGCTACTACATGGCTTCATTTAATGGCTCTAGTTTTATCCAACATTTGGATTCATCATGCCCAAGTATGACACAAAAACTACAGATTACAAAAATTAAATAAAAACATTGTAAGATTTATATGGATAAAATTTATATACATGCTATTCCAAAGTAAAAAGGGGCAATTCCAAAAGCATCTGGGCTCAATATATATAAAATATTTGTATATGAATCAAAAGGATAATAAGGAAGGGCACTTAACCAACCAAAAAAAAAAACTTCTCAGTGGAATGTGGGATGAAATGGACCTTCACAAAATCAAGGATATTTTTCTTCGCTTTGTCCACTTCATTGTTGTGTTCCACAAACTATGCAGGATCAGTAGGGACTGTAACCTTCTCATCAACAAAATGCCAAAGGTTAACCTCCTCCAAAAACATTTGATGTCTACATTTCCAAAGAATGAAGATTGTGGCACCTTCCAACAGATCACACTCTCTAAGACCTAGACTGGCCATCCCTAGAACTCCTAGAAAACATCTCAACCAAAGATGTCAGGGTGAAAACAAATCAATAAGAAAAACCTATGACAAGTGTAGAATGCCTCTCTCATGCATAAACAACACTCCAATACCTAGGGAAACTAGGGCATCAGACCCAACAACCCATCACAGGTCTTGATGCTTAATCCTTATTTCAGGGATAAATCATCTTCAATCACTAAAGCTAAGGTATAACACCCAGTGAAATCCTCCGACAAATCCCTCCCATAGGGAGAATCCCACTCCATACACAACTCCTAGAAGATGTTTGATAACATGCTATGATACCATGTTAATTTTTAGCACACGGTACACAGATCTGCACTCAAAAACTAAACCCTAACAATTAGGAAACTAAAAACTACTAACATCTCTCAAAACAACAAAGTCTGAACACTAAACCTGCATACACATACAATCTGAAAAAACAAACAGCAAGTAAAAATCTGAACTCTCAATCACATATGCTTATATTGACTCAGAAATAAGAAATTCAATGCACTAGCTCAAAACTGAAGTCTCACAAACTCCTACTGTCATCTCTGCATAGCGAGCCCTGCCTTTCTTTTATAGAATAAGAAAGGATAAGGTTAAAATGAATTGCAATCATCCATGTGGTGTTCCCTAGGCTAGGAGAAAACCCTAACCCTAACTCTGCCTAGAGTCTACAGGTATCACTCTACCAGGAATAGAATGCCCATTAAGAGAGAATTGAATGCATGAAAGCATATTCCTCCCTCCTAGGCAACTACGACCTATCCCATATTTGGCCCACTCCCTTGATGCATGCACTTTCATAATTTAAGAACTGACCTTAACAAAAGAAAAAAATACCTTTAACTAATGAAAATGCATGTGTTGTCCTGAATCTAGAACAACACTTCTACAACAAGAAAAAGCTAATGTTGGCTCTCTAATGCATGCATCCTCAACCACACCTAGATGACTGCTATGCTTTATAGAGGCCTAATTAGTGCTGCACCTCATCCCTGCCACCACCGCTTCACCCTCATCAAACATGCCTCACTGTTGTGCATAGAAACCTAGGGGAAGGATCTGCCGTAGTTACTGAAGGAAAACAATTACCAATGCAACAGATAAATCTAAGGACAATTATAATATTGGTTGGGGATAACGTTGGGTGTCTATTTTTTCACTTTTTGAACCTATTAACCTCCTTAAACCAATGCCTTTTGGCCTAGTTTTTACATAGCCATTTGCTCACAAATCAACATTATTTTCCTAGCCTCTTGCACACATAAATAAAAGTATGATGAATTATTCTTTACAAATATTTATTAGTTTGTATTTACATGAATTTTAACTAACATTTGGATTATTATAAATGGAATAGACACATTTCATAGATTAAGGATGTCACACTTCACACGCATTCACTACTTTATAAGGCCTTGAGCATAAAAATTCCAACACAAGGTTCAAACGTATAGTCTACATAATTATTCCAATTCTGTAAGTAGTATCAATGCATATATGGTATAAAGGGAAACATACCCTCCCAACTAGCTATCCTGGAATATATATGTGGCATTTACCATAAATTTGTGAAGTACCTGAATTGGGTGTAGTTCTAGAAGTAACATTGTGTAACTAATTGTAAGTATATGGGGTCTTTTAATTGAACAGTTTTAGATAGCATCCCAAACACTATAAAGGATGGCCTCTACTCATTGGAGGGGGGGTATATTATGCATTAGTGTTATCTCTATATTCATTTTCAAGTGAAATGCAGAGAGAAGACGTAATAAGAAGATTGTGGTGTCATTAAAAAGACCAAGAAAAGATATGCTTAGAAGCAATATAATTGATCAAGTGATATGAAGTTGTTGAGTTGATTACAAAACTGAGTACACTCTCTTAGCAAGTCTTGTAGTGTTTTGGCATCATCTTCAAAGATGAAAGTGAAATAGGATGTCATCTATCTTAAAGGAAGATGATTTGATAGCTGTGAAGATCACCTTTCATACCTCAACATGATTAGGGAAAACAACTAGGAGTAAGCATAGAAATTAGAAGCCTAGGGGGATTAGTTCCTATAAATGGAAAGCTACAAGACAAAAGGGACAAACTTCAACAATAAAGCTACACCCATTGTAAAATCAAAGGGATGACAAGTAGCAGAAGACTGCAGACCAAGGATGAATAAGGTGCATGTATTGATTGTGCAAGTCCAATTTGGTACTATTTTGGTAAACCATGATTGAACTATGAACTACATGGCTGAGAGAGTTTTATAGGACTTACGAATCATATTATGACTATTCTTGAAAATTGTTTAAGGGCCCAAGTCTCTACATGAACCATTGTTAAAATCTCTTTGAAGGGCTAATCTAGTTTGATAAGAAGGTACTCATGAACTGATGATACATTGATTATATGACAACCAATTGAAGAATTTGATATATGATTGAAGAAGAAGAAGTCACTAACAGTGAATTGTTGTTCAAATACCCGATCTGAACTAAATTTACAGACTAGGAATCATTTCAACCAAAAGCGGTGATTATATTCATACTCCAATGAAATATAGAGCCGATGTTCTTTATACTTTCAGAGAATAAATACATGAAATAACATAATTTAATTAGCAGGATGTACGTGCCTATTGTTAGATTTTACTGCTTGGTACACAGATCTGCACTTCCTATGAACAAAGACCCTAAACTAGGAATAAGAAAACTCTCTAAACAACTCTAAAACCATAGACTATGTATATACTAAAAAATAGACTATACAATCACTACATATTACAGAAAAAACCTGAACAACAAAGTGTATTTACTTAAATTTGCATTAAAGATTAAACTGGGAATTATGACAGCAAGTACAAAATTCTGCAACTCTCAATCACACACCAATCACATCTTTCTTACAATGCAATAGCTTAAAATTAAAAGTTAAAATTGTGATTTACAATTTCACCGTCACAATTAAATACATGAAACAAAAAAAATAAATCAGCAGAATGTAGGTGCCTACTAGCATCGTGACAGAGGCTCACAAGTTTATAACTGTGAGCACATAATGCTTCTCTAGCTCATAACATCCAATTGCAACGACTAAGACTATGCATCATCCACAATAAAAAGAACGTTAACACCATCGGACACATAAGAGTTTGCAATGCCAAAGGATTCTTTAATCAAATATTAGGCATAAAAAGGAGTCCACGAGTATTTTTCAGCTTTGGAAAAATGTTGACAATACTTGCATAGTGCACCCTATAAATTATGTCATACTTTCAAAATGTCATACTGCTCTTGGAAAGAAGCTGCCAAAGAGGCCATTATCACTAAGAAATAAACCTTGTCTAGTGCACCAAAGCAATATTTAAGAATTCTCCAAGAAAGTGCAAGAGCAATAAACAATTAGATTGCACATATTCATAATGTTGTGAAGGTGTAGTAGAAGATGTGGTCAACTGCTATACAATCACCATGTAGACAAAATCTCGCCCCCCTTAAACCACCATAATAAAGCATGCTAAAAGTTGTCTAGACTCTAAAGATAACAAAGGAACCACAACAGGAACATAAGCCCAACAAAGAAAGACAAATAAAGGAACAGAGCCCCAACAAAGAAAGACAACAAAGGACCACCGGTCAGTCTTAGAAACTCAAAGCCCTTTGGGGTGGATCGAATACAGGTAGACCCATGCATGCATGAGACCTTACTGATTTCACACCGATTTGGCTTGGCTTGAGCACTTACAGCATTGCTAGTAACTTTATTAGACTTGGATGAGTCCCCAAGAAGCACAAGTACCTAATGTCACAGGAACATTCCAATAAGCACATTACTACCCGCAGGCACCTGCGTATATTGGGAAGATGGTGGATTAAAGGGAGGGAAACCCCAACTAAGGAAACCCTATGGAAATTAGCACCACTAAATGGAATACTAAAAGGAGATAGAAACCACATAGAAACCCACCTCCAACGTTAACATTGGTTGCATTGCCACCACTAAAAGCAAAGGTAGATGTCGGCATGGGAATGTCTGTGTTTCATGGATAAAACATTAAGTCTGTTTATCATTTCACTAAGAGAGGTTATATTATCTCTCAGTATAGTATCGAGTATCGGTATTTCATGTAGAGAATATTTGTAGAAGGTATAGCTAGAGTTCAGGGTCGAGTTAGAGTTAGAGTTCTAGGTTGAGTGTTGTTCTGTCGAGGTAGAGGGCAGGCATATCTAAGTTGAAGCAAGTCATAAGCCCATTTATTGTCCCAGCCATTGTTTATTTTCCTAGCCCATGTTGTTTCTTTTGCCAGATGGGGTTTCATCGACTAGCAAGTTTCTTGTCCCAGTCAGTACTGAAGCAAGTAACGAAAGCAGTATAAGCCTGCCCTATGTCCAAATCTAACGATACCATACCATGATCAAAAGGTACAACGGCCCGAGCAACCAAACTTAGCATAGATGTAACCGCTGGAGCAATTCTAAATAGAGATAAATTAGTAGCAACTAGCAATCCCAGAATCCTAGCTTTGCTTTCTCCCCCTAGCTGCGTTAAACTAAGTCAAATGCAATTTTGCTTTAGCAGGAACTTCCCCACTGATGGGCACATAAAAACTTACCCATCACTGCCTCACATTGGACGTTAATAAGCAGATATGTAAGCCATCAGTCGGTCAGTGAGGAGTCACTTAGCTATGTGGAACAGAGCCCCCAACAAAGAAAATAATTAAAAGGAATTTTTAATCAGAGGATTAAACACAGTATCCTTTACCTCCAAGAATGCTATGTGGTGGCTCTCCAACGTGCCTCCTCCAACACTGCTATGCACCAGAGAAACCCACCACAAACCCATGATGTGTCCACGACCAGAAAACTGTGGAAAATAACGATGAAAAAACGCTATGCACTAGAGGACCAACACCGCTATGCACCACGGTGGAAAAAAACAGTGAAAATACGCTATGCACCAAAGGACCAACACTACTACGCACCAGAAAAACCGACCTCCAAATACAAAAAATACGATGGAGAAAACCCGAGAAAAACCACTACGATGGAGAAAACCCGAGAAAAACAACTATGATGGAGAAAACTCGAGAAAAACCACAAGAAAACCCTATGCAGCGATGCAACATCACGCAGGGTGCACGCAAGCTTATGGATTATGGTGGAGGCGTGGGAAACATTGTGAAATAAAATATCCCCCATCATATTGCATATTTATAAAGTAAAAAAAACCCCCTTTTTACCCCTAATATACCACCAATATATTGCTTTGTAATTTTTTGATTTTTAACCCCCCAATATGAACGAACGTGATATCATATTGGTCCCTAGGTGACGCCCCCGTGAATTGGATTTTATATATTTTGTTAAATTTTTTACCCATAACTATTTCAGTATTGTATCGAATTTGAATCTGAATTCAACGTGGTATCTATACTTTGGAGTTGAGCTTGCATTGTACTTATTTCAATTTAAATTGTAATTTTTCATAAAATCATTAATGTTAAAAATATTTTAGGCGGGAGGCCAAAGAGATTCACATACACAAAGCTGGAAGTCACAACTAATAATTTCAACAATGAAGTGGGCAAAGGAAGATTCATGATAGTGTATAGAGGTGTTCTTCCTTATCAGAGATAGATTGCAATGAAGAAACTCAAGGGGGTATCTCAAGGAGAAGAGAAATTCTGGGCAGAGGTGACAATTATAGGGAGAACTCATGATCTAAACCTTGTTCAAATGCGGGGTTTCTTCCCAGAGGGTTAACACAAATTAATTTTTTACAGTACATACCCAATGGTTCATTAGACAAATATTTGTTTGATAACCAAGGCAGAGGTGAAAGTGTTGTGTTAGACTAGAGCAGATGATATTGAATAGCTTGCGGGGTAGCGAGAGACATAACCTATCTGCACAAAGAGTGCTTGGAATGGGTTATCCATTGAGATATCAAATTGACGAACATATTGTTGGATGAGTCGTTTTGTCCCAAGATATCTGATTTTGGCCTGGTAAAGCTGGTTGAGAGGGAGCACAGTATGAACATGTCTAACATCTAAGGGACTCCTGGGTATTTGGCACCAGAATACTAGATATAGGAAAACCATCCTATTACTGCAAAAGTAGATGTATACAACTTTGGGATTGTAGATGTATAGAATGGCATGACACTTCAATGAATAAAAACTATAAACTCCATGGCAACATATTAGACTCATTTCTGTGGTTACATTTAATGCATTCCATATTTACAAAAGAACTTTAAGACTTGTGTATTGAAATCCCAAAACAAATTGACGTCCATGTCATTTAAATGCCCATCCTTCCACGATCATTATTGAAAAAGTTGGTTAATTTTTTTGGAATCGGACAACATCTTGGTTGAAAAAGTGGTTTTTTCATTTGCATTGTTTTTTACAGAAATAAGTTTTCATTGTCTAAATTGCGTTTTAGTAGAGAAACAGATTCGCGGTCTTCAAATTATTAAAAAAAAGGTTTGTTAGTAGTTTTTTTGGAATATGGAAAAATATTTTTTGAAATTTGGAGGTTTTCGAAGATGTTCAAATTGTCATGTCCCAAATTTTGCATTGGGTCACAATGGCCTAATCATGCATTTTCCATATTCATGAGAGTTTGTCAAATTAATGCTAAGGGTCAAATAATTGCCAAGGAGGAAAATTACTAGTTTCCTAGGTTGGTGGTGGAAGCTTTGGGATTTGGAATAAGGGGGATGATAAATGATGTTAAGACATTAGAATGGGATAGATATTTAATAATGTAGCTTATTAAATAAATACAAGAGAAAAATGAAGCGGCAATGGAGCATGGAGACACGTGGAGACTATGGGGCCCACACAAGTTAGAAAATTGGTGCCACATGGCATCCTCCTCTTGCAATTTCGAATCCATGGGAAGACTAAAGGTTCTTGGATGAGTTAGATGGCTAATACATTTGGCCATATGCATCATAGGTCGAATTTGGGATGGAATGTAACTTACATGGGAAAGGGAGAGTCATTTTGGAGCTAGTGAGACACTTGGACTAGATTCCCTAGCTCTATGACAACAATGATGAATATGCTATGACAACTATGACACAAATAAGGTCTGAATATTGAAATATGACATATTTGACATGTCAGGTCGAAATTACCATCCAAGATAGCTCTCATGTGAGTTTGGGAAGCTCAATGGGATCCTACTCAAATGTGGGGAAGGTGAAAGGCTTGGAAAGAGGGGACACATGTCAATTCATGAGCACACACCGTAATTCGACTTGGATTGAGTTTGTGGATGGATTGGGAAACTTAGAAGGATAAGGAAGTTTATAAAATACAGCTGTCAACCAAGATAATGGCTTTTGATCATTTGAGAAATTGTCATTTGTAAATTGTGAGAACTAGTGGATGACTAGCTTTCTTGCCTTACCCAATTTCGAGGGTGAAAGATTTCCATCCAAGTTGGTGTTTGGAGATGCCACTCAGGTCTTTCATGGAGCCTTAATGGAGTGTTATTTGCAGGTGTAAGCTACATGAAATCATGTGGATTCTTCTATTGCAACATTCTCTCTCAACTATTTCTAGTTTTCACATTGTATTCATGCCAATGGAGGGATTGCGCTTTGGGTGAGCTATTGATATATTTGGGGAATATTATAATTCCCATTATCTTATGTTCTGATGTATATGATCTGTATTTCATGTTCAGAATACTCTCAGGTCGAAATACCCAAAAGAATTCATGTAAAAATGTTGAACAATGAAGAAATAGTGTCATTTCTCCACTATCTTGTTGTGAACCATTGTAATGCTGATGATTTCGAATTGGGAGAGACTTTAATTGTCCATTTATGATTGTAATCAGTTCAATATTCTCTGTTCTTCATTCTTAAAAATTTTCAAGTCGAAATTCTCAAGTGTTGTATGTCAAAATGACTTTTAATGAGCAAACAATGACCATTTCCACTCTATTTTGATATATGCCATGGTAATGCTTATTATTTTGAATGGAGGAATGTATATATGATAAATGTATGATGTATGGAATGTAATTAATGTGTATTTCAAGTCTCATGTTCAGTAATTAAGTATTGGAATCCATTTTAGGGTGAAATCATGAAGTTGGGTGTCTATTTTGGGGGGGTCTATGACAAAATCGAAGTTGTTTTTACATGTTTCTCAACTCCGAACAAAGAAAAGTTGTATTTGTGTTTAGAATTTCACTTTCGAGTAAAAACAAAAGTTGTAAACAATCGTGTTAGCTTTCTATCTGTTATTTTTCAGAATTTTTTTATTGGCATTTGATATGTCATTTTAGGAATTGTTTGACAGTATGTTCTTAAGTAATGAAATTATGGTAAATAGTCATGTCGGAAGACGTAACTTTATTCATTATTAAATAATTGTTTATTAAAAACAAAATATGTTAGTACAATCTAGACAGATTGTACTAATGCATGACTATAATTTTGTATCCAACAGAGACATACAATAATTATTAGAATTTTTTAAAGTGGACCTACCTGAAAAACTATCATAAAATTGACATGTTTAGGGAGACGTTACACTTTGTATAATTTTCCATTTCATAACACAAAATTGAAAGCACCCTTTTGAAACTAACACATCAAACTTGCATACCACTGGTTTTTCAATTTTTTTCATAATGTCGTTTTGAAGTTATTGATTTTTCATTTCACTAGTTTTTCTTAAAATTTCAAGCAATCCAAACCCCTTATAGGAAAAATATTCTAAGTATTTACTGTATGTCATGAAATTTAATAAAAATCACATTTATAGAAACTAGATTGAATTATGCATGTAATGGTAGTATTTGTGAAATGAAATAGCAAATATTTCATATGATCCGATATGTCCGAAATTGCAAAAAGCTTCAGGAAAAAGCTGGAGCACTGATTTCTGAAGATTTGCAGGTGTTCGGCCGAACATTTTTTTCGGCCGAAAAATTATTAGTACGGCCAAAACGTTAGTTTTAACTGACGGAATAATTGTTCGGCCGAAAATACTTTTGTTTTTTTCTCGTCGGCCGGGAAAATTGCGCCGGTTGAAAACACAAAATTCATATTTATAAAAAATATGAATTACACATTTTCGCATTTTTTAAATCATTCGTATTATACAAATACTCTGTAATTTGTAAGGTATGTACTGCAACTTTTTTGAATATATTTTTTGTTTTTTTGTATTTCAGAGCATTTTTAGGAAGATTATTTTTAATCTTTGTTGCATTTCTGGGCACTTTTAAGAAGATTTTTTTTTTCTTTGTTGTATTTTTGGGCACTTTTATGAAATTTTTTTTGTCTTTGTTGCATTTTTGGAGACTTTTATGAAGATTTTT
>LPNX010598118.1:3423-52794 GCA_001517045.1 Pseudotsuga menziesii
GCTCGACTTCAGATAACAAGTAAACATTATGACTCATGATACTTGGGAACAATTGGGTAGACCTTGACTATACGAGTCATGGATATACCTGAAATTAGCTGACCAAGGCCTGATTGAACCTATCAAAGTCTGGAAAAATTTCAACATGACAATAAAAGGAATATTGACCAAAGTCAATTTCAAAATTATTGACCCTAAGGAGGGATCCAAATCCTTCCCAGCATTAGTAGGTCGACCTTAGGGAATAAAAATGAAAGCATCGATATCCTTAGATAAGGAAAGGATAAAACTAAAAGGGAATGGACAAAAAGTCATAGTACCTATCCACCCATCCCAAGGAGAACCTTGGATAGAACCTATTGATGAAGAGGTCAACATTCAACAACTATATAAAATACAAAACAATGAGGACTACATAGAAACCAATATCTATGGTGAACTACACTTAGGGAATCAGGATTCAATAGGTTACAACTTAGATGCAGAATTATATGATTGGGAAGTCGAGAACTATGAAGCACAAGCAAGAGGATGCTAGACCATTCAAAAAGTATAGAAGAAACCAATTCGATAATGCTTTATGGTGTCCATCATCCAAAAAAATTTGAAAAGAAAACCAAGGAATATCCTACCCTGAAACCAACAAATGTAAATATCACACAAGTCCCAATATATAAAGAAAGAGAATGACCAGCTATGCACATTGAACAAGTATCCAGGAAAATTGGTGAACATGGCCGACTCCAAAGCCTAGTGGAAACTTTCACAGGACAAGCAGCAAGATGGTGGGATACCCATCAATCAAGATTGCAGACATGGACAATAGCTTCAACCTTCTTCATAGAAATATTTGGAGGGAAAAATTTAACCAATCAAGCCCAAATACCTATGTTCATCTAAGGACATTATCCAGAAAACCACATAAAAACATGTGATAAAGAATGGAAAAGACTTGGGTATAAGGATGAACGTACATGGCACACCTATTTCCATCATCGCTATCTAACTTACCAAACAAATGGTACAAAATGGAAGAGGCTCGAGGTGAAACATTCCTATGGCATGAACTAAGAGAGAATTTTATGAAATATTTCAGCTTTATACCACAAGATGAAAACTTAATCGAAACTACAAAATAAATCAAGGCATTTGTAGAACTGACAGAGAAAAAAAACCTAAAATATGACCGATCGATAATAAAATGAAATAATATACAAACTGAGATAATACCACAATCAACAAGACTACAGATGGAAAATGAAAATCCGGAAGGTAAAAGCTTTAGATGGAAATCAAACCATGTTGAAATGACAAAACCAATTCACACAGTGCTCAAAGTCGAGACAACCGATAAAGAAGACACCAACCGAATGACTGCAATAGACTTTCATGCTACATTTTTACAGTTGAAAGAAGGGATTCGACCAATCAATGAAACAAAAGCACCTAAATGGTTAGACACTAAAGCTAAAACTAAAGAAGTCGACATATCAACTGATGATCAACCAAAAATAGCAAAAAATGGAGACTACTAGAGTGAAGAACAAACAACAGAAATAGTAAACCTACGAAAAGAATTCCAGGATGTATTTGCTAGAGACTACAAGGATATCAAATTTCTAGTACATGAAATGGGTGAAATGAAGATTGACATTAAACCTGATGTCCGACCAGTAAAGAAAAGACCATATAAACTAGCTCATAAATACAAAGAGATAGTCAAGAAGGAGATTGATAATATGCTTGCAGTAGGAATTATCTACCCTATTGACCAATCAGAATGGGTAAGTCCAATGGTTGTTCAACCAAAGAAACATGATCCAACGAAGATAAGGATCTGTGTCGACTTCAGAGAACTTAATAAAGTTACACTAATAGACCCATTTGCGACACCTTATGCAGATGAACTCTTAAATGAGGTCGCAAGACATGAATGCTACTCATTTACAGATGGATTCTCAAGGTATAACCAAGTACCAATAGCCAAAGAAGACAAGAAAAAGACAACATTCGTATGTGAATTTGGCTCATTTGCTTATAGGGTTATGCCTTTTGGACTAAAAAACGCACCTGCGGTATTTTCAAGAATTGTGGTCAAAACATTTCAAGAATACATTTACAAAACGATGGTAGTATATTTCGACAATTGGAGAATATACTCTACACTGAAAGATCACTGCAAATGGCTAAGGCTCATGTTGGAATGATGCCGACAAATGCAGCTATCTCTGAACATCAATAAGTGCATGTTTCTAACCCCTATATGGATACTATTAGGACACATTTTCTGTAAAGAGGGTATCAAGGTCGACTTCGCAAAAATAAAAATCATTCTCGACTTAAAACCACCAGTGAACCCAAAACAAGTCAGGGTACTACTCGGTCATACAGGATATTACAAAAAATTCATAAGATACTATTCAGACATGATATACCCACTAGAAGAACTATTAAGAGAAGATCGGGAGTTCGACTGGACAGAAGAATGCAACATATCATTTGAAACGCTAAAAATAAAACTAGTCGAAGCACCCATTCTAAGATTTCCAAACTGGTCAACCAAATTTCATGTACACATCGACGCATCAGGCCTAGCAATAGGAGCAATCCTAACTCAACCAGGAGATGATGGAATGGACTACCCTATAGTTTACAGCAACAAAAAATTAAATAAAGCAGAAAGAAACTATTCGACAATGGAGAGAGAAGCATTAGGAATGGTCTTCGCACTACAGAAGTATCGACACTACCTACTAGCTAATCTGTTTATCTTTTATACCAACCACCAAGCAATAAAATACCTCGTAAATAAACCCTTACACCATGGTATAATTTGTCGATGGCTACTTCTATTGCAAGAATTCGAATTCGAAGTCGTTGTTAGACCAGTCAAGTTAAATGTCAGACCCGACCACTTATCACGAATCGACACAAAAGAGGAACTGACAGGAGTTGAAGAAGACTTAACAGATGCACATTTATTTTGAATAGAAGCACTCCCAGCAGAATTAGAGGAAATAACTCAATTCTTATAAAATGGACAAGCACCAGAAGGCATGAGCATGAAAAAAACAAATTTTAGCCATGAAAACTACGCCATATAGCATAATAAATGGATTCTTATATAAAATGGGCCTAGATGACATCCTCAGAAGATGTGTACTAAAACATGAAAGAAATAATATTATGTATGAAGCACATTATGGACCGGTGGGAGGATATTTTCAAGCAGACACAACCATCAAGAAAATCCAATAGTCAAGGTTGTGGTGGCCGACACTTCACAAAGACTGTAAAATGTTTGTAAGCCAATGGGATAGATGTCAACAACTGGGTCGACCTATGCCTAGTACAAAAATGCCCTTAATATCAGTAAACCCAAGTTTGACATTTGAAATTTGGGCCATCGACTTTATAGGACCATTTCCCATACTAGCAAAAAGAACAGGTGCAAGGCACATAATAACTGCAGTAGAGTATGTAACCAAGTGGGCAGAAGCAGAACCAGTAGACACATGTTCCAGTGAGATAGTTGCTAAATTTATCTATGAAAATATCATTACTAGGTTTGGATGTCCAATAACCCTAATCAGCAACCAAGGGTCACACTTTATTAATAAAACCATTAAAATACTAACAGATCAGTTCCAAATTGACCACCGACAGAGTACAGCTTACCACCCTCAGTCGAATGGAGCAATTAAAGCATTTAATAAAACATTAACAAAAGGTCTAACAAAAATATGTAACACGGACAAAGACGACCGAGACGAAAAGATACCTACAATACTATGGGCGTACAGAACAGCATACAAGCGCTCAACCAAACACTGTTTCGACTAGTTTATGGACAAGATGCAATAGTTCCACTACATTTTCGACAATAGACACTTATTATCACAGAAATTTTACATGTCAATGTAGAACAAGGAAGGAAGGACTGACTGATACAATTAATTAAACTCGAAGAACACCAACTGATCGCTTTACAACATCAAGAAATCCAATAACAACAATAGAAGGCATGGCATGATCGTAACATCAAAAACAAAAACTTATCGGTAGGGGACCATGCCTTACTATACAACAGTCAAGTAAAAGGGAAACCCAAAAAGCTACATACATAATGGATGGGACCCTACATTGTCGAAGAAATTCATGCCAATGGATTAGTCTGACTAAGGACATTACAAGGCATAGTATTTCAGAAACTTGTTAATGGTGCTCGACTAAAGTGGTACAAAAACTAAAACAAGTTAAAAAAAATGCATATAACGACCATAACAATTAGACAAAAACTATAAAAATCTGAAAAAATATAAAAAGCAAAACAGAACCAATACCCATAAATCAGGATGACAGGAAATCAATGCTTCGACGACCGACATTACACCCACCGACATACCAGCATCGACCGCTCACATGATCGACATCGACCAATGACCCTGCAAGTCACATCACACCTTCATGACTATGAACGCCAAAATCAAATCACCATTAACGTAAACTCAAGTGATCGCGTTGGACCATCACTCCGCCATTAATACACCCATTGACAAAAACATCAAACACATCACCTATAAATATTGGACCGCAAGAGGATCATTTATAGTATTTCAAAAAGAGAGAGCAACTTAGCAAACAAGAAACTGAGAACACAGAATCCCAAAGAAAAGTCAAACAGAAACCTGACAAAATGGCACCAAAACAAGCCAGAGCTGCAATTAAGACTAAGGAACTACAAACTGCTAAGACCCCATTAATGAGGAGGCTAAGAAACATAAATAACACTAAGTTTCAAGATACCTCATGGGCACAAACATGGGCTGAGATCAAGGAATGGGCATATGTTGACAAGAAACCAACCCCAGCCGTAGAAAAGATAAACCATAGTACTATCATGAACTACATGAACACACCGTTCATGGCAAGTTTCGGGGGTACAAAGGAAACAACAATTAAATTCATCATAAGCCGATACCACAACGACAGATTCTACTTCGACAAGATGGTCGAGATCTCTGGCAAAGTAATATATAAAATGGCTGGTTTATCCAATCAAGGTGACCCAGTACCAGTCGGAATAAAAGAAGGGATGGTAGAGCAACTCATTGGATCACCATCAGGAAAGAACTCAAAAGGGATAATGATTAGCCAGATACAAGCCCAAACACCACAAATTGTGGCTAAAATCATAGCAACTAGGCTTACACCCATAGGTCGAGGAAGCGACCTAAAACTAGATATGCTAGAGGTAGTGGATACCATTGCCGACATAGGGAAAATCTACAGATGGGATGAATACGTCGTTGAAATGCTCAAAGGAATCTGTGAGAAATGCCAGGAGTCGAGAGGGATTATAAGGTTCTCGTCCCTTATAATATGGATAGTAATGTACTACTTGTTCCTTGTCGGGGATAAGCAGTTCCAAGAACCCACAAGATTCCATATGTGGAGATTCAAGCCATTCATCCAGACTGGAACAATGAAGGAACTAGAAAATGGCAAGGTGCTGTTGGAAAATTGGTTCCAACAGCTTAAAATCTAGACGACCAGATGGAGGGTGCCCTAGAACACCCGACGAAGTCTACCCAAAACTGCGCACATACAGTTGTAACTTAACCATACATCGGTTTGGTACATGCAGGGCGCCAAAGCAAAATCAAAGACTCTCGACTACTACCTAACAATCGAAGAGATCTTCAAGGAGCTAGCTCAATAGTCTGATACGAAGCTATTGATACCAGTAAAAAATACAAAGAAGAAACCCTAGCAATAGAGGAGCCACTAACAGAACAAGAAAAAGAAGAATATTATGAACTCTGGTTATACATCAGCACATTTATGTCAGAGGAACCACCAACGGAAGACACCAGTTGACCACAAATTACAATCATACCATCGACAGCCCAAAGGGAAGGGGCACAGACAGAAAAACAGGTAACCAATCCAGCTAAAGAAAGCATCGACCCAACTCAACAACAAGGGGGAAGAAAAGGACCAGAGGACGACATCGAAACAGGACACCCTGAGTATGTTATAACCAAAGAAAACAACTGTAAGCTATCGAAGGAAATAGCAGTTTCAAGGAAAAGGAGAAAAACTCAGGAACATAAATAGGGGAAGGGGAAGCACAATATTATCCTCGGAGAATCATCAGAAGATGAATACGAATTACCAGCCACAATAGTCAACATCATAGAGGACACCGCAGTAAACAAAATTTTGGTGGAAGCACAGTTCCAAAAATTTGTTGACGCAGGAGCACAGTAAGGTCGGCCAAAAAAGGTAAAGAGAAGAAATACCTCAACGGCCGAAAATGTTGTTGATCTAGTGTTTACACCCCCACCCCCATCCCCGACCAAAATCATGCAGGAAACACTTCCAGAACTACCCTCAATAATCCCGGTCGACATATGCAAGAATGCTATGTTGGACACCTTGAAGGAGAGGTTCGATCGAGACAAACTTCTAGGTGTACATAGAAAAACTACCTGAGTTACTCACCTCTGTACAAAAGATCACCACCAAAATGCCTCTGTTTGAAACTGGTGGATTACGACATCCTGCTCCTTCACAACCTAGCCGAATACCGCAAAAACTGAGGTCTGTGGGATTAATAACATCCACATTTGCGAGGAACCCCAACAAGACAGCTCAATTTGTCACAAGTCGGACCTCATGCTTCATCCCAACTGACCCTGAACCCCCGCCACCAACCAATGAACCGACACGAAATGAGGAAGAAGAGAACATGGAAGAAATAAACCAAGAAATCGACGAACTGGTCTCTGAAATCTCAGAAGGTTCACCCCTACAAATCGACGATCCGACACCCGAACACATACCCACCACTCCAATAACACTCGACCATTCACCATCACCATCACCACCACCACCACCCCCCGACCCAGAACCTGCAACCGAACCAGCTACACCTAAACCACCTCTGTAGCAACCATCAGTACAAACAACATCTGTATCTGGACCCTCTGTGCAAAATCCCCTAGATACATACCCAACAGCAACACTCATCCTGCAGCCCCAAACAGAAGTTCTCCTAACCACTGCAGATTGGCAACTAGACAACCCATTGCTGAAAAATTTGACTCTTACAGGTACACAAGTATAGCAACAAGCAGAGCAAAAGCATAAGAGAAAGAGAGATAGAAAGAAGAGGGACCATCAACCACAAGTGACAATGGTTCACATCAACCAACTTGGGTCGATCGTTGTAGTCGACGCAACAAAGATGAGGGGTGGAGAGTTGGAACAACTCTTGGAAACCATGGCCATCGAAGCAAATACAAGGAGACAGAATAGACATAAGGAGCTCGACTACAATGAAAGGGAACAAGTCGAGTTCCTCAACAAATGCAGAAACCTTGCGCATTCTGTGATACCAGGACCAACAGAGGTCGACACCGACAATCCGCTAGAGAAAGTGTATCAACTGTTTGAAAGCATGGTGTTGACACTACAAACACAGATGCAAAACACAAGAGAAGATCAAAAAGAAGAAACAACTCGACTACTAATGCAGCAACACACAACCTTCTCCTAAGCTTACAAAGTGCTTCAAGATCACATGGAGGAGTCGGTCATCATAGAAGGAGTAATACGGGACTGACCTGCTTATTATGGAAAAGTCTTCCAGCAGACCTGGCAGACACGACATGACATCCAAGTATTGGAGAAGAGGAAGAGCATGGAAGAAGCACTCAAAAGAACTATCAAAGATCAAATCGTGCTTGAAACAACCAAACTGCAAAAGCTCGAGCGACAAGCACACCCGTGGGTGTAGCAGGCAATTCTGAGCTTAGACAAGTTAGACATCATCTATCCACAAATGAAATGACTTCTGGAGACGGTAGAAGAAAAAGACCAGTTTTTGGGTCTCGACATGGAAAGGATAGCAGACATTTCCATTCAAGAGAAGATGTTGACACTGTCAAGCCTTTCGACATTCACAATCAACATCCAAAATATATTGCAAAGTTGGACAGAATTCCAACATCAGCTGGCTATGATAGCAGAAACAATTGTCTAAGTCTATGTATAGAAATGACCAACCATCTGACTTCACAACCCATAAAAGGATAAATAAAGAAATAACTACTTTAGACAGCCAAAGATTTTTTGAGTACCTCCCTTGTTTCTTTAGGACGAAGAACAGTTTTTGTTCGTGGGGGAGATGTTGGAGGAGCTAGTTGACTAGCTGACTAAGTCGATCGACCGACTAATTAGAGATTAGGTCGACCACCTAAGGTCGTGTCGATTGACAGAATCGATGGGTAGTTATTTGTAACTGTTTTGTAAATCATATATATTAGGATGTTGAGCCAGATGAGAACTCGATTAAGTTTTGTGTATTGTATGGACTCTTCTATTATAATATAATCTGTTATTCTTACATCTGTGTTCTTGTCTCTTATCTCTAATATGTCTATATGCTTTTAAATGTGTATTATTGGTAACCCTTTGTGATCTATGAGATTACAACAACATGTAAACTAGGAGAAGATTCATTTCCCTCACAATTGTTCTTCATCTTGTAGTTCTTAGATGCAAGTGAATTCTTTCCATCCTCCCATGGATCAGATGGTCTCAGGTGTACATGGATGTTGCAAAAATAATTTTTTTTATCATTCATGTTATTCACCTTATCCTCTTTTTGTACATATATTTTGGTGGCTTGCTCCACCAATTTTTTTGGTTCACACCTGAGTGGTGTGGCCTTGTTTTCTTCTTCATACTGTGGCTTAGGTGGTGACTGTAAATATGATTTGTGTACCTCTTTTCAATTTGATCCGAAATATGTCTCACCACCCAAACATGAGCAAAAACCTTGAGCAGTGATTTGGAGATCACCCACCAAGAAATTTGAAGTGCATTCCTCTTCAACTTCTTCTCTTATGCAACCACCTCATGGTGATTTCCACTTCACCTCCTGGATATCTGTCTCCACTTCATTTCTTTTCTTCTTCAAGGAACTTGAAGCCTCTTCATCTTGATGGTCCCTAGAAACTCTGTTTAGAAAAATCCAAACATTCTTTTATTGCTTGGACAAGCAGATGGCTTTGATGAATGTTTCTTCTTTCCTCCTCTTTTGGTTCCAGGAGGTAACCTTCCAGTCTCCACTTCCTTGCAAACTTGATCAACCAGGTGTGCAATATTTCTCATTTTTTCTCCATAGTAGGGATCTCTTAATAGCTTCTGTATTTCCAGAGTATAGGAATCTCGAAAATATAATACCTCCCTTATCTCTTCTTTGAAGGAACAATATTCCATGAAATACTGAGAAGATTTATTAGAGTTCTTCTCATTGAACACTTGAGTACTTACACTAGTATATTCCTTTCGAAAGGATTCATCATAATATGGAGGAAATAAATCATCAACATCATCCCTACATAGTATATATGAGGTACTGCATGTGGTCTCTTCATAATCTTCTTCTTCATACTGATCAATGTCCTCTTCTATCATTGGTAGCAACCTTATGGTTGTAACTTTGACTTACTGATCTGCAATGTTAGTCAACATAGAGCCTTCTTTCCATAGGAATGGAGGAAAGTGCTATGATACCACTGTAATGTTCCCAAGTCTGGTATGCAGACCTAAACACTAACTAATACTGCAAATTAAATAAAATTTCTGATATTAAATTACATCCACCCAGTGAATCTTCATACTAAGTAATTCAAGGTGTTTTTTGGGAAAATTTGTAGACAAAGGAGTAGGTAGTGGGAAGCAACCAAGAGTAATTACATAAAAATGAATTTCTTTCCCCTAACACATTTAGATCGGGTACCATTTAGCTTTCAGAGTCTGTTATGCGGAAACCTACTTCCACGCTTCTAGGTCACCCAATCGTGAAACTAAGGAAATTCCTTTCGTCCTTTCGACCAGGGGCTTGGAAAAAAGTGAAAGAGTGTTATCAGGCCTTCATACAGCACAATATATTATTTTGAACAGTTTCTAACAAATTTGAAGTTGTCTGGAGAGTTTAGGAAAGAACTGAGAATTTTAGGCAATTTTGTTCTAGTGAGACCCTATGCAATGGAGGATCCCAAATGACTATATGAACCCAACTAAAATATGATATGGAGTTATGTATGGGAAGGTGGGCCTGTCATTAATACACAGAAACTTACAGAACTAGATTTGAGAGGACAGAACTTATTTTATAGCAGAAATGGTAAAACTAGTCGTTTAAAACTAGTATTCTAGCTATGGCGCAAAATAAAGCAGAGAATTTGTAACATATTGAATTCAGTACTATATATGAAGTATGACAGAGACTAATACCACTTCAATGATATAAAACCCTTCAAATCATTCCTACAACCTTTTCTTATTCCTTATTGCACTAGAATGATCAATTTCCCCCATTACAATGACAAAGCAAACTTTTTATGTGAAATTAAGAAGGTAAACTTCAGGGGCATAATTATTTCGACCTGATAAATACAAATGACATAGTCTATTAGCTGTTATACATCAGAGATCATTGGATATACTGACCATTACATAAGAAGACTCCAAAATGGTGGGCAGGAGGCCCAAAACTATACATAAAGAAGGCTGAGAGTGTAGGTGAAGCTTGGGATTCACCGGAGCTCAACCTGAACATGATGGAGGTTGCAAAATATGTCTCATAGGAATTCAATGGCGGAACATGAAGCGCTTCATACCTGCAAATAGAAGATAATATGAATGAAGGAGTGGGGAAGGGAAGGTTTGGGGCTCATCTTTCAAAGCTCTTAGCCTACATCACTCAGAAAGGCATGCTCACATAAGCATAGATCAATTATCTCATCAACCAAACTCTGTGAATGAGCTTGAATTGTTCTTTAATAGAACTCTAGGTGACCTATTTAGCAAGTGGAGGCAATATGTGACATGTGATAGAAAGTCAACACCTAAATCTCTAACCCTAGCCATGTCATGGGCCCTCCTTGAGCAAATTGGAATGTATGGGCCATGTGGAGATGTTTCCATGTCCCAGTTATCCATCTGACTTAGCAATTCACCCTCCTTAGTCAAATAGTTGCTACTTTTATCCCTTACAACTTTTATGCATTTTCCTACTTTTGAGACTGAGTCTCCAAAATGAAACTTCGCTCTTCTTTGTCAAAACTTTCCTACTTTTGTTTTGACAACTATTCTGAGTCTCCATAAGGAAACTGCGGCCTCCTTTTCCAAAACTTTCCTGCTTTTGTTATGACAACTTTTGTCATAGAGTTTCTACTTTCTTAATCTCCTCCATTCGCAAGTTGGTTTGCCAATTGTGCTTGACATGGAAAGCTCAATTCCACATGTTATTTGCACAGTAAATATAAATCGTAAATAAATATTAAATACATGCTTCAATAATGTTTATTTAGCAACATTCTCCAAGATTAATTAATTAATGCCTTATAAATAATATTTGGACAAAATTCCATAGATAAAGTAATTAATCCAACTTTGACCCCAAATGTGTTGAACATAGTCCACACTTTTATGTTAAAAGAAACATGGGGATATGAAAATCCATCCCTCCTCCAAATACTAAGAAAGCTTATTTTGCATAGTTAACATTATGCATTCAATCACATTATGACATATAGAGATTACAAATATCAAGAAAGATGTGACGTTTTTAGATTGAACAAATCAATTAAGATGATATATTGTAATAATGTTGAGTGTGAGTCATGGTTAAATGCCTAATATATATTTAATTATTATAAAATAAAATATTTATTCAAAATTGATGATAGACTAATTTAATATAAAATTATTAATATAAATATATATTTAATTATTATAACATAAAATATTTATTCATGATAGACTAACTTAATATAAAATTATTTTAATAACCTTATGCAATTATCATGCAAAATATTTAATAATTATATATAGCTTACTCAAATAATATATATTTACTGTATATTTTAAAATAATTAAAAATACACATATAGGTATCACAACATTCAAAGACAATGTAGTCTTACTGGTACAAAACTTTGTACATATTAAGTTTTCCATTTGAAGTAAAGTTTCGCCTCATGCATGGTCAAGGTTTCACAATTTCATTACAAATGTAATGCTACATGGTGCATACGTGTTAAATGAATGTTAGTATGAATGGTCTATAGAAAAAATCGTTATGGAAACTTCACATAAGAATGGTTATTCCAAATTTTACTTTAAAAAATTAATAAAGATTATAACTATAGGTTGTATTTTAAATGTTTTATATTTTTTAATTATTTAAGATTATTCATTTTTTTATGATTTTAATTTAAAATTTAATAAAGATTATTTTAATTTTATATATTAAAAATAAGAAAAATATTATTCATTAAAAATTATAATTGAAAAAATAAAAATATTATAAAATAATAACATGTCCACCAAATTAGTGTTAAAATATTTTGAATAACATAACACAAATTAGATAAATCGGAGATGTGTAACTCCTTCAGTGTTCATCCTAGACTTGACACCTGTCTTTAAAATTTTTTTATTAAATAATATATGTCAACTCAAATTAAAGTTGAAACACATACAAAGACAAATATAAAAAAGGTTTGCATCTCAAGAGATTTAATACTTTTGGTCTTTGCTAAATCGTTTTTAAGATGAATATATACATGTTATAATTAAAATTGTAAATTTTAAATTAAATATTAAAATATTGATTTAATTTTTTTTAAGTTATGAAAATTGTATAATTAAAAAGTTTTAAAAATAATAACCAAACTTAATCTATTTTTACAATTATAATTATAACAAAAGTGGTAATTTAAACAAAAATAACATATAAACCAAATAAAGATTTTACAATTTAGCCCCTTCCTGCCATAGGTTTCACATGTGCATGGATCTTGGGATAAGAACGTAAGAATTACTTCTTCTTCGTTCTAATTCTCAGTGAAGCTATTTGTTCGGCCTGGCTTTCCAGTCCTCCAATAAAGAATAATGTCAGTTAATCATTTCCTGGCCTTTTAAATATACAAGTTAAGAACGAGACAGTTGGCTGATGGTTGTTTTCTTATTTAAAAAAAAAGGACGAACAAAGATGGTTGTTAGATGGTTGATTTTTTAAATTATATAAACTTTTTAAATCAAAATTATTGTTAATTATTTTTTGAGGTGTCAATTATTTTAATAATTTAATTGTTACTTAAAAGTGAGAATAGTGATTAAATTTTGTAGGTCTTCAAATGGTTTGTTCCTTAATTTATTAAAATAGGATTAAATTACTTTTTTCAAATTAAATATACTTCAAAGAATATTAATATATTTTCTAACAATAATTTGAATGTAATTAACTTGCGTCTTAAAAGGCTTTACCTAGTAAGTTTTTAAACCCAAAAATTGAATCTTGACTTTTTGCTTTAGCTACTTAGGCCCAACCAGCTAAGATAAATGTCTAATACAACATCATTTTTCTTTATAATAATAATAATAATAATAATAATAATCTATTTTTAAGGTCACCACCAAGCGAGACACCAAATTGGTGTATGAGACCCCCTTGTTTGTGGGACAAGGGACCCCCCTCTGCGCAACGATTTAACTGCTAAAGTCTACAGAGATGTACATACACTAACCCCCTCTGGATTTGAACCCGTGACCTCCTAAGAGGAAACACATGCTCTTAACCATTAGGCCCACTCATGCTGTACCATCAACCTAATAATTGCCATTTATATTTAAAAAAAAATTAATAATATTTAATTCACTATGTATTTACTCTTTAATATTTAACAATATTTAATATTTACTCTTTACACTAATGATTTCATTAGTTAAAAGACACCTTTTACATAATCTTAAATAATGTTATTTAATATAATTAAAGTTTAACTTTTTATAGATTGCGGATCCTCTTTTTAATTTGAAGTTGAAACTCTTCCAGATTTGATCCTCTTTTTAATTCGAAATTGAAACTCTTCTTGGTTCAACTTGCTTTTAAATATTCTTTAGTTGATGCAAATTTTATTGAATGAAAATAATTATTTCATTAAACATTCATTTCGTGCCTAGATAAGCCTCAAATTTGATAAAAAATAGCTTTTTCTACCGATAGCAACTCCACCACCGTTTTAAGTATAGAATTGCTCTCCTTACCGCACAAGTATGGTCTTCCACTTGAAAATAAGGCGGCCTCCCATTTTGGTGGACAATATTATTAAATTTTTTTATAAAAAGAATATTTTTGTGTTTTATATATATATATATATATATATATAATTTTATTTATGGGGTTAAATTTTGGTAGATACTTAATATATATGATTTTTATTTAACATTATGGATGGCTATCTTGAGGATTTTTAGAGGGTTGAAACCACCTTTATAAGTCTTGAAGTAAATACTTAAAAATCTCTCATGGGCTAAACCAGCGTAGATCCAAATCCTAAGCTCTATCAAGAGCCGAGAGGGATCAAATCTCTCTAGGTGCAAACCTCTTCTTAGGTATTACACTCAATGAGCTATCAACTTTGGTGTGTCCTATATATACCATTGATTTGATTCAAACCAAAAGACACATCTTTTTATTTAAGGTCAACATATAATATATTTATTATTAATATTTAATATTATTTATGGCCAACATATAATATTTAATATAACTTTTTATTTTGTTGAGAACGAACATTACAACATCTCCCCATAAATGGTTTTAAAACCACATGCAAGGCCCTCCTAAAACCATGGGTTGTTTAGGAGGCCTTGCACATGGTCTTAAAACCATTTGCAAGGCCCTCCTAAACCATGGATTTTTTTAGGAGGCCTTGCACATGGTTTTAAAACCATGTGCCCGGTCCTCCTAAACCATATACAATAAAACCATGGGTTGTTTAAAAGGCCAACATTTTTTTGCAAATAATTCAATTTTTTTTTATTATTATTTTGTTAGGTAGGAATATTACAATATCTCCCCCATATTGTGTGTTTTTTATGATCCACATTTTTATTTGGGATAATTAAATTTTTACTTTTTTATTGTTTTGTTAGGTAGGAAGATTACATCTTCCCCATCGATATTAGGTTGTTTTTCTGGCCGACATTTATTTTGTTTTATAATTAAAAAATCTATTTTTTTATTAATAAAAATAACGTTAAGTACGTTACAAGATCTCCCCCATAGTGGGTTGTAGAGAGCCTCTCCGCTCAACAACTCAAGACTTATCTACTCTAGATAGAGAGTTTAATCAGTTTTTAGAATTAATGGTTGGACGAGGCTAAAGATAGAGTCCAATTCTACGTGTCAATGTCAACAACAATACAAATTGCAGTAGGAGGAATCCGTTGGCTTTATAGACCGTGACCGCGAAGGTCCATCAGGTTATCCCACGGAAGGTCAGCCCTTTATATATATATATTAAAACAATATTATTAATTTAAAATTACAATTGAAAAAAAAGTTACATATTCAAATTCCAAAAATAACAAACAACGAAAGTTCCGTAAAAGCGTTTAACTTCATTCTCATTAACGAACCCCTGAACCCTATAAAAACAAGATTTGGAAATATTCGTGTGTCCAGCTACGAAAATATTTCCATTTGGGTGATACCGACGGAGCTCTGATTGGATTTCAAAGAATGACCCAGCGGAGCCGATCGAATCCAATGAAGAACATTAAGAGGCATCCACTGTCGGAAACGGAAAGTCCGCGGCTTTTAAGGAGTTTGGTTGCAGTAATAGCTATAACGCTTGCATTCATCTCGTTACAGATCTGGCAGGGCAGGAGGAATGACGGGTCGGGCGTCAAGGAAAATTACATTTCAACAGGCTGCGCCTTTTCTTCTCCGCCGCCTTCATCTGGTGCTGGTGCTGGTGCTGGTGCTGGTGGGGTGGAGCAGTGGGTTGCGAGGGCGCTTGTGCACTAGGCGACGAGCAGGATCCTCCCCCAGCAGAACATAGGCGAAATCGAGCTTACCCTGAAAGTGCTCTCGGTGAGAAGCCCCTGTAATTTCCTCGTCTTCGGCCTTGGCCACGACAGCGCTCTCTGGAATGCCCTTAATGCCCACGGAAATACCGTTTTCCTGGAGGAGGACTCCAATTGGCTACGGGAAATTGTGAAAAACCAACCGGGAATGAAGGCCCATCACGTCAAATACCAAACGAGGATGTCCAATGCTGACGCTCTCCTGCGCAACTACAGAAAAAACAGATCCTCCTGCAGCGCCACCCAGCCCTTGCGTTCCTCGAAATGCAAGCTCGCTCTCACCAATTTGCCCGCGCTCATCTATGATACGCAATGGGAAGTCATCATGATTGACGCCCCCCGGGGTTTCTTCGAAGCTGCACCAGGAAGAATGTCAGCCATTTTCACCGCGGCCGTCATGGCCAGAAACAGGAACAAGGATGGATCCACAGATATATTTCTTCATGATGTCGATAGGAGAGTCGAGAAAATATATGCCCAGGAATTTCTCTGTACCCGTTATCTTGTCGGATCTTCTGGGAGGCTTTGGCATTTCAGGGTTCCCCCTTCATTCAGGATGAAGCCCACCACCGGTGACACTACCACTAGCAATAGCAATAGCAGTGACGGCTTTTTCTGTCCATGACGCATCATTTTTGCATGGCTCGTGAACAATAATGAATTAGGGTTGTCATGTTTAGGCACCGACCAATAATGAATTAGGGTTGCCATGTTTAGGCACCGTTGTGTTTCCCAATTGCGATGGAAAATAATAACCTCAACTTTCATGTGTTTTTTCAATACTAGCATTCACACTTGTTTTTCTCAGATCACCGTCAAACCGTCTCCAGCCTGCAAAATTACCATTTGGAAATTATTGTGGGTTAATGGCTCTCTCTTGGATCACCGATTAATGTCTTCTAGTTTCTTGAGATGTATATGTTGTAGTTTCCTGATATGTATAGGTTGGAGTAGAAAAGGTTGTGAATGGTTGATTGTGTGGACATCCACAAAGGAGATTGGGATTGAATACTCTTTGGATCATAATAGCTAACATGGGTCAAGTTTCTACTATGGTCAAAAGGTATGTTATTTTTTTCAGTATTTTATTTCATAAAATAAGATATTAATTAGTGAATTATAAATAGTGTTTTATTAATTTTACACTTACATTTCAATTCTTTCATCACATAATTCATTATCTACCAATAGAGAAATTCCCTACGACATAATTGGATACTCCATTCTATCTCAATTCTTTCATCACATAATTCATAATCTACCAATAGAGAAATTCTCTACAACATAATTGGACACTCCATTGGAAAAATTCTTGGAATTTCTCCTTTTTAGTTTGGTATTGCTGGCTCTAATAAGCTTATCCCTTAGATCTAATTCTTGGTGTTAGCTTGTGTTTTAGTAAACTTTACAAAGGAGATTGGGATTGAATACTCGTGGATGCTATTTGAGATATTCTGAATGTTGTACAATTTGATATTGATAGTGCAAAGCCAATTCCATGACTTCATGCCAATGGCATGAGTGGTTATGTCAAAAATACTATAGTTAGTCATGTGGTGGGTTAAATGGGACAAATTACCGTACACACTCATTAATAAGAAAATGTGTAATACTGAACCTATAATTTGTATCTTCCCTATCCAAATCTGTGATTTCCATATGGTATAGTCCACAAACCTAAAAGGAAATCAACAACCCAAAGATAAAAATAAAATAAGATAAAAAATCTAATTCTACGCAAGGAGATAAAACATATAAACAATGATTTTGGGTCAAGAAGGAAAATAATATGTTAAAATTCCCTTGTAATATTTGCAAATGGGATCGCCTTACTAACCAATTCCACAAAATGGAGGGCATTCAATCATGGATGGATCAATAGGAAGCTCAAAAACCTATTTTACTTACTAATCATTTTCCTCATCCAGAACAAAAACAAATGGTTCCTATTAACCCTACACTTTTGCATAGAGGCGATTAGGGTGCCCCTCTAATAGGGAGTAGTACATTGAATGCCACTATTTACATGTGTGATAAGGATGTTAATATTTATACTAGAACTCATAATTGTGCTCCTGAGGATGGATAGTTTAAGAAAGTGGCATGCATATCACAATTGAATGGCCCTATACATATAGATAACTATAGAGAACTATATATTTATATGATGCCTCACCCCAAAGGGTGTACTAAAGGTTTGTTCATAAACCTAATGTTTGAGTTGCTCAAATTTACAGTATTGTTAAATATTTAGCTTGGGCACCTTACACCATGTCTACACTAGAAGTACTTTATGTTGAAATATTGTAACTTTGAAGAATATTCTAAATGTATTTTACTGATGCAACCCAAGGGAGATGTCTTATTCCTTTGTCAAGATGTTACTATTGTATTTGGTCATCATAGAGTCATGAGGTATAACCTCCATTGTAAGCCGGGTCAATATTACACCAATGAATATAATATAATATTTTTTTGAGTCTTCCTAGGTGAAGTCAGCCCAGTTAGTTTAGTGGGATCGACTTGTTAGGGTAAAAGTCAAATGATAGAAAGAGTATAAATAGAGGAGCTGTGTTCCTCATTTGAACACACAAACACACTCACTTGTGTATAGCACATAGGAGAGAGAGAGACATACCAACAAGGAGGAGGATCACATGTTTTGGGGTTTTATCTTATACATCTATATCGATGATGTTTTGTTTGGTTTTCTTCCCCTTGAGGCTTTCCTAGGATAAATCCATGTCTATCTTGTGATTGTGTTTCTTTCAGTGATTCTGCATATGCTAATGTTGTGAATTTGTATTAAACACTAATGATATATTTATAATCATAAGAAATATTAACATGATCCGATAGAGCTATCTTGAATATAACAACTTTCACAAGGTGAAACTCTCTCTCCTTTCCCCCGACAAGAAATTAGGTTTTCTGCAAAGTTTGGGATTTTGAAGATCTGCTTGGATAGAAAGTTGTGCCTCCCTAGAGCACATTTATTGAGCCCTAGCTCAAAATTTTTGAGCTGGTGGATCTCTAGGAAATCCAAACCCTAGTTTGGCCCTAAACAAGATAATTACAGAAAAACTGAACCATAAATTTACAGAAATTGAAATCTCGTAAGCAAGTTTTCAAGGTTGAAGATTTGGAATCTCTAGAAACTAAGTGTACCAACCAACTCACCTCAGTCAAGCGCATCTCTTAGTAACATCAGCTTTCCATTTTGAGAAATTTCAATTTTTAGTGACCTCCTAGATAAGATGGCCCGAAGCACTAAGCTTGAGGACAAGCTAGAAGAAATAGAAAAATTCCTACTATGGAAGTATATGATTGGTCTCATTCTTAGAGAGAATGATATTGAAAAATACATCAAAGATGAAGTTGTAGAACCAAAAGAAGATGAAGCTAAGAGAAGCACCAAAAGGACCTAATCATAGAAATGATGATCATTGTTGATTCTATCAAGATTAGTTGATCCCTCAAGTATCATCTAAAAATACACCAAAGCAAATGTATGATGCCATTTCCAGAAAGTATGAGGGGAAGAACATAAAAAAAATATGAATTTGAGAGCTCAATTGAAGGGTACCGAGATGAGTAAAGGAGAATCCATTCAATATTACTTCACAAGGGTCTCCTAGTTCAAGGAACAACTAAATGCCATTGGAGAGTCCCTTGATGGAGATGAACTAGTTATGACTGCTTTCAATGGTCTCACTAGACCTTGGGATTCATTCATATAGACCTTGTGTGCCATAAAAGAAAGTACAAAGTTTGACATTGTATGGGAAGATTGCATCCAAGAAGAAGCTAGAGTAGCTAACAGAGAAGCTCTAATTAGAGAAGCTGATAAAGCTCTAGCCACCCATACTAGAAGGAGAAGACAATCAAACTTCAACAAGGATAGTCACAAGGAGTATAGACCTCCAAATAAGTTTCAAAGGAAAAGAGAAAATAGTCCGAAGAACGACTACTTCAAATATCAATGTTATAATTGTCATAATAGAGGACACCTTGTCAGAGAGTCTCCATTGAAGAAGAACAACAACAAAGGACATCATGCTCATGTAGATGAATATGAGGATGAAGAACAAGAAGAAAGACCTCGAAAGAGACAAGAAAAAGAAGACTATGTAGAAGAATATGTACTATTCTTTGCACTCTCTGGGTTTGTAATACCCGAAGAAGATACATGGCTTTTTGATAGTGGTGCTTCAAAGCACATGGAAAGGAAGAAGAACACTCTGTCAAGAGTTGGCGAGAAAAAATATCCTCAGAAAGTATCATTAGGATATTTTTATCAATATCCCATCAAAGGAATTGGTGAATCAAGCTAAAAGCTTGACTTTGGAACCTCCATGAAGATGAAGGAAGTACTATATGTACCAGGTTTGAAAAATAACTTACTTTCCATCTCAAAATTAGATAAGAAAGGATATAGATTTGCTTTTATAGATGGACAAGTACTCATGTGGACCGAAGGAAATATACTTGAATATGTTGTGGCCATTGGTGAAGAAGAAGGAGGATTGTACAAACTCAAGGGACATCCAGAAACAACCCTTGTCCATGAGACCACTAGCTCAAGTGAACTATGGCATAGAAGGCTTTCTCACATCAACTACAAAGCATTACCCTATGTGAGAAAGGTGGTAACATGTTTACTAGATTTGAAGATCGATCATGAAGGTACTTGCAAAGGATGTGCAAGAGGAAAGTATATCAAGAATCCATTTCTAAAGAGTGAAACAAAGACTAAAGGTATGCCAGATGTATGTGGTCGTATTCCCTCCACATATTTAAGTGGATATGAATATTATGTTACATTTATTGATGACTATTGAAGAAATACATGGATATAATTCTTGAAGACAAAGAGTGAAGTGTTTAGGAAATTCAAGGAATTCAAAGCCTTGATAGAGAACCATTTAGAAAGAAGAATCAAGACACCCAGAACAGATAATGGTGGAGAATATACTTCAAAAGAATTTGAAGCCTTCTGAAAAGAAGATGGAATCAAGAGGGAACTAACTGCTCCCTACAATCCACAATAGAATGGTGTTTTGAAAATAAAGAATAGAACCATTATGGAAGTAGTGGAAACAATGATTCACGATCAAGACGTTCCCGTGCATCTATGGGATGAAGCAACAATAACAGTTGTGTATGTGCAGAATAGATTATCTCATAGTGCCGTTGGATTCAAGACTCCTGAATAAATGTATATAGGAAAGAAACCTAAAGTGAGCCATCTCAATATATTTGGTTGTCTAGTATATGTACACATTCCAAAAGAGAAGAGAACCAAGTTGGATCCTTTCGGAAAGAAGGGAATATTTTTTGGATACTGTTAAGTATCCAAAGCCTTTAGGATATACATTTTAGGATTCCATCACATAGATATTAGTAGGGAAGTAACATTTGACAAATAAACAACTCTTAATAAATACATTAAGCATCAGCTTGAAGAAGTACATGAAGAGGATGTACCTTCCATAAAAGTAGAGGTTGAACCCTCTCCTGAAATAGCAGCATCAAAATATCATGATATGCTAGAACCTCAAGAACCCCCTACTATGGATCTATCTCAAAAGATAAAACCTGATTGGGTAAGAGAAATCATACAAGAAGTAGAGAAGTATGGAGCTCCATAAGGCTCCACAAGAACAAGAAATATATCGATGTCATTCTCCAACTATGTAGCTTTGATGTGTGATATTGTAGATCAAGATCCTACTAGTTACATGGAAGCTACACAAAAGAAAGAATGGGTAGAAGAAATGGCAGAATAATACCAGTCAATAATGTGGAATGATGTTTGGGATATAGTACCCAAAACCAGAAAGAACGAGTGTGGTATCTTCCAAGTGGATCTACAAGATAAAATATGTTGTTGATGGAAGTATCAAAACATACAAGGAAATATTTGTGGCTAGAGGATTCTCTCAGAAAGAGGGAATTGTTTATGGAGAGACATTTGTGCCAGTAGCAAGGTACACTTCCATTAGAACCATCATGACACTTGCTTCCATGATGAAGTGTAATCTACACCAAATGGATGTAAATACAACCTTCCTGAATGGGGTGATTGAGGAAGAAGTATATATCGAACAACCACAAGGATTTGAAGTCAAATATAGAGTGAATCATGTATGTAAGTTGAAAATGGATCTATATGGACTAAAGAAAGCTCCTAGAGTTGGGTATGAAGAATAGATAGCTTCTTGACAAGTTTGGGATTTACCAAAAATAAAGTTGATCCTAACCTTTACCTTAAGGTTATGGATGATGAACCTGTCATATTATTTTTATATGTAGATGATCTATTTCTGAGAAGAAATGAGAAACAAATTGCAGAAAGAAAGAAGATGCTAGCTAAAGAATTCAAGATGAAATATCTTGGATTGATGCACTATTTTCTTGGGCTAGAAGTGTGGCATATACCAAAAGGAATATTTCTAAACCAGGGAAAGTATGTGGTGGGAATTTTAAAAATATTTGATATGTTGGATTATAAATCCATGGCCACACCCATTGATACCAACTTGAAGCTGTTATATGATGAATCACCAGAGTTAGTGGATGTGACTCAATACAAACATATTATTGGGTTGTTAATGTATTTGATGAATACTAGGCCAAATATATGCTTTGATGTGAACACCTTGAGTCAGTATCTATTTAAACCTAGATGTGTTCACATGATAGTTGAAAAGCATGTGATGTGGTACCTAAAAGGTACATTAGACTTTAAACTATACTATGATAAAGATCATGACTATAGACTGTATGGATATACCGATTCAGATTGGGAAGGAAGTTTTGTAGAAAAAAAGAGCACCACATGTGGATGTTATTGTCTGGGATCCACCATGATATCATGGTTTAGCAAGAAACAATCCAGTGTTTCTCTCGGCATGGCTGAAGCAGAGTACATAGCAGCTTTCTCCACTAGTTGTGAAGCCATATGGATTCATAAGCTGATGTCAGGTCTATTTGACATGGAGTTGGATACTACAATGATTCTATGTGACAACGAGAGCTATATAAATATGACATAGAATCCTGTGTTTCATGATAAATCAAAGCACATAGAAACATGATATTTTTACATAAGGGATATGGTACAAAAGGGAGATATACAACTTCAGTATCTAAGCATCGATGAGCAAGTTGCTGATGTGCTAAACAAGCCTCTATCTCAGGTAAAGTTTGAATAGTTATCTGAAAATATTGGTGTATTCTGAAAATACTTTCCTCACAAGGAGGAACAATGATGATGATACATATATTCCTTGCAAGAAGGAACGATGATGATAAGAACTCTCCTTGAAAAGAGGGAGTAGGTTGATGATACAAACCTCCCTGAAAAGGGGGAGTGATGATGAGACTATCATTGATAATTGGATGGTAGTGATGTTCCAGTACCAAAGAGGATAAGTGCATTTGCAAATGCTAATGAAGTCTGAAATTCACTTATGGATGATAGTATCCTCTTTTGAGGATGGTATTTTAGATATTAACACTCTCTTAATGATAGTGGTCCTAGCTCTTACTAGCTGAGGATGGTCCTACAGACAGTAGTCTCTAATGGAGAGTATTCCTACATTCAGTTGTAGATGCTGTAGAAGATAACACTCGCTTGGGAGTGGTCATAGCTCTAACAAGTTGAGGATGGATTTCGATGATTCCTTACATACGACATGTCCTACATTCAGCTGCAGATGAGATATGCATTCAGTTGCAGATGATACTCTCCCATGGAGATTATTCCTACATTCACTTGTAGATGCCATAAAAAATAACACTTTCTTGGGAGTGGTCCTAGATATAATAGGATGAGGATGGTCTACGATGAGTCCTTGCAGACGATAGTTCCTGCATTCATTTGTAGACGAGATCTACATTCAGTTTTAAATGATGTGGTTTGACATTCATTTGCAAATGAAACAATTGGTCGATACTATGGACCCTACTAATTAAGGGGGAGTAGGTTGATGAGGATTGCATCATCCTTGGACCTATGTACTAAAGTGATAGGGATTGATCATCCCTCAAAGATATTGTGTGTACTGCAGGTAGTGTTGGAGAAAAGGATTGAGAATATTGAAGTACTGCTGCAAAGGATCGAGAAGATCAAAGTGTTGTTGCAAAGGATCAAGAAGATCGAAGTGTAGCTGCAAAGGATAGAGAAGATTGAAGTGTTGTTGCAAAGGATCAAGTGATCTAGTGCTACAGAAGATGAAGACTCAGTGATGCAGAAGATGATGTTCCAGTACTAAATATATTGAATATATTCCAATAACTGTTCTAGTTGCTGATGATTGTTGAAAAATTCCTATGACATATGGATGTATTACCTTGATACTGTTGAAGATGATCTCTCTAGTTACTCCTATAGGTGTTGATGTTGTTGTCAGTAGAATATCCTTCTTGTTAAGGGGGAGTCTTGAAATATTGTAACTTTGAAGAATATTCTAAATGTATTTTACTGATGTAACCCAAGGGATATGTGTTATTCCTCCGTCAGGATGTTATTATTGTATTTGGTCATCATAGAGTCATCAGGTATAACCTCCATTTTAAGTCAGTTCAATAGTACCCCAATGAAGATAATATAATATTGTTTTGAGTCTTCCTAGGTGAATTCAGCCTAGTTAGTTTAGTGGGGCTGACTTATTAGGGTAAAATTCAAGTGATAGAAAGAGTATAAATAGAGGAACTATATTTCTCATTTGAACACACACACTCACTTTTGTATAACACATAGGAGAGGGAGAGATACATACCATCAAGGAGGAGGGTCACCTGTTTTGGGTTTCTATCTTATACATCTATATAGAGGAAGTTTTTCTGGGTTTTCTTCCCCTTTAGGGTTTCCCAAGATAAATCTATGTCCATCTTGAGATTGTGTTTATTTCAGTGATTCTGCATATGTTGTTGTGGATTTGGATTAAACACTAATGATATCTAGCTAAGCATATGGAATCTCAACACTTTAGAGTTTTCCCTTGTACAAAAAAACATTGTTGAATGTAATTAGTGGGTTGATCCCTTGGATGATTAATTAATGGCATTTTAACTTGATCAATCTAAGTCTATACTTCCTCCCCATGTCCCATTTCATATTCAAATATATTCATGTAGGAAGAACATTTTAAGATGTGTGGTTGATGAGGGAGCTTTGACCTATACCATGTCTTTGTCATGTTGAAATATTTAGGTTTTCCTAAGATTGTCCCTTCATTCAAGTTATTAACATCATTTGTTGCTCGATATTTTAAACCATACATAATTATCTCTTCCCTTCTAGTTGAATTGAGTGGTGTTATCACCCAATAATTTTCCTATGGTTGTGGTAGGAGAATCATTGGGATAACCATTTAAAACCAATATTTAGACTATATTCTAGCCTATAGAATCAAAGAGGGATCTCTCTTTATCAAATGGCCATTCACATATACATTTGGATTTAAACAAGCATTCCGAAGGCTAGATTTCTGAGGGGAAGGGTTGTTTGTATTTTAAAGAGTGTAAGACAGATAGATATTAAATACCATTGGAAATGGAGTAAAAAACTGAAACATTCAAGGACTTACAACAAATAATGACCAGTGATAACCTTCGTAGTATTAGGAAAAATAAGTGTTAGTATTCAACAAAATATCTTTGAGAGATGGCAGGGGGAAATGAGAAGAAGCCCAATGAGATAGGAGGCACCTATATGTGGATGAATCTCCTGAAATAGCTTTAGCATAAACAATAGTAAAGGCTGATAACTGAAGTGGAGCATCTAACATAGGATGAATTCCAAGACATTTACCATAAACACATAACAAACACGTTATGATGCATGGAGCACTAAACATCAAATGAATTCCTTGCATACAACTAGAAACGTGTTAGTAGAAGCTACACATACATGAAAATGAAGCATACTGGGTAACGCAGGCTGAACATTGAACACCCTGATGAATCTCACACACTTGTGAAATACTTTGCATTAATACTTCCAAGAAAGTTGCAGAGCTACAAAACCAAGCATAGAGGCTTCAAAATATGAATGTCGAACCCCTTGTTCCTCTCTTGAGGCTATATTTATAGAGTACTAATATCTAGAGACCAACCTTGAAACAGAGCCAAAATCAGTTATGATATGGGAATCAAACCCACACACATAAAATCCTAACAAACTCTAATCTGGCATATTCACCATGGTCACAAAACAAATTAGGAAAGCACGCTAGGATGTGTGTGATGGATCAGAAAGAAAAATTTTACACTTGGGACTCATGCCTTCTTGATGAAAATGACTGTTCAGAGGATCTTCGAGTGACCTGCAACAATTTAATTCATCCATGCATCTTTAACCAACGAAATTGTTTTGGATAGTTGTTCTTTCAGCCAAAATAAGGATATGGAAGCACGTGTTTGAACTTGCCTATGGATATAAAATTCTACTGCATTTTAAACCATTAACTTCATTTCACTCTCCTAGAGCAGAATTTTTTTAAGCCCTCAATCAATTTTGTAAAAGCTGTGGCATGGACGCATATTCTGGATTTGCATGCCGATACCTGAAAATTTTGTTTGTCCATGATATTTATATTAGCAGAATTGATACCCACCGTAGATTCATTTCTCCTCCAAATATCCATCGTTCAACACTGCAGTGCGTACAAAATTCCGTAGATTTGAAAAGTTTGTTTGTCTATTTTAGTTCTATCATCGGAATCCACCTCTGTCATGGATCTTCATCGGTTATTGATTAGGGTTGTTGAAAGATGTGGGGTCTACCAAATTTCGTTGATTTCAAAAGTTACTTTTTATGTGCATGTTGCATCAGCGGAATGGATATCAGTCGTATATATTTGTCCCGATGCCCATTTGATGGTCAATTTTTCCTTCATTTTAACCCTTTTCCACTAATAATGTCATTTCTTCTAACCCTACATGTTCCCCCAGCGAAATCATTCTGGACTATGGATCTAAAATCCACCTTGATCTCCACCGTTAAAGTTTTTTGGGCCTACCATATTTCGCATATCGAGAAATCTACTTATCATGTGCGCATGTTGCTATTTTCCTCATCATCGATCTTCGATAGAAAGTTTCCCAGTTGTTGATATGAGATCAAGCCGCAAGCTGCAGAAAGCGAAAAGAAGGATTTCTTCTTTCACGATGCTCAATTTTGATTTTTTCGATTCCGCCTCTCCGCTCCCTTCTAGGCCGTTGATCTATGTGGAAGCTCTCTTAAACGCTAATCTCACAGGTTGGCGGAATGCAGAAATCAGGATTCCAACTTTCCATGACCGGATTCTCTATATTTATGCTCCCCCTTTCTGCTCCTTTTCGAGCCATTGTTCTGAGATTAAAAATGTAGAAGCATTCTGAACCATTGATCTATGATCAAATTGGGGACATGTTAAGGGCTGGAGGAAAGTAGAAAGCAGGATTTCAAATTTTTATGGCCAAATTTTCTCCTTTTCCACTTCTGCCTTTTTCCTACACCATTGATTTATCTCGACGCATTCCTTGACCGTCAGATCTTAGACTACGAAAATCAGAATTCGGGTTTACCAACTTTCACAACCGAATATTTTCCTTTTCTGCTCCCACCTTTTTCCTGGACTATTGATTTATCCTGAAGTAATCCTTGACCGTTGATCTAGGATCGGATGTGGATATCCTCTTATCTTTGACATTTCTTTTGTGAGATTCTTCTGGAGTGCCAGATCACTTTGCGGCTCGGATCTCTGTCATCTTTTATCGCCAAGACTTATCCTTGATTGGATTTTTCATACCAAGCTCATTTCCAAAGTCGTGCCTAAGGATTTTTTACTCTTTTTTCATTTTCAACCAGGAACAGATTCTTCAGAACCTGCTCACCACTTACTTAGGTTATATGACATGGGAAATTTGTTGACCTTACCCATCATTTTCACTAGCTTATCCTTTTGCAGAGGAATTAGTGTGGGAATATTTGTAAAAATATTCAAATTTTAACACAGGTGCTAACAACAACTCCAACTCAAGGATGCTATCCTCCCTGTGAGGTAGCAAATAACCTCGTAGACCAAGTCCTTTATCCATTGGGTTTGTACCAAGCTTACCTGAAATCCTCAACATGCTCTAAAAACAAAAGAACTGATATCGAAAATAAACTGAAACATTGTTAAAATAAATGCTCGCCATGTCGAATTGATTCATAAATACCTACCCTAATTACTGAGCATCAATTCCCAATCAAGTAAATTCTGACTTCTAATGAATCCAACCCAGAAATTGATCTAATTATTGAGCTTCTTCGTCATGCTTGATCCAAATCAGAAAGGAAGAAATTAATGGTAAAAGGTTATGATAGCAGACCTGATATTTACTACACACACAAAACCCACCATTCCCACTGTAAATATTCTCCACATATTCAGCTACTGGATCATGACAAACTTCAATTTTTTCTTTTATTTGTTTGCAATGACCAGACTGCTCCAACTATAACTCCTCTAGCACCCTGCCAAACTACTCTTCAAAGGAATCTTGAAGAACATGTTCATAATAATTTGCAAATGAGACATCCACTTCTTCATCTAAGATCTTAGGATTAAAAACCCGATTCCTTCCAAGTGTTTCAAAGGGAATATCATTGTGTTTTTCAATAGAATCAAGCAAAATAATTTCTGAATATGAAAAACATAAAGAAACATCCCATTTAAAATCCTCCTCCTCTTCTTGGTGATCCAATCTATTATTACAGATTGTTGTTTCTTGAGGTGCATTATCCAAGTAGCCATCCTTACATTGATCATATATAGGCAAGCTGAAATCTTCTTTAAAAACATCACTATTTTTTTTAACATGCTGATTGCAATCTTCATAAAGGAAATTAGTATTACCCTCTTCATGTACATCACTAGGCTGACCATCTTTATGCTCATCATATACAGGTGGACTAAATATTCTTTAAAACCACCACTAACATAGTTTGGAACAGGCTGATAGCATTCTTCATAAAACATATTACATCTTTGAAGAAATTGTTGCTGCAAAAGGGAGATTTCTGATTGAGTAGGGAAGCCTTCTCTTGTAACAAAATTTCTGAAGTTGACTGATATGAGGGACAATCTATTTGACAATCCCAACTTCCTTCTTGGTCACACAAAGATTGACAAGATTTCTGCAAGCTATTGTTACCTTCAGGGAAAGAAAGGCAACTGGATGAATCCGAGTTGTAGCTTATGTCAATTTCAGTCAAGGAAGACATTACCAACTGTTGGGAATTTTATTGAGTATAATGGAAATTGTTTTTTCTTTCTTTTTGAAATGAGTATTCATGTAAAATTTCTAAAATATCTTCATCCATATACTGATCATCACCATATATGTCTTTCAAATTTTCAATGAACCCTTCATCATGCATGCAACAATCTTGAATTAGTAGCAAAGAAGTATATTGATCTTTAAAGTGTTCATGAAATACTATATGAAACTTTCTAAGGGAATATAAAATCCTTGATGGAAATCCCTCATACCATGACCTTGGATTTCCTTCTAAACTAACCATGAACATTTTCATTAAAGAATCCTCATGAAATTAAACTCCCAACTTATGTATATGCTTATGCAATCTAAACAAATGAATGGTAGCATCGTCACCCTTTAAATCTTTGAATCTCGAAAGATATGCTTGCCAATCTACATTAGGTATTCGATTTGGAAAACCAGGAATGTGACCATGATTCATAGGAGCATACCTTACAACTATAAAAATCATCTTGATGATGAAAAAACTGGATCAACTCCTCACACTTTGCAACCCTTTGATAGTGGAGCTTCCATAGAACATTATGAAGACTGGATTCTTTGCATATGGAGTCTGCAAGTGAAATATGCATGACCTTCTTGATGTTTGACCATTGTTCACCATCAATAATCAAATCTGCAACTTTGTAGCTCATACCCTGGGAATATTTGAACCCTCATTCCCTAGTATGGTCGTCAATATTTCCCATTGCAGTTACCTTCCAAAAAATTTGAGTGGAGTCACCAAAACATGTACAACCATCATGTATCTATGAACGACTGCTCAACCAGGTTGTAGAACTAGAACAATGTTGTTTCCTAGAGGAGATAATAGCAATTAGTCCCTGACAACGGTGCCAAGATGTTATCACCAAATGATTTTCCTATGGTTGTGGGAGGAGAATCACTAGGGTAACTGTTAACCTAAAAATCCCCCACACAGCTCTCAATGGCCTACACCACCCAAGGACACCATCTCACAACATTCATTTCACTCCATACCTTCCATTTGACCCCCAAACCTCCAAAAGAGCCCAAGGATGAAGAAAAGGGCTAAAAACCCCAAAGAAGAGCCCAAAATAGCCCCCTAGGAGCTAAAGCCCTAAAAAAGGGGCTAAAAACCTAAAAAGGGCTAAAGTTAGGGTGGAAGGGGCTAAAGGCCCAAAAAAGGGACTAAAGCCCTGACCAAGGGCTTAAAACCCTAAAATACCTTGGAAAAACTATAAAAAGAGGGTGGGGGGTCACTCTCAAAACACTCCTCACTTGACTATTGTTATGCTACCCGTGGATGCTTTGAGACCTCTTGCTCTCAAACCACCCATTCTCCCTCTCCTCCATCTTCATCTCTTCAATCCATTGCTTCCCAACCAAGAGAGAGGTGCTCCCATGAGCTAGGGCATGGTGGCCCATTTCCACCTAAGTGAGGTATAATTTCTTTTCATGGTTGTTTNTCACTTCTATTTGTAGGTTTTTCATTAACATTGTTTGTAGGTTTTCTCCATTGTAGCTTAGGTTTATTTTGTAGGTTTTGGAGGTAGAACCCTAACCTACTGTGTGCAGAGGGGTTCAACAGTGCTTCATGTCCTCTCCTTTATTTTATGTCATTAGCTCTTAGATGTAGTTTACAGTAGCTGCCATTTGCTTGTTCTTGCTTAGTTTAGCTTAGTTTAATTCGTTGCTTTGTTTATGCCATATTTCCATTCTATTTTTTACTATTTTCTAAGAGTAGGAACCTACCCTTGTGCCCAATAGGCACAAGGGAGCCATTTCTGCTTTTGTAGTAGGGAGACATTCTCACTACAGCTTTGATGACTACCCTGGGTCGATCCCACAGGATCTCTAGGCCAAAAATTTCAAGTTTTTAATTTTTTTCAAATTTACCATAGTTTTCAGAAATCTTAGGTTAGATCTATTTAAATCTGCTTTATTTCCTGTTTTAGTCAGTGTCGAAGCCTCTGATAGGCCGAGCTAAGTCAGAATGACCCCAGTACCAGTTACTGCCGGCCAGATTTGACCCTGCATCACCAAAAAAACCTCGTTCTGGAGCAGGTCACTCTTATCGGGGGAAAAGGTGAGATTGGGGCGCACCTAATCCTTAGATAGGCGCGACTTCAGCCCAGAAGCTCAGGTTGCAGCTGTTTTCACATTCTATGCGACCCCCTCACTCATTTTTGGAAAAATATCGCGGCCCCCTCGCTGGATTTGGTCAGAAATGTGCGGCTTGTCACACATAAGTTGTATTTAAGTTTAATTAATAGTAATTTTCAGTTTCAGAGGATTGTTAGTGCGGCCTAGCCACCTCATTCCACCATTGCAGGTCTCTTTCAATTCCAGTTTTTAATTTTTGCAAATCAATCCATGAACAATGTGTATATGCTAAATCAATCATTAAGGTTTAATAAAATGAACTAGCCTAACTAAAAGCATCTTAAAATTAACCATCTTGCTGCCTCCTTCCTCCTCTACCCAGTCATCACCCTCCGGGGTATTCTGGGATACGACGAAGGAACAACTCATATAGATCTAGGCACTCCATGGTATTTTTCCAAAACCACTAAAACCATCTGACCTGGAAGGTAGAGGGGGTAGAGAAAGAGGGCTTCTCACGGCGCTAAGTTTCCTCCCTGTTGGCCAACCTAGCACTTGGGAGGTGACCTAAGGATCTACGGATGGGCTTAGTCCCATTGTGTTGAGAGCCTAGCACCTTATCTTGGTTGAAGAATAATATCACTGAGAGGTAGACATTTAGTTAGGCCAACAATTCAGGGTTAATCACCATATTTGCTTCCAAATTTCTGTTTATGTTTGCATACAAAACTATGATATGAGCTCTACCATGAATTCATAAACCATATTGCAAACCAAATACCAGAATAGACAAGCAAACCAACACACCATACCAAATAATTAACCCAACTCAGTTCATGATGCTGAGTAAGCCTTAAAATTTACCAAATTTACACTAAGTTCAATCATAAGTCCCTGACTGCTTCAACTATGGGAAGTACTTGGGCTTTGCCCAGAAACTCATTGTGAGGAGTACCACAGGAACCCCAAAGTAGCTGGCCACTAAGAGGAATTGCCAAGCAAAACGGGCAATGACCCCTTCCGATTGAGTAGAAGCACCCATGAGGAACAAGATAAGTGCTGCCTTATGGCAGTCTTGGTGGCCGAGAGACCACCTTCAGCCAATAGGAAGCCATTGAAACTGGGGTGTAAATCTCATACCCACCAGTTTCATACACAAAAGTGAACACAATTGATCCTCCACGATCTTCCTCATGCCTGAAAGGCGAACCACCACCATTTGGAACACTTGATTGACACCGTAGAAGCCGCTCTCAGTGATCTCCCACATCGTCAAAGGGCCACATAGCCTCTGATTCTGATTTAGACCCATATCAGTCTGGACCAGACCTCCACACCGCACCATCAAGCCCCATGGCTACTGCAAACCCGGATCCATTTTTCGGCCTAACCTTAGCAAGTGGACCCATGTCCACATCACAACCTATTGCCCACAACTTGGCAGATGGTCCAAGCACAGTCATGCAGAGTGTCATTAGCCAATTGCCACCACCAATAGTGACCATCCAATCTGGCCCAGTGGTAACACATGGGGGCAGTGGCCCCTCCACACACATTGTCGCCCTTGCCACATAGGGGGGAAATGCACTGACCACCCACATTACCCCTAATTCCATACATGGGGGAAATACCCCCTCTACCCATACCATCCCACCCACAACACTTGGGGGCATTGGCCCATCTTCCATGGTGCTACCATGCAGATGCATTATGCAGCTGCAAATTCCACCCCCATTGCGGCCCCATCCCACATCAACTTGGGGTTAAATTTGCCATTCATGGCTCATCTAAACTTTCCTGACTTGGATAGATTAACGAATGACCCCATCTGCCACCAAGCTTTCTGGCCATCCATGCCAACTAAGTTGCCATCAGACATCCCAAATTTTAAAGGCAAAGCTGGGGAATGTCCCCAAAATCATATAATGACATTCCATTTATGGTTCTTATCCAACAGCATCATAGATGAGTCCATCAGGCTGAGGTTTTTCCAACACACCCTTACAGGTGCCACGGCCAAATGGTACATTGAGCTACCACAAGCCAAGTACCCCGACTTCAACTCCCTAGCCTTCATGTTCCTACAGTATTTCCAACTCCCTGTTAGATATGACGAGGGGGTGGAGATCCTGTTATCCTGTCGCCAAAACACTGCCACTCACATCACTGATCATATCCATGAGTGGCGGCGGCACCGTAGCTTGTGTAAGATCCAACTTGATGACATGATATTCTTGGATTGGTTCCTCAAGACTTTGCTCCCACCCATCACAAAGGACGTTGCATCCGAACGTCCCCAATATGAAGAAGAGGCCATACTGAAGGCCCAACAATTTGACCTCATCTATGTCCAGTCTGGATACTTGTACACTGTCATTCCAGATGCTCCCCGTTCGAGTACCTCTTACCGTAACACACCGAGGGCATCCCACGTAGCGGAATACATCATAGGGTCAGTCTCCCAACAACCATAGCCTCAACCGACACCACCTATCATTACACCCCAACCAAGCAACATTGCTAATGTTGCTTATCAAAACCAAGCTCTGGACTATGCTAGAATGATGTCCCAGTTCGGAGCAACAACCTCTTATGCACAACCTGTGCCACTACAGCAGGATTAGGCCATGGCTTGGCTAACTCTATAGTATGTGGGGCAAATTCCCACATTTGTGGCACCACCACCCCCACAAATATACTATGCACCACCAGTGAAACAATTTCAAGCCCCCGCCCCCACTTCATCCGCTCTGTTGGGACAAGTGTTCGCACAAAAAAATCGTCCCAACCAGCCTGCTCCCAACAATCAACAAGGGAAAGCTAGAAACAACCAGCCCTACAACTAAGGCAATAACCAACCGCAGGGAGGAATTTAGCAATCGAACCCTCCTAATAATGTCGTGGCTAACCAGCCAGCCCAGAGCCCCCCATGACAAAATCCACCAATACGCAACGCACCGTTGTGCACAAATCAACCTTGTACACTCTGTGATGTCTATGGACATTACACGTTTGAGTGTCCCCTCATGGATCGCGCTAAGCAGGCCATTCAAAATGAGGCTCAGCAAACTGCCAATGCTCCCAATCAAGCCCAATCCAGCTAGGCACCACAAGGACCTCCTCCCATGGTGCTTCAAACCCCACTACTAGTCCAAGGATTGGTGGAAACTACTACCCCTCCCCAGGCCAATCTAAACACTCCGAGGGCACTGCCTACGACCGAAACAGGTGTCCACCACCTGATGACCATGACCACTGAAGAGGTCAACTTACAGACTAGACGAAATCAATACGGTACCACCACCAAACCTGCCGACTCATCAGTAGCATCCACGTCTAAGACAACCAACCTACCTCTCCAGTTACCCCCGTTCCCATGCCCCCCCATACATAGAATCGCCAATAATGCCACAGCTAGAGCTGCAGTCAGCTATAGCATTGTGGATGATTTGGCCCAAGCGTTAACCACCATGTCTACTCTTGAGGTACTTAAAACGTGCCCAACGCAGCGGAAAGCCTTACTAGCCGCTCTAGGGGTAGTAGACCCCTCCAATTCCAAGCTAATCACATTTGACATAGAGAACGAAGAGCCGCACATTCCCTCCACTATCGCCTTCCAAATGCTAGTGTCCATTTGGAAGTTGGTTGTGCACCGATGCATAGTGGATGAGGGGGCATCCACGTGCGTCATGTCTACCTTGGTTTGGTAGAAGCTTGGATCACCAATTCTGCAACCGTCCTCCATGACTCTACGGGCTTATGATGGACATCCCACTAAAGCCCAAGGAATCCTCCCCCATGTCCCCATCACGTTAGCCGGGAAGACAGTCCTGATCGACATCGAATTCATCAGTGCTCAACTAGATTACAACCTCCTCCATGGGAGGAGTTACATGTATGCCATGTGAGCCATTGTGTCAACTATATTTTTCCTCATGACGTTCCCCCATGAAGTGAAGATTGTGACAGTTGGCCAGCTCACCTACCATGATCTGCAAGGGTTAACCGTACCTGCCAAAGTTATCCCTACCATCACCACCATTGAGCTGCAAGGGGCGACTGCACATGCTAACGTCATCCCTATAACAAACACTATGGTTGAAAACACACCAGCCTCCCCACCATTGAATGTGGGCCCTAGGTTGTTTATCGATCCCACCATGACGACTCCTTTCTCGTTGGTGTCACCACCACCGACACAAAAGAAAATTGTAGACTTGTGCATGGTCTCATCAAGCACCACTACACCCAAACAACAACCGGATCCGTAGCCCCAACCACAACCACAACATCGTCCGCAGCCGCAACACCAACAACAGTCACAACATCACCCTCAGTAGCAGCATTATGCGTAGCTGCAACCACAATATCACCCCCACATGCAACTAGCTGGGAGTTATGTGAGGTCATCTCTATTCCATACAATTCCCTTCCTCTTTCCCCCACCTGGTGTCATGAGCAAGCCGGTCATGGCCACCTTAAGCCTACCCAACTTTATGTTGGGGATTTCGGTGTGGTATCTAGATCCACTAGCTCAACCAGCAATGCCTCAGGTTGTGTTAACTCTGGTGCAACCTATTGCAGTTGAGTCCCACCCCCCACCCGGTCCGTAGAGGCCAACCACCGCACCCACACCTACACCACCCCAACCTAAAAGGGCTAGGGGAAAAAACACCAAAGCCATCGCAGAGCCATGAAAAGTCCCACCTTGTGTCGTCTGCAAACAACAGGGCCATCCAACTCAAAATTGCCCTGAAATTCCAGTGATCCGTGCACACCTAGATTCCATGGATACAAATGAAAACCTCCCCGTGGTTGAACTCCCGACCATGCCAGTAGTCAGGAACAAGGCATTGAGGACAAACCATGCTTGCACCCTTTGCCGTTTGTATGGACATTACTCCCACCATTGCCAAGACCTGCCTGAATTTCGAATGGTTGTTGTTGACCTCCGTCACCATTCCCTTGAGTCTGAGATCACCTTAATTGAAGAAGTCCACCCACCACCACCTTCTTTGGACACCATGTACGTTTACATCATGTCCAGTTCTACAGACCCTCTTGTCTCCATCATCATCGACAGTCCATCAGACCTGTCTCTTCCATTGTTTTCGTAGCCACAGCCACAACCTCAATTACCAGGGAAACAATGGGGTTCATTCCCGATCAACATGATCCTTTTTCTTTTTCTTTTCCTTTTCTTTTTCCTACCATCCAGGATCGTGAGTAAGTCTACCTTGGCAACCCTCCATTTATAGGATTTCACACTAGGAGATCCTCTGTGGTACCTTGAACCGCCTACTGTACCTCTGAGGCCCCAGGATGTGTTGACTCATGTCCAGTCAATTGAGATGATGTTGCACCTACCTCTAGGTCCATCAAAGACTCCTCCCATCCCCAGGCCTGTCCCTCTTCCTCCAACATAGACTGGGGGCAAGGCCAAAAAAGCCACAACCAATACCACTTTCATGATATCTAGCACCAGTTTCCATTTCACCTCGTCAGCTGTGGAAGATCCACCTGATCTATCTCGGCACCAATTACGTGATGACGGAGATATATGTAAAACCGCCTTAGGTTTTACCCCATTCCATTTAAACCATAGTATGGAATCCGTTCTTCCCATAAAATACCAGATTCCATCCCCTCACCTTGCCAATGACCTTCATCTTGGCAAGGGGGCACACCTCTTCATTGAATCTGATGGACAACTCTTGGAGAACCCCCGTGATGGGATCTACCTCAAGAAATTTTACGCTTAACATCACCAATGAGTCACTTCATTTTCTTTTTCTTGTTTTTCAATTTTTTTTAGCAAAAATCAAAGGCAGCACCATTAGCTGCTAGTCAAAAGTCACTCGGAACCTGTTCGAGACACCTCTCACACCTTCGGGATCAAATTTCCATTTCCTTATGAGACCATCATCTCATGTTTAATTAGTCAAATTTGGGACCATTTCCCAAAAGTCACCTCGATTCATGAGCCATGACATGACGATGCGAGTGTCTACGGACTGGTACTTGTATCACACTGCCCGACCGCTACTCATGCAAGCTATCGGGCCGCCGCCCGTTAAGGATTGTACTATATTTTTGTATTTATAATTGTCTTTTTCACCGCACCTCACGTGGACATCTGGACCATCGTCCACAAACACCTTTATTTTTCTTCCATGTATTTGGCATAGAAGCGTCCTCAGGCCGCTTCCCGTTAAGGACTGTAATTTTAGCTTTTATTTTGTATTTTTAACACATAGATTGTCTTTTCTTTTTACCGCACCTTACGCAGACCTCTAGACGACTGTCCACAAAATGATTTCTTTTCTTGCATATATTTGGCATATAAATGCCTCCGGACTTGTACTTACATCGCTTGTAGTCAAGTTCGTCCACCACAACACACACACATGCTCTACTGAGCTCTGTCCGAGAGCCACCCTGGTTTGCGTGCCTTTGCCGCACCGTCTCATAGGCCTCTACCACGATCTATCCCATGCATGCATTGGTATGTTTGAGAGCGTTTTTCTCAGTCCATACTATGTGGATGATCTTTGGACCTCTATCCACCGTCCCGACATGGGGCACCGCATGTGCCACCACCAGTTGACCACATTGGAGTTTCATTTAAGCTATTTTCTAACTCCTTAAAACAATGAAAAGATTGCCGAGGGCAGCTGCTTCCTTTCCTGCTCGCTAAAGTATAGGAAAGGGCATCTACATCATCTCATTTACCTCCTTTTACGGACCATGTAGACCATTTCATGAAAAGGACCTCCTTGGCACACTCAAGCCAAGACCATTCCCCTCTGCATATGTTTATGCTTTCTCGGGCAGAGGGGCTGCACTTTACGAAAAATCTCACCACCAGTTGTTGTTAAGCTCTTTTCCATTCGTCTCAACAAGAAAAGATTGCCGAGCAAAATTGGTTTCATTCATGCTCGTAAAAGTATTTGAATGACTGTCTAGTCAGTATAGGTTTAACCTTTTCCGGCCTGATTGGACTACCAACAGTAAAGAAGTCTCTCATCCCCTCTAGGATGGGCGAGTTCTCCTATGTATACTTTTATCCTTTTTCGAGCATAAAAGACTACCAACGAAAAAGAGCCACCACTGGAGTCTTCTTCATGCTTTCAGACTCTCTAAAATTGAAAGCACCATCGAGCACTTACCTTCTTGGGCTCACCAAAAATCCACGAGATCGTACCACAACGGTGTCCCTAGACACCACCCCATAGAAAATAGTTTAGTAGCATCCCCACATTAGGTTGCCTTTCTTCAGATTAATCTACAATGTGTCTTCCTTGGATCCCATCAGTATCAAAAGTGTCCACCTCCTCCAAGTATTTCCCATCTGTAGCGACATTCCGGGTATTACAACTATGATCCCATTCCCATGATTTAAGTTTCATTTGCTGCCTGGTCCACCCTGTTGTCATACTCTGAACAAAGGAAGTTTGAGTCTCCCACTCCCCCCCTATCCCTGTTCATTTTTTTCCCTTCCCTCCCATCCCCCCCAACTCAGTGAGTCAGTCCGTAGATTGCTTCACACCTTTTGGTTATCCCTCGCGCTCTTGGTCAAGGAAAAATCATTGCCTTGACTAGGGGCAGGTCTCCCTCTGTCGACGCCAACACACATATTCCAGAGGATAGACCCAGAGGTCCCTATACCTTGGTTTCATTTACATTATTGATGAGTTCCTTGGACCACTTGAGAGGAGTCCTTAGTGCCTCTCAGGGTGGTTTTTTCTCACGTGCTCGACTTCAACTCCATCATCGCACCGTTGAGATTCGTATAGGGTTTGTTCTGCACAATACTTGGTCAAAGACCCCGAATATCACTTGACTCTAGCACATTGGTGAGTCCACTCCAGGGACCTAAACAGGTTATGTCCCTTGTGATTTCCAGGTTGTATTGGAGATAGTGATTAGAAGCCCCAGTAGTGCTTCAATATACCTTTATAATTTATGCAACATACTTGTACCATAGAGACTCTGACTCTCGATCAGTGAGTCCACACAGCTATGTATCAGATCCAGCAGACTGTCAGTCATGAAGATATAGCATTCCATGAGAATGCCATGGGTCCAATGTACTAGATCAGTATTGTATTTATCCTCACAAAGAGGAAACCAACATTGTAACATCAGTTGTATATGATCAGCTCTTGTATTTTAGAGCATAGATCAAATGATTCTTTTGACATTGTCACGAGCATGGGAATGCCCGCCTTGTCCATATACATGTCACACATTTATTGTATCTCACCCATTGATGGGAACCAAATTAATACAAAACCAAAAGCCACCATGCCCCAGCCCCGGAAGCACCACCTCTCGACAGCAAATCCTATGATGTTTGTCGGCCATACATTGAGCTCCTACCCTCACACATCAGGGGGCAATCTATTAACCCAAAAATCCCCCACATAGCTCTCAATGACCTACACCACCCAAGGACACCATCTCACAACACTCATTTCACTCCATAAGACCTTCCATTTGACCCCCACACCTCCAAAAGAGCCCAAGGATGAAGAAAAGGGCTAAAACCCCCCAAAAAGAGCCCAAAATATACCCCTAGGAGCTAAATCCCTAAAAAAGGGGCTAAAACCCTAAAAAGGGCTAAAGTTAGGGCAGAAGGGGATAAAGGCCCAAAAATGGGGCTCAATCCCTGACCAAGGGCTTAAAACCCTAAAATCCCTTGGAAAAACTATAAAAGGAGGGTGGGGGGTCACTCTCAAAACACTCCTCACTTGCCTATTGTTATGCTGCTTGTGGATGCTTTGAGACCTCTTGCTCTCAAACCACCCACTCTCCCTCTCCAACATCTTCATCTCTTCAAGCCATTGCTTCCCAACCAAGAGAGAGGTGCTCCCATGAGCTAGGGCATGGTAGCCTATTTCCACCTAAGTGAGGTATAATTTCTTTTCATGGTTGTTTATTTGTTTTGTTTCCTAACCCTCACTTCTATTTGTAGGTTTTTCATTAACATTGTTTGTAGGTTTTCTCCATTGTAGCTTAGGTTTATTTTGCAGGTTTTGGAGGTGGAACCCTAACCTATTATTTGCAGAGGGGTTTAATAGTGCTTCATCTCCTCTCCTTTATTTTTTGTCATTAGCTCTTAGATGTAGTTTACAGTAGCTTCAATTTGCTTGTTCTTGCTTAGTTTAGCTTATTTTAATTAGCTGCTTTGTTTATGCCATATTTCCATTCTGTTTTTTACTATTTTCTAAGAGTAGGAACCTACCCTTCTGCCCTATAGGCACAAGGGAGCCATTTATGCTCTTGTAGTAGGGAGAAATTATCACTACAGTAACCATTTCAAGCCAATATTTAGATTGTATTCTAGCCGCCTATACAGTTAGAGAGGGATCTCTCTTTGTCATAGGGTCATTCACATATACATTTGGCTTTAAATAAGCATTCATAAGGCTAGATTTTTGAGAGGAAGGGTTGTTTGGATTTTAAAGAGTGTAAGACACACATATATTAAATACCATTGGGAAATGGATTCAAAACTTGAAACATTCAAGGACTCACAACAAATAATGACTAGTGATAACCTTTGTAGTCTAAGGAAAAATAGGTGTTAGTATTCCGCAAAATATCTTTGAGAGATGGCAGGGGGGAATGAGAAGAATCCCAATGAGATGGGAGGCATCTATATGTCGATGAATCTCCTGAAACACCTTTAGAAGAAGCAATATTAAAGGCTGATAACTAAAGCAGAGCATCTAATTGAGGATTAATTCCAAGACATTTACCATAAACACATAACAAACACATTATCAGATGTAGGGAGCAGTAAACAAAGAATGAGTTCCTTGCATACAACTAGAAACGTGTTAGAAGAAGCTACACATACATGAAAATTAAGCATACAGGGGAACACATAATGAACATTGAACAGCATGATGAATCTTAGACACTCACAAAATACTTTGCATTAATACTTCCAAGAAAGTTGCATAGCTAGAAGACCAAGCACAGAGGCTTCAAAATATGAATGCCGAAACCCTTGTTCCTTTCTTGAGGCTATATTTATAGAGTACTAAGATCTCGAGATCAAACTCAAAACAAAGACAAAATCAGTTTTGATATAGGAATCAAACCCGCACACATAAAATCCTAATAGATTATGATTTAGCAGATTCGCTGTGATCACAAAACAAATTAGGAAATCATGCTGGGATGCGCGTGGTGGGTAAAAAAGGAAAATTTGACACCTAGGACTCAAGTCTGCTTGATGAAAACAATTGTTTAGAGGATATTCGAGCGGCCTACAACAGTTTCATTCATCCCTGCATCTTCAACTAGCGAAATTGTTTTGGGCCATTGATCTTTTATCCAAAATAAGGATATGGAAGCACGTGTCTGAACCTTTCTGCAGATATAAAATTCCATTGGATTTTAAACCATTAACTTCACTACACATTCCTACAGTGGAATTTGTTTAATCCTTCGATCAATTTTTCTAAAGCTGTGGTGTGGATGCATGTTCTCGATTTGCATGCCGATATAAAAATTTTGCAGATATGAAAAGTTTGTTTGTCCATGCTATTTCTATCAGCAGACTTGATACCCGACGTAGATTCATTTTTCCTCCAGATGTCCATCGTTCAACACTGCAGGGTGTACCAAATCCTGCAAATTTGAAAAGTTTGTTTGTTTGTTCTAGTTTTATCAGCAGAATCCACCTCCACCATGGATCTTTTTCAGTCATTGATAATGGGCCAGTGAAATATGCGGGGTCTACCAAATTCCGCTGATTTCAATAGTTACTTTCTTCGTGCATGTTGCATCAATGAAATATATATCAGTCATAGATATTCATCCTAGTGCCCATCTGACAGTCAATTTTTCCCACGAGTTAACCCCTTTCTACCGACAATGACATTTCTTTTGACCCTACATCTCCCCCCAACAAAATCATTCTGGACCGTGGATCTAAAATCCACCTCAATCTCCACCGTCAAAGTTTGTTGAACCTACCAGATTTCGCATATTGGGAAATTTACTTATCCCATGTGCATGTTTCTCTTTTCCGCACCATCGATCTTAGATAGAAACTATCCCACCCGTTGACTTGAGATCAAGCTGCGGGCTACAGAAAGCAGAAATCAGGATTTCTGCTTTCACGATGCTCAATTTTGATTTTTTCAATTTTTCCTTTTCACTCCCTTCGGGCCGTTGATTTGTGCATAAGCTCTTTGAATAGTTGATCTCACGGGCTAGAGGAAAGAGAAAAGTGGGCTTCCAACTTTCCATGAAATAATTCTCTGTATTTCCGCTCCCTCCTTTTTGCTCCTTTCTGAGCCATTGATCTGAGATTAAAAATGTGAAAGCATTCTGAACTGTTGATCTATGATCGAAGTGGGGGCGCGTTATGGGATGAAAAAAAGTGGAAAGTGGGATTTCCACTTTTTATGGTAGGATTCTCTCCTTTTCTGCTTCCATATTTTTCTTGGACCATTGATTTATCCCAGCGCCATCCTTGACTGTCGGATCTCGAACTGTGGAAAGCGAAATTCAAGTTTACCAACTTTCACAACCGAATCTTTTCCTTTTTCGCTTTCGTCTTTTTCATGGACCGTTGATTTATCCCGGAGTCATCCTTCACCATTGATCTAGTATCAGATGTGGATCTCCTCTTGTCTTTGACATTTCTTCTGCAAGATTCTTTTGAAGCATTAGATCACTTAGTGGCTTAGATCTCTACCATCCATTCTCACCAAGACTTATCCTTTATTGGATTTTTCATACTATGCTCATTTCCAAGGTCGTGCCTAAGGATTTTTTACTATTTTCTTCACTTTCGACCAGGAATGGATCCTTCAGAACCTGCTCAGCTCTTACTCAGGTTATTTTTTGACCTTACCCATCATTTTCACTGGTGTATCCTTTTGCAGAGGAATTAGTGTGGGCGTATTTGTAAAAATATTCAAATTTTAGCACAGGTGCTAACAGGGTGTAAGAATATTCTCAATTGACGTAGAAGTAGTGGATGCTCGTATAGAACATAATTTCATCTTAGGATAAGGTTGATGTATGTAATGATTGCATTCATGTATTTATTTTTTTTTGTGATCAAATTCCCTCATGAGTGGAAGATAGTCACCATTGACCAACTATCCTATTATGTACTTACTTCTAGTTCTATAATTGGAACAAACATTCCATTTGTGGGTGATTTTGTTTTCATTTAAAATAATTGATGCAAGGATTCTTCAAGACTCTTCATAATGGGTATTTTCATCTCCATCCATTGATTTGTTACATAGATTCTTCCCCTGTATATGTGATCTCATTTATCACCTTAAATTCTATGGTTCCATTTCAAATGTTGCATATTGATGTGAGTTTGATGCAATTGTGCTTAAATTTTCTACTATGTCTTATTTTGTAAAGGATCTGTGGGTTGAGATACTTTTTTTTGGATTTTGAAGTTTGGAACTGCATATGTAGGTTTGATCATGCACTTGTGTGTGGTTTAATTCACTTATCAAGATATTCAAAGGACCTAAACAAGCCTTGATCAATATCTACCATTTTGGGAGGCTTACAATTAGTTATATTCACCTATATTGACCCTCAACCCTCCTAGATCCAAATATTTCTTAGGCATGCTGTTCCTTTTGCCAAGGTTATCATGGAGGCCTTGACTAGTCCAAAATCACCATGGCATCATAAATCTTATTTCCTCCCAATGTTGTATAAAATGGAGTTTGAAGGGAAGGTTGTCATCTTATTTGGAGGGGTTGAATGATACCAGAATCTTATCCCTTCAAAGGATGCGTATGAATAAGGAAACATCATAAACATTTAAAAGCATACACCAATTGATATCTTCATTAAAATCAACATCATTGAAAAAATAATGATTGGAACTATATGTTCTCTTAAGAAGGTTAAAATTTGTAAGCTCCATTTAAAGAGTTTTCTAACGTGTTTGCTTGGTCATATAAAGAAATGCTAGGAAATATCCCTAGATTGTCAAGAATGAAATTAAAACTTATGATAACACCAATCTTGTTTGATAAGGCTACAACTTATCAATCCAAGGAAGGTTATTTCCATAAAATTTGAATTAGAAAAGTTGTTGAAACATGGTTTGTATCTGTTTAGTTCCCCTGGTTTAGTGGGTTTCCAACCTAGTTCCTATAGGTTAAAAATAACGGATGATTCTAATATATACTACTTGTAGGGATTTGAATAAGGCATGTGCTAAAGGTAATTATTCTATGTCATTCATTGATCATTTTATCTATTAATGTGCTAGAAATTAAATTTTCTATTTTATGGATGATTTTTTTAGTAACAATTACGATTCAAATTAATAAAGAAGATCAACATAAGATAAATTTAATTTGTCCTTTAGGCATATTTTCATATTGGAAAATAGCTCTTAATCTTAAAAATTTTGGAACTACATTTCAACAATCCATTTCATATTCCTTTCAAGATATCAAGAAAATTATAGAGGCATATATAGATGATTTGACTACTCAGTCTAAGAAAAGAGTTCAAGATCCATCTAATCTACAAGCTATGTTCAAAATATGTAGGTTTTAAAATATCCATTTTAATCGTCTTAAATACATATTTTTGTTAATTCTAAGAGACTACTTGGATTCATTGTTTCCCATAAAGAGATTATGGTGGATTGTTTAAAGGTTGAGGTAATACTTCAAAGTCTTCAAGAAAAGTCAACTTATTGTGAACATTCAACATAAATTATGTTGATATTTCAAAGTTTTTTATGTTTCTTTTAAATAAAGGAGTGGTGTTTACATGGGGTGATCAAGAACAATGTTATTTTGAGTCTTAGAGAAAATTCTTATGTCAGTCCCACTACTAAGTCCTCCTAAATAAAATTGGGATTTCTGGTTATATCTTGTACTGCTTGAATCAACTATTGGTATGGTATTGGTTTAGAACTATGAATTATACTAAGATAATTTGATTTATTATATTAGTAAATAGGTTGATAGATGATAATTAACTTATTCTCATATTGAAAATTCAATATTGGCGATAGTTCATGCCATCCAATCTCTTCAATGTCATCTATTTATTCAAGAAGAGATAGTTATTACAAATTCTAACACCATGGAAGATGTTAATACATAAATATTATCACATTACATTTATATTATTATATCAGTGTTGTATTTATTGGTTATCTGGTACATTAATTGTAATTATATGGTCATATAGACCCTTAATTGTACCCTTTGTCTCCTATTTATACCAAGGATGTTGATGTATTTGTAACTTCAGAATGTATTCACTTGTATTTTTCATTTATTGTATTTCATTGGTCCCCAATGTTCCTATCAGGAGAATAATTAATTTAATCAAGTTATTTAAAGTCATAGAGGTTAACCCTCCTTGTTGATCGGGGGGCAAAGTCCTCGCAGTTGTGGGGCACTAGGGTTATTAAACTTTCCTAGAGAAGTCGACCCTGGTAAGTAATTGTTAACTCAGAAACTAGTATAAATAGAGAGTGAGCCTCTCTAATTGATACACACAATCACCCAACTATAGAACATAGGTGAGAGAAGAGGAGCTCACACAAGTGAGAGAGAGAACAATTGTTGGAGATCATCTTTTTGTATTTGGGTTTTACTACTGCCATTGGTGCTCATTCTATCTCTGAGGAATCTCTGGGGTTTTCTCCTTTATGGTTTACCTAAGGAAAATATTTGTGTCTATTGTCTCTTGTGTTTGATTTTTGTGCATGTTATTCTCTCAGATAAGATCCTAAGATCATATTGCTTAAATGATAAAAATCTAACATGGTATGAGAGATAACCTGAGAACAAGACATTGTGCAGCTGCAGAATCTATGGCTTCTTAATTTTTTGGGTTTCTCTCCAGAAATCATCAGCAAAAGGAGACCAGGATAACTCTCCATTGAAGGGCACATCTTTCTATCGAAGCAAAATTTGATTCTGGGCATTTTCAATTTTTGAACTGTCACTACTGCAGGAAATTAGGGATTTTTATAGAAGAGTAATTTTTGAGTGAGCCCAGAATAGGATTTATCTCCTCATCAAAATCAAATTTTAGATACCAATATTGAAATCTTTGGTTGGGTAAAACTCCAGGAAAGTCAAACCCTAATTTGACCCCAGACCAAGAAGACCCTAAAATAATAAAACTAGTAGTTTTGGTACATTCGCTCTATATAGACATTGGAGAATGATCATAATCCAAAATATTTACAAGACGAAGACAAATTCATGCTAAAGACTGTGTAAAAATTTCAGCCACATATTCGCTATATTATGGGAGATATGATTCGTCCAAATCAGGGTTCCAGCCTCTCCTAGGATTCATCCCTAAATAGGACACCTTGGGACAATTTCTATATCTCAGGCTACAAAGGTCTAAATGAAATTTTACAAGATGTTCCAGATAGGACATGGAATATAATTTATGTGGTAAAATTTTCAGACCCTAATGTTGAAACAGTGACATGTGACAGTCTGCACAAGTTTTCTATGTGGAACAATCTTGAAATGAGTCACATTGGGAAAACTCTCATAAGTCCCAGTTGGCAAAACCAATTCTGCTAAAAAATGTGGTGTTGGAAAGAGGACAAAAGAGGATACCTAATTAAGAAGTTTCAAACACATAGGATATGTACCTTCGGATATATTTTAGAAACAATATTAGTCAATTCCATATAAAAAATTGAAGAAAACTAGGGCATAAGATATTTTGCAGTTCTGATCACAGTTTTGGGAAAATATGTATGCTGCTTAGCTTTCCTTTAGGAGGCACATATTTCTATCCAATAATATCTGAAATATTCCAAGTTTTGAAGATTAGGGTTTCTCTAACAAACCCTAGATAATCTAGATCCGAAACCAAGACGAACACCTCAAATTTGTAATATCTAATATTTTGCTATTTAGATTTGAGGTTCTCGTTTCAAAATGACCTATCACACCATCTTGATGACAAGCTTGGTGAAGCTAAAAAATTTTGAGCATGGAAGCATAGGATTTCATTGGTTCTTGAAGAAAATGAATTGGACACCTACATAAGTGGAGAGGTTCCAGTTCCAGAGGGAGATGAGGCTAAAGCCTTACACAAGAAGAACTTGGACAAGGCCAAGAAGATCATTGTTGATTCAATCAAGGATCACCTTATATCATAGGTGTCTTCCCTAAAGACACCTTAAGAGATTTTTTGATTCCTTGACGAAGCTATTTGAAGGGAAGAATATAAATCGGAAGAAGTATAGGAACTTCGTGATCCTTGAAGAAGTTGACTTAGATCAATATTTCAGTAAAGAAGTTATAAGAGCTAGATGGAGATGAGGCTACTGATAGAGCCAAGAGAATCATTGTAGATTATATTAAATATCATCTCATCCCTCATGTTTCATCCTTGAAGACACAAAAAGGAAGTGTTCAATGCTATGATGAAGAAATCGAAGAAGAATAAGATATTGTTTTAACCACCCTAAATGGCCTCCCAGGATCATGGTATTAATTAATTCAAGGAATGTGTGTCAGAAGGAAGTGATTACCTTAAGTAGACTCTAGGAATAGTGCACACAAGAAGAAGCTAGACTCATAATAAGAGAAGAGAATATGGGAGCAATTGAAGTTCAAGCTCTCACAATTCAAAGAAGATCGCTCAAGCGATGAGGAATATGAAGAACTCAATTCTTGAAGAACCTATTATCCATATTAGTATTTGGATAAGAAATGATGCTATTATGAATGAATAAGATGATGAAGCTAAAAGAAGGAGTCTACCCATGAAAAAAAATAAATATAAGTATTCAATCATCATTTCATGATATTATTTGGTTATGCATTTGTTTAGATTCAGTTGATGTGTTATGCATGATAGAATGTTTGCATTAATGAAAATATACTACTAATATGCATGTGATGGGTAAGAAGCTCATGGTGCTATACAACTCTCCATTGGTACTTATCTATAATGAAACCTATTTGCTGACATATTGGATTAGTGCACAATCTGAATGATGTCTTGGTAGAGATGGAAGGCATCAAGAAAGTTTCTGTGAGATATGGATGAATGTTGTATTGGCTAAAATAGTTGCATGATTATATCTTTATGCATAATAATTTGTCATTATGAATATGCCTTATGAATTTTTTCTAACCATACAACTAATTCATTTGACTTGTAGGAAATATCATGTACAATCGTGTACAAGAAAAGAAGGATGAGACTTGTTCCGAAGAACAAGTGACGAGAGTTCAATAAATAATCCAAAATGAAGAATAATATGATGAGAATTCAAGAGGACTTAGACTCACTCTAGTTATGTGACACTGTTGATTGACATCATTGATGTAGATCCTTCCAGCTATGAAGAAGTAGCCAAGAAGAAAGGGAAGGAGAGTACCAGTTCAAGAAGAATGATGTCTAGGATGCAGTACTGAGACCTGAAGAGAATTCCGTAGTATCTTCCATATGGATCTACAAGATCCAGTATGGAGTAGATGGAAACATCATGGGATGCAAGGAAAGATTCATAGTATGAGGCTTCTCACAGAAAAGAGGCATAGACTATGAAGAGACATTTGCAGCCACTGGGAGTTGAGATACATGACAGATAGACTCATGTGTGCAAATTAAAGAAGGCCTTGTACTGTTGAAATATTGTAACTTTGAAGAATATTATTTATGTATCTTTTGTGGTCCCCGATGGTCCAACTGGGAGAACCACTTGTATTACATTGTACCCCGATGCTCCTAATCGGAAGAACTAATAAGAGTCATGAGGTAGTCCCCTCTAATTGTAAAGGTGGGTCATCAGCACCCCAGTGTGGTTACTTGAGCCTACATGTGTAACTCGAGCCTACATGAGTTAACTTAAGTTGACATGTTAATTGAGTAAAATTTAAGTAAAGGGATGAATATAAATATAGGTGTAGTGCTCCTCATTTGTGACACACACACTCACTTGGAATAGTGCACTTATGGAGGAGAGAAGTTGCTGGAGAAGGAGGAGAATCAGGTTTTTGATCTCCT
>LPNX010598118.1:56064-129845 GCA_001517045.1 Pseudotsuga menziesii
GTCGAAGCAGGATACATAGCAGATTGCTCTACTAAGTTGTGAAGCCATATGGCTTCAGAAGCCGATATCAGGTCTCTTTGACCTGAATATGGATACAACAATGATTCTATGTGATAACCACTGTTGTGATGACAAAGAACCCTGTGTTCCACGTAACACGTAGAAATCCGGTATTTCTACATACAAGATAAGATGAAGATAATGATACTGTAGATGCAGATGATGGTGATTTAGTATTTCTATACTGAATATAGAGATGATGATGTTTCAGTATTCCCATACTGAAGATATAGATGATATTTCAGTATTTACATACTGTAGATATAGATGATGGTGATTCCGTATTTCTATACTAAATATAGAGATGATGATGATTTCAGTATTTCTATACTGAAGATATAGATGATGATGCTTTTAGTATTCACATACTAGAGATACAGATGGTGATAGATTTGTATTCATATATTGAAGACATAGATGATGATGGTTTGGATGATGATGTACCGATGAAGCCTCTGCCTCGAGTAGAGTTTGAACACTTTCAAGACAAGCTTGGTGTTGTTCGGAAAGACCTTCCTCGAAGGGGGAGTAGCGATGTTGCAGAGGGATTGTATCGACCTGGGACATCTGTCCATAATAGATCCGGTGACCTCGGTCATCGGGAACGTGATGGGATTGTATCATCCTTAGGCACCTTCCCTAAAGTGATCTGGAGACCTCGGTCTTCGAGAATGAAGAGGGATTGTATCATCCCGGGACATCTGTCCATAATAGATCCGGTGACCTCCGTCATCGAGAACGTGATGGGATTGTATCATCCTTGGGAACCTTCCCTAAAGTGATCCAGAGACCTTAGTCTTCGAGAATGAAGAGGAATTGTATAATCCTGGGACATCTGTCCATAATAGATCCGATGGCTTCGGTCCTCGAGAATGTGGTAGGATTGCATCATCCTTGGACTCAAGTCCTAAAGCGATAGGGAGTGATTATCCCGTAATTGTATCCGGTGACTTCGGTCGTCGAGAATGTGGTAGGATTGCATCATCCTTGGACTCAAGTCCTAAAGTGATAGGGAGTGATTATCCCATAATTGTATCCGGTGACTTCGGTCGTCGAGAATGTGGTGGGATTGCATTGTCCTTGGACTTAGTCCTAAAGTGATAGGGAGTGATTATCCCATAATTGTATCCGGTGACTTCGGTCGTCGAGAATGTGGTAGGATTGCATCGTCCTTGGACTTAGTCCTAAAGTGATAGGGAATGATTCTCCCGTAATCAATTCGGTAACTTCGGTTGTCGAGAATGTGGTGGGATTGTATCATCCCTGGACTTTAAGTCCAAAAGTGATCCAAAGACTTTTAGTCTTTGAGTTGTGGATTGCAGGTTGTTGCTGATGATGATGATGCTGTACTGATTGAAAGATCAGAATATGATGATGATGACATACTGATCTAAAAGATCACAGTATGACAATGACGCACTATGATTATGATGTTTTTGATCGAAAGATCAGAGTATGATGATGTTGTTTCTATGTTGATGATGTTTCTGATCGAAAGATCAGAGTTTGATGATGATGTTTTTGATCGAAAGATCAGAATGTGATGATGATTATGATCGACATATCAGAATATGATGATGATGATGTTGCTGCTGATCGAAAGGTCAAGGTGCTTAAGATTTTGGTGTTGATCGAAAAGTCAAAGTGCTGAAGACGTTGCTTATCGAAAGTTCAAAATGCTGAAGATGTCGTTGCTGATCGAACAGTCAAATTGCTGAAGATGTTGCTGATCGAAAGGTCCAAGTGTTGAAGATGTCGTTGCTAATTGAAAGATCAAAATGCTGAAGATATTGTTGTTGATCGAAAAGTCAAAGTGCTGAAGATGTTGTTTCTAATTGAAAGATCAAAATGCTGAAGATGTTGTTGCTGATCGAACCAGTCAAAGTGCTGAAGTATGTCGCTGCAAATTGAAAGATCAAAATGCTGAAGATGTTGTTGATGATGAAGAGTGAAGATTGAAGATGAAGACTACATGATGTTGAAAAGCTTCCAATGATTTATAGATGTGTTACCCTGCTGATGTTGATGATGTCCGCTATCTCTACTATTGTTGTTGTTGATGTAGAATACCCTTCTCGTTAAGGGGGAGTGTTGAAATATTGTAACTTCGAAGAATATTCTTTATGTATCTTTTGTGTTCCCCGATGGTCCAATCGGGAGAACCACTTGTATTACATTGTACCCCGATGCTCCTAATCGGAAGAACTAATAAGAGTCATGAGGTAGTCCCCTCTAATTGTAAAGGTGGGTCATCAGCACCCCAGTGTGGTTACTTGAGCCTACATGAGTTAACTTAAGCTGACATGTTAATTGAGTAAACTTTAAGTAAATGGATGAATATAAATAGAGGTGTAGTGCTCCTCATTTGTGACACACACACTCACTTGGAATAGCGCACTTATGGAGGAGAGAAGTTGTTGGAGAAGGAGAAGAATCAGGTTTTTGATCTCCTTGTTGGTTTTACCTTTTTCCCTTTTGGGGCATCTATATTGAGGAAGCTTTTGCTGGGTTTTTCCCTTTAGGGTTTTCCCAGGATAAATCTGTGTTGTTCTTGTGATACTGTTTCTTTCAGTGATCCTGTTTTATATGCTTTTATTATGAAAAATGAAATGATATACTGATGTCTTAGCTAAGCATATGAAAATTTAACATGTACAAGCACAAAAGACACCCATGGGATAACACATACATGAGGAGCTTGAATATCACCTAGAGTGATGAAGATATTAACCTTTGATACAAGGTTGAAGATGAAATCCTATAGAGGATGACAAGCTCACAGATGGGTGCAAGAATAAATTTTGAAAAGATTCAAGATAGAGGATCTTGGTATTCAGTGAACCTAGATGGATACATAGAATATTAGTAGTAGAGGAAGGTACTTGTCACTCCAGTACATAATGTTTCAATACATAGAGTACGGGAGGCAGAGGGAGAATGATGCTCCGCTTCAAAGGGAGTGACTATAGAAGACCCCGAGGTTCGACATGGTATGATAGGATGGACATTTTACTGATGGATCTAGGATTTACTGAGAGTAAAGCAAACTCTGACCTTTTCTTCAAGGTTGAAGGTGGAATATCAATGATGCTCCCATTACATGTCAATGACTTGTTCTTGATAAGAAAAGAGGAACTCATTAGAGATTCCAGAAGGAGACTTGCTGTGGAGTTTGAGATGAAGGACTTGGGTATGGTACACTACTTTCTAGGAATGGAGGTGTGGTAGAATGCAGATGGAATCTCCCTTGGACAAGGGAAGTATGAAGTGGAGATCATGAATAGGTTTGGGATGATGGACTACAAGGCCATGGCCACACCTATGGAATCTAACCTAAAGATTTTGAGTGATGCTTCATTAGAGTTGGTTGATGCTACGATGTATCGTTAGATGATTGGGTCCTTGATGTACCTGGCGAATATGAGACCATATTTTGCTTTGCTATGAACACATTGATCCAGTTCTTAACGGATCCAAGAAATGTTCACCTGATGGTTGCAAAGCATGTAGTGAGGTACCTAAAGGGTGTAGTTGAATATGGGCTCAAGTATGAAGTGAATTAGAAGATTAACCTAGAGGGTTATGTGGATTCGGATTGGGAAGGAAGTGCCATTGATAGGAAGAGAACTTTGGGGTGCTTCTTCAGTATGAGATTAGGTGTGATCTCTTGGTTTAGCAGGAAGGAGTCTGCATGGCACTGCGTACAGCTGAGGAAAATTATGTTGCCACTTGCTCAACTACTTGGGAGAGAGGAGAAGTGAAGCTCCAGTTTGTGATTTAGATTGAGATCTCTCGAAAGAGGGAGTTCTAGCATAGTTGGTGAGATAGGTTGTCTGAGCATAAAATCCTGGTGAAGCTCGTAGGTTTCTTAGACATAAACGGTCATGTAGGTTGTCTTAGGATGTAATCATTCCTGGCAAAGCTCTCAGGTTATCGTTGGACATAATCATCCCTGATGTGATTCTATGCTAGAAATGGCCAGAGTGAAGTTTGAGTACTTCAGGGAGAAGCTTTGTGTTCTCTAGATCGAGGTTCCTTCCAAGAGGAAGTGACGAGTCCGTGTGCCTTTCTAACATGGTGATAGGATTGGTTCCTCCCATGGTTAGATTTAAGTGTAGTTCCTTTCTAACATGGTGGTAGGATTGGTTCCTCGCATGGTCAGATGTAAGTGTAGAGCCCTTCTGACATGGTGGTAGGATTTGTTCCTCCCATGGTCAGATGTAAGTGCAGTGCCTTTCTGAAATGGTTGTAGGATTGGTTCCTCCCATGGTCATATGTAAGTGCAGAGCCCTTTTCTCATGGTGGTAGGATTGGTTCCTCCCATGGTCAGATGTAAGTGCAGATCCTTTCTAACATGGATGATGGATGTGTTCCTCCCATGGTCAGATATAAGTGCTGAGCCTTTCTGACATGGTGGCAGGATGGGCCTCCCATGGTCAGATGTAAGTGTTGAGCCTTTCTAACATGGTTGTAGGATAGGCCTCCCATGGTTAGATGTAAGCACAAAGCCTTTCCCTGGATGGTAGATGGTGTGTCCTACCATGCCAGTTGATGTAAGTGCAAATCCTTTCCCCGGATAGTAGATGGTGTGTCCTAGCATGCCAATGGATGTAAGTGCAGAGACTTTCCTTGGAATGGTAGATGGTGTGTCCTACCATGCCGATGGATGTAAGTGCTGGGCCTTTCCTCAGATGGTATATGGTGTATCCTACTATGCCGATGTATGTAAGTGCCGAGCCTTTCTGACATGGTGATAGGCTGGGCCTCCCATGGTCAGATGTGAGTGTTGGGAGTGCCTTTCTGACATGGATGTTGGGTGTGTTCCTCCCATGGTCATATATAAGTGCGGGGAGGGCCTTTCTGACATGGATGCTAGATGTGTTCCTCCCATGGTCAGATATAAGTGATGAAGAAGATGAATACCTACATGGAGCCTAGGCCTACAACCAACATGAAAAAGGGTTGGCTCTGTAGAACTTCCTGTGACGAGTAGAATTGAGAGATAGAACCATTTGATCGAGATAGCAGAAGAAGTGATGATGATGATCTAGTAATGATCCAAATTTGATGATGATCTAGTGATGATGATCCAGTGATGAAGACATGTGCTGATGAATTGTGTCTAGAGAATACCTTCCTAGTTAAGAGGTAGTGTTGATGTATTTGTAACTTCGGAATGTATTCACTTGTATATTTCATATATTGTATTTCATTGGTCCCCGATGTTCCTATCGAGAGAATCATTAATGTAATCAAGTCATGAAAATTCATAGAGGTCAACCCTCCTTGTTGATTGAGGGGAAAAGTCCCTGTAGTTGTGGGGCACTAGGGTTATTAGAATCTCCTAGAGAAGTCATCCCTGGTAAGTAATTGTCAAGTCAAAAACTAGTATAAATAGAGAGTGAGCCTCTCTATTTGATACACACACTCACCTAGCTATATCGCATAGGTGAGAGAAGAAAAGCTCACATAAGTGAGAGAGAGAACAACTGTTGGAGATCATATTTCTGTCTCTAGGTTTTACTGCTACCATTGGTGCTCATTCTATCTCTGAGGAAGTTGCAAGGTTTTCTCCTTTATGGTTTCCCTGAGGAAAATCTTTGTGTCTATTTTCTCTTGTGATTGATTGTTGTGGATGCTATTCTCTCAGATAAGATCCTAAGATCATATTGCTTAAATGATAAAATTCTAACAAAGGAGACCTAGTTTTAAAGATAATCTCATATTGTGCATTAGATATATTGCAAAAGGAGGTCCCCTTCTCAAAGATGCTTCTTATTCATTCTCTGTATTTCATTCTCAAGTCTTGGAGTTTTTTCTTTCTATTTTTATGTTATTTAGGGGAATTCGGTCCATAACATTTGATATCAAAGCCATTTTTTCTATAAAAATTTTATGAGATTGTTGATCCTATATTTGTTACCATTTTTGGCAGATAAATTACTCGTCGAAACACATATTTTATTATCTTTTGTATGTTTTATGTCATGCAGTTCATTATTCAACCTCAGGTATGAGTATTTTTAAGGTTTATATAAAATTATTTTATTATTATCATTTTTATGGTTTTATTAATTAAAAAGAACATTATTAAAATGAATTTGATGTATTAATTGGTTTGTATAATTGTTTGTAGTTTTTATAATTTTTTTGGGCCATGTTAATACGCAAAACACATTTAGCCTGCTTTTCACACAGCATGTCCAGCTCAGCGTCTAGCTCGTCATTCAGCCCGTTGTGTGAAACTCACTGGTGGTTTGCTAGATGTTGAAATGTGTTGCTGTAGACTCCAGTCCTGAAGCGTGTCAGCAAATAGACATTTTGTTTTCCCCAGATCTGTGCCCAACGTATCCAACTCACTATCCATCTCATGACGTAGCTCACCTTCCAACTCGTTAACTAGATCGCACACTGTTGATAACTGATTTCAAGCATTAAAATGTTGGAATAGAATGCAAACCATTTTGTTGTCCATGCACCCAAGTGATAACACGATCCTTAGTATAGAAGGATCGTCGGTACATTGATTTTTCCCAACACCAAGCTGTTCACTTCTCAGACGTTCAAAGGATGAAGCGTCTTCTGTCTAGAAGGATCGCTCATGGCCTCCTCTTCTTGACTCCAAACTACCACCAGTATGGACGTTTAAAGAATAGAACAACCTGCGTTCTATAAGACCCATCGTGTACGCTGCCCTTGCTCACCACCATTCCACAGTAGCGCTGAAGAAGGAGTCATGTGCCACAGCTGAAGACCTGTTGCACTGAAGAATGAACATGTGCGTATGATGTCTAGTGAAAAGAACCAGACTCATGCTGAATAAGGGGGATGCTTATGCACTGGCCTATGATTAATTAAATGTCCATTATAATCGACTAAATTTAGAGAGTATTCGATCACTAAAGGGTCGACTTGCTCATCTCTGTAAATCATTATATAAAGCAGCCTCTGTGAGAGAGCTAAATTTATCTAGAAAATCAGTCATTTAGTAGAGTTAGGAGAAGAGTTTTTGTTGTGATTTACTCTTGAACATTGTATTTATGTTCCACCATCTGAATAAAGAGTTGTATGCATTGCTGTTGAAGATTGTGTTTGAGTAGAAGTTAGCCAGGCATCACCCCCGATTGTTGAGAGGGCCCCTCATCAACCAGAGGTTCATTTTATTTGTTTAGCTTAGTTTCTTTTTCTATTTTAGCTAGTCTAGTTTAATTTCTAGTTTGCTTCCATTAGATTATAGTAAATGCTATTCTATTTGTTTTCTGTAATACATTAACTTAGTTTTATTTAAAAGTTAATTAGTTAGATATGAGCATAGCTTGCTTTCATTTATTTGCTTTCAGTCATTTTGTTTCTAGTTATTTCATTTCCAACATTACTTTCAGTCTTTGTTTTCAAGAATATAGAATATGCTACTTTCATGAATTTATAATAGATTCAATTCCATTATTTCCTTTCCTGTTTTGAATTTATGCAAGTTAATTTCCAATTTATTTGTTAGTTTAATATGCAATGATTCCTTTTGTTCATGAATTAGTTTAAGGTTAATTTGTTGTTAAATATGTTTATTTACTGTTCCGATGCATTAGAATTACAGCTCCTTGGCTTCAGCTGAAGATTAGTTCATTTAGGTTAGTTTTTACTATTTTTACTGTGCAGACTGCCATTCGGACAGCCTATTCAGTCTGTTATTCATCCACCCCTGTCAGACCCACAGTTTAGTCTGTCATTCAGCCCTTAGTTTTGTTTTTAGTTTTTTTTATGTGTTTTAAGATTGTTTTTAGTTTTGTTTTGTTGATGTCTGAATTATGTTTCAACTGTCATATTTAGATGCTAGTTTTGTTTAGCATTAAAGTTAAAGTTTAGTTGTTTTAAATTATTTATTAAAGTTTTATCGTTTTCCTTACTTCTTTTACTTTGAACATAGTTTAAGTTATTCTTAAGTTTTGTTTCTTAAGTTTTCTTTTATTGTTGTATGGTTTTGTGTTTATTCCTTTTGAATTGATTTATTTGTTTGCATGTGAGATTTAGTGTTTTCCTTAGTATGTTTTTAGGTTGTCTTTTATGTTGTGTTATTGTTGAAAGAACCTGTAGGATAGAACCTAAAGATATTTGTTTTATTAAGATTTCTACTTGCTTCTTTTATCAAGTTTTCTTTATTAAGTTTTCTAGTTGCTTATAAGTTAAGTTTTCCTTGTACCCTAGTTCCCCATTTGAATAGTTAATTGTTGATTATATTTCAGTTTAAAGTTTATTATCAATTGTTTAGTTTATTATTCTACCTCAATTTAAGTAGTTTAATAATTGCATTTTTAGGAGTTTGACTCAGTTTTTCATTTTGAAAGATCTTTCGATATTTTGTTTGTTAAAATATTTACACGACACCCTCTACCTTCGCATATATTTTGTGTCAACTCTAAGATTACCAACCCCGGTTGATAATTAAAGAATAGGTGGATTAATTTAGACATAATTACACCCAACAGAGATGTTTCAAACACAAATTTTTTTAGGTTCCTTAAAGTATATACAAAGGTAAATGTGGTAAATTTTTTAATTCTTGGTTTTTGTAAGTTTGAAGATACAATCTATAAAAGTTAGGATTTTTTACCAGTCCAAAAACTAGTCTCAAACATGTGTTTTGGGTAAAAAATATTATATCTAAAGATTAAATCTTTAAATGAGTGTCGATATTGTATAAGAAATAAGACAAGCCATAGTGATTTTGGTAAAAGTATTAGAATCAAAACAGAAACATAAGACACATGGAATTTTGTACAAGTTCACTCTCTTGAAAGAGAATTTAACAACAAATTTTGAGAAATTTACCACAACTTTATCATGGCACATAAAAAATGTGGTCAAAATTGTGGCATTGCAGAGAAGACATACTAGGATACTGAAGGCCAAAATAATTAACAATGTTAAATTTTAGAGGTACGTTTAGAGAAAGGGTGGCTATCAAGATAGTCTACAAACTAGGGTTTTTAAGGCATGTTATCTTGAAATTTGCATAACTTCTAGCTGGAAATTTTTTTAGGGTGATTCAAAAAATGTCATAGATAAAAAAAATAGAGAGTAAGTATAATAAATATTAGTTGTATCACATGGGGCTACATGGAGAGAAAATTTCTACACCCACTAAAACTTCTGAAGGCTTATCCATTACACAAGAAGATCACAAGGATGTGGAAATTGGTTTTTCCAATATTAGTGAAAATTGAATATGCAATGATAATAAAGGTGGACATCATGAATATGGTGAAATTATTAAGGATATAAGTTTCTACTTACCCAAAATTCAACTCCTCAAGAAGAGGATAAGAAGAACAGGATGGTGGGGTCCTAGTCACATTGGGAGAAAATTCTATCACACAAAGATAATAAGAGATTTGTGTTTCAAATAGATAATCACTCATTGCTCTAATATCCCCATAGTATTGGGTTCAACTTGGGACACATGAGCCACTTCATTCCCAATATTAATATGAATAAGTTTGATGGGAATCACCCCATAACATGGGTATTTCAAATGGAGCAATTATTTTATAGTAGACCAAGTGATAACTTTACAAAAGGTAGCTATTGCATCCTTTTATTTAGAAACTATTCAATTTTTGTGGTACCAATCGATTTATGAGAAAGGAATATATTGGATATTGGTCTATATTGCTGGATGAATTGATAGAATATTATGAGGAAATTAAGAGAAATGTCTGCATTAGCCAATTGATAAATCTGTAGCAAATAGGTCCAACAATAGAGCACATTAAGAAATTATAAAAGTTGAATCTTAGAGTGAAGAACATTTTAGAGTGTAATTTATTGGCTCAATTTATGAGAATTCTAAAGGAGGGAATTCAGCACGAGGTACATCTCTTACCTCAATCATTAAAGAATTCTTATAGTTTTGGAAGGAAAGTTGAAAGTAAAAATACGGGTACTAGAATGGTTGCCACTAAAACCTATAGAGAGGGAAATGTTTCCCCTCCTAACCTCTCTCAACATACAAGGTTGACACCTCATCAAGTAGAGGGGAAAAGAGAAAAGGGACTATATTTCAATTGGTACAACAAGTAGATTAAGGGGAATAGGCGCAATGAGAAGACATTATTCTACATAGATTGTGAAGATGAAGAAGATTGAGAAATATAATAGTATCAATACATAGAACTAGAATATATTAATCCAACCATATATTGTCATGCATTGGACAACACATCGAAATACTGATAATTAATGATATATAAAAATAAAAAAATCTAACAATGTTGATTTCTAGTAGTTAACATAACTCTATTAATTGTAAATTATCCAAACTTATCAATTTCTTTATATTTCCAATGCCATAGTTTCAATTAATGATTGTAAATAGAGGTACCACAAATTGTTTATGGAATTTCCTTAGTATTAATCTTAGTATCAATGAGCATTTATTGGATATTATAATGATTACAATCCCAGTGGGTGGTGTTGATGTTCTATTCGTGATCTAATGGTTACAATCATTGGGAACAATTGTTCTTAATTTTTAGGAACGTTTTATGATATTATCCTTATAAGGAAAGGAAATTGAACTTAGGTGTATCCCAGGGAAACCCTCTAAAGTGATAATCTTTAAAAGAATGTAAAAATTTCTAAAAAAAGGACTCCTTGGTGTAATTGACAATTTGTGCTTACTAGATGTTGAAGCATCTATACCCTCTATAACAATGGATATCTAAAGTGTCATTGACAATCATTCCAAGGAATTTTGAGATATTCTTAAAGGTCTTCCATCTACTCAAGATCATGACAACACTATTCACATGAAACTAGGAAGTGTGCCTCCTACCACCATACCTTACATGTACTTGTATGCAAAAAATAATGATATTGAGAATATAGTTCAAGAAATGTTAGATGCTGAAATTATTTGGCCTTAGAAATGTTCTTTCCACATTTCAAATCTTGATGAGTTATATTTCAAAACTCTTAGAAAATATGTAAAATTAATTTTTGATGATATAATAATATACATTAAACCTTTGGAAGAGCATGCACAACATGTTTTCATGGTATTATAACTATTGGAGGAGGAAAAACTATATGGAAATCCTTCTAAGGGTGCCTTTGAGGTTCAGGAAGTGGAATATTTAGGTCATATATTATTGTATCTCATGAAGAAATCAAAGTGCAACATAACAAAATTAAAGCTACAATGGAATGTCCAGTTCTTAAAACCTTAAAGAGTCTTAGAGGATTATTTGGATTGACATGCTATTATTGTAAGGTCATAAAGAATTATGGTTAAGTAAAAATGTCTATGATAATGTTATTAAAAAATAAGGCATTTTCTTGGACTTAAGAAGCAACCATATAATTTGAAAAACTTAAAGAGACTATGTGTACAACTCTAGTATTAGCCATGCATGAATTCACAAAAACCTTTTATTGTCAAATGCGATGCCTCAAGGCATGACATTGATGTAGTTTTAATGAAAAATGGAAGGCCCCTTTCCTTTGAAAGGAAATGATTGAATCAAACCAATTTATTAAAAGGAAACGCTGGTCATGTTGCATCCAATTAAGAAATGACACTCTTACTTAATAGGAAGACACTTCAATGTAAGAATATATCAGGATAGTTAACTGTTTCTTGGAACAAGGATTATCTCAAAAGAGAAAAAAAATGGGCTACCAATATTCTAGTTTATGACTTTGAAATGATCTAAAAAAGGGAAAACAAAATTCCATGGTAGATGAACTTTCAAGGAAATAAGAATACACATAGGGATTACTTCATGTTATTTCCATTTTGCAATCTAATTAGGTGGAAGAAGCAAGGATACAATGGACGGTAGGATCACACGCCACAATGAAAACTCTTTCTAGTAGAGGCTTTTAAGGAGGTTTTTAATGTTACAAGATTGAGCTAAATTATCCATAAAATATCTTCTAAAACCTTCATAAAAGGTAACATATGTTTTGATGAAGGTTATGACAAAAAAATATTATAACTAAAAAAATGAGCATCCAAAGGTTTTAGCAAATGTTTTTTTTTTCCTAGTGCGATTACATAGGTAAAACACACTTGTTCATTCCATAATAATATGAATCAAGACATATTTACTAAATATTTCACATTGGTACTATAAAATTAAATGACACATTAGTGCATTTGTCTAAATTAGCCACAATAGTGTTTAATTATAAACCACACACCAATGCATCATCGAAAACGTACCTGTGATATATGTAACATTATGAATTTGGTCATATTTATTAAATATTTTACATCGATGTTTTTTGTTTATATGATGTACTGGTGCATTTATTTAAATACCCTCATTGGTTCTTTATTATAAAGAATGCAATAGTTCACCCATAATATATAATAGTGTTGGTTCTTTGTAACTCAAAGAACATTAGAATTGGCATATACCGGTGCCATCCATTGAGATAACAAATTGGTGCATTATTAATGAATTATTCACACAAAGGATTATCATCATTTATATAACACTGGAAAGTAAGGTTAAAAAAATATATTAGCACCATTACTTGTTAGCAGTTGGAAAGGGTCAGGACTTAGAAGGAATAAGGTTGAAATGAAAATTTGTCATGATCTGACCAAAGGTAAGATATAAGGTGCTTTAAGAATGATGAAAGGGGATATTTATAAAGTTATCATTTATATCTCTAATGGAAACCATGGGTTAAATACTTGGAAATATGCTTAAATGAAATGTGTGCTTATCCTATCATGTGACATATTTTAATGGTATAGATATCCAGGGAAAAAGATCTATAGTTCTCAATAAATACGGTAGCTAAAGATGCACGAGAGAATAATTTTGGGTGGCTAGAGGAAATGGGTAAAAGGGATAAAAAATCGATGATCAATAAAAGAAGGAAATGTAGATCTACGACTGATGATGATTCCACTGGTGGAACTAGCGCGAAGGAGTAAAATTTTCCAATTAGTGGAAAATATTACACGCTGCACAGATCAATGATGAAGATCAAAAGGACAAAGTGATCGACGGTCCATAAATATTCCGCTGGGTGAAAATGCATGGGAAAAATGAAGTTGGAAATTAGCAGAATGGTGTATAGCTTGCACAAATGAAAGGTTAGGATTAATTCCTGATAAATATCAACGGTTGTGGATCATTCTGTCGATAGAAGTTGCGTAGATAAATGAAGTGCTAAAATTAGGGGAATGTGTTAAATGACCCACATGATTGAGGGTGGATATTTGATGATGGTAATATCTATAGTCTAGGGATATTCTTCTATTGCAAGACGCACGAATAAAATTATACTGAGCCCCAACGGAATTAATTAAATAGTAAAAGTAATCAAAGGATGAGATTGAGGCTGATTAAGATCTAGGATGGAGATTGAATCTGTTGGTGAATGGTGCATGCAGTTTGAACAATTGGAGATTAGCAGAACAAATAAAGGTCTGTATTGATCACGGTTGAGATTCATGGACAATGAAATCAATGGCTATTTGTTAATACACTGGTGAAAGAAGCTGGTTATTTATATTTTGGATGGATGGCATTAAATCAAAGGTAATATCTACGGTGGTGAACAAATGATGATGGATTTGTGGTTAAGAAGGGATCCGCTGCCAGGAATTGCAGGGACAATAAATTTAAATACGGAAACACAAATGGAAATGTATGGTTAAGACAATGATCAAAATCAATGGTTTGAGATAAAAGAGATCAGATCTATGGATAGGGGAAGATTCAAATGGGAAATATGTATGAAGAATAAGAGAGGGTTTTGAAGCATAAAATACTATAAAAGGAAAATCATGAGGAGGAAGACTATTTTCCTTTCGTGCATTGGAAGAAGAGAGCTCTGTTTGTGGGGAAGAATCCAACTTAGATGAATTATTGTCCACTTGTCAGCTGACTTGGTAGGCTACTTTTACCTACAAAAGATTATTTAAAAATGGATGGTGTAGGGGAAATAGACGCTCGAGCCCTAGAGTTTCAGAGAATTGAAGAGGCTTTTGAAGATAGGAATATTGAAGTTTCGGATACCCTGTTGACCTATGGATTTATTAACCAACTAAAAACCAAGTTAGAAACCTTTGAAGACTAAGGTACGCATTTTCATGGTGTTTGTAGGTCCTATTTCCATTTTTTCTATCCTCAACAAACCTCTAATTTTCCAGAATTTGTTGAGTGGTCCACACCGAACTATTCTCCTTTTGAGAAAGTAATCATGTACTCAAGTAAATCTAAAATCCTGTGTCTTATCAATGCTATAATTGTTCATGATTCCCCTGCAGTTGCGTCCACATTCACCCAAAACCATGAAGAATTCAATGAAGAATACCTAGTCCAGTCATTCCATGAAGAAACCATTGAAAAAAAGAAATCCTTTTTCAATATATATTTTAAACTAGATGTGTCTCTACAAAATCAAGCTTTCCCTATAGATACCAATTTATTTAATGAAGAGACTAAATTGGCCATTTCATTAATGAGTCAGTTTCTAGGTTTTGATACAGACAAGTATGTCACTAAGTTTAATTAATGAGTCTTGTTTTCAAAGTCATTATAAGTCAACCTAAGCCTCAATCATCCCATTTCGTCTACCTTAATTTTGATGAATTTCTGGCTAAGAGTATTCATTCTCAGCTGGTGGATTTGCAGAGTACAAGGCATTTCAAATTTAAGTCTTATTTAGTAAGAATGTTCCTGTTCTCCAATGAAGAAAATTTGCAGCTCCTAGAAATGGTTTTGAATGATGAAATCGACAGGAGTTTCTTTAAATATATGAACCTTTTAATGGATGAAGTATATAAAGTCTTTTTCCATAACAAGTTTCCCAAAGTGTTGTCAGTTATGAAGGATTTTTTGCAATTTTCACCAGACAAGAGGATTGGTGATTGGCTTTTATTTGAAGAATACATAATCATAAGGGCATATGGATTCACTCATAAACCATATATCCTACCTATTTTTCTCACTACAATATTGTTCACATTGGAGTTGATTAGATAGAATCTTATTGTTGAAAATTAACATTTTATAAGTTTTAGAAAAGATTCAAAGATTAAATATCCTTGGGTAGTTGGACCATTTATCATCCAAAGTAAAGTTTCATTTCCTATAATAGAAATCCTGCTTAAGGATATGGGGTTTCAGAAAAATATTACAATAAATTATGATGCCCATCACATCATTTCTATAAGGAAGCAAGTGAATAAGAACAAGACATTTGAACATCAATAGGTTGAAGGTTTGGTTGAAAGTGAAAATTGGTAAGATTATCCCTTGTTAGTCTAGAATGAGGATGATATGCAGTAGGATTATACATCACAAGTGCAGGATAGTAATGTCACACAGCCATATCCATTGTCTATTGTCCCAGTACCGCAGGTAATTACTCCTACTGCTAGTCATTCTGAAAAGACTAATAAAAGAACCTTTTCTAATGCTATGGAATCAAAGCAGACATAAAATTCAACAACATCAAGGAAACAAAAGGTTGAAGTGGAAGGTGAAATGGTAAAGGTGACAAAGACTGAAAGTAAGAAAAAGAAAAGAAGGTTAAAGGCCCAGTTTTCATGTAAAGGAGTATGCTTTTTCAGAAACTCGTGAAGGGTCTACGAGCCAGTTCAAGAGTAGGGAAGAATTGTTTCATAAGTATAGAAATGACAAAGAAATATCAACAAATGAATCCCTAAACTTGAATGCTAATGTGAGAAAAATTTCAAGTAAGGATGTTTCTTTGATCACTGATAGGGACCATACTCAAAATACTTTAAACCGAGCAATATCCGATAAGAGTAAGGTGGCAGAAATGAGGATGAATATGGAGAATACCCCTGTGCCAAGAAAGATCAATTTTCATAAGAAGACTATACAATTATCTTATTAAAGAAATCCTGAAAGTATCTAGATTACAATCCACCAAATCTAAAATTTTAAATCAGTTGAGATAGGAGAAGGTGGAGAATAAAGCACACCTACAACAAATAAAAAATCTCCAGGGATATCTATTGACCACTGATAGTGAAGAAAACAAGGGAGAAGCAACTTAAATTTTTATTAATGAAAAAGAAAATACAATTCAATTGTTAAAAAAGAAGTTGAAATTTCCCTCCACTCTGCTTAGACAAGCTTCAAAATTTTCAAAATTAGAGAGAGAAAGAAGTACTTAATGATGAATTGAGCAATTCCAGGAAAATATTTTGATGTTTACCGAAGAAAAGAAGGAATGAGAGAAGGAAACAATGCTTTTGATTGAAAATGATAAGGTGCCCAAAACAAAAACAAGCTGAACTGGAGAAGAAAATAGAAGAAAAAGGAAAAGAGCCTGAAGTACAAACAATTTCACCAACTACACCTGCATACAAAAATGGAGAAGAAATGGTGCAAGCTATGTCCCAGGTAATCCTGAGAGATCTAGAGATCGTGGGTTTGAAAAATCAGAATACAATCCTGGAGGATTCCACTCTGAAGAAAGAAGAAGACATAAAAGATATAGAAAACAAGTATAAAGATATTTTAGACAAGAATGATAAACTAGTAAAGCAGTTGACTAGATAACTGCCTGTACAAGGAGAAAATAATATCATCTGGGATATGATTACAACAAAAATAGGAAAACTTATACCATATCTCAATTATATTCTAGATAAGGATGTTGTCATGCAGGATGCTAGACAGAGTTGTACAACAGTTAAAGAAGTTTTGAACAAAAATCCCATAGACACAACAAATAATATAGGTAGCTTTCTAAATGGCCTAACAGAGGATTATTTGAGGGCAATAGGGATTAAGGATAGAATTTTAGTCATAACTTGAGAAATAAGGGTTGTTACCAAGCATCAACATCTTAACATAGTACAAGCCAAAATAGACATCATGCATAATCAAATTAAGATGTTCATTGAAATATTCACATATTGAATACTTTCAGAGCCACTTACACACAACTTCCAGAGATTTCTTATGTGGACCATGTGGAATTAATGGTGCTGGCAAAGGAAATGGCCAGCTTGGAGATGCCAACTGTCGATCAATGGAAGACAATTGAAAAATATGGGAAAACAAAGTACAGGCCGTGTGGATAAAGATTCATTGAATACTTGTTGAATACAATTGAAGATTAATTAATTAATAGTTATAGTTTATTTCTTCAGCAATTATTAGGTAGAGAGACAAATGACAGATGTAAAAAGGAAGTTATTTTCCTATTTTTAGTATAGAGTTAGCTAGTAGCTCATGGAGAATTTTGTTGTATTTAAGCAAGTTTTTAGATTGTAACAAGGGTTGGAACTCATGAGAGATTTTGTATTGTAACAAAGATCTAAATATTAATAAAATTACAGAGTCGAGCAGGCCTTTGACAGAGATTCCTGTGTTATTATATTTTTAGTCTCTACTTTATTTACCTTATATGTGTATGTGTTTCTTGTTAAAAACTTCCATTAGGCTATCTTTTTTCACGCTTAAATGAGTTTATAATGATTCAAAATTCATATGCATATGCTCTATTTCGTTGCTTTTAAGCATTCACAAAACCTTTCTTCTAAAGTTAATGGTGGATTCATCCTTGATATATTCCCACATTGATGGATTGTTTATAATTTCTTCTATATAACAAGACAACAAGCTTTTTGACTGTGAAGAAGTAGCTACCTTTCCTCTATTAAAATTCCTTTGCAATAGCACTACAAATGTTTATTTTCCTATATGATTCCATGCCCAATGAACACTTGTTTCAACCATAATCATATTTAAATTTTATTTCTTTGCAAATATTACTAGCCCGTGAGATAAATATTGAGAGATCCCTCTCTAGAAAGAAAGAAGTCAGTTTTATTCCTAAAGTTTTCTTCTGTGGTTACCTTGGGATCACCCTTTTACAACTGAGAGTAAATTCAGAGTTCTAACATCTTGACACTATTGTCATGGAATGAGAGTTCAAATATTTTGTGGGAGTACAAAAAAAGTGATTCAAGAAGAAAAATAAAAGTTCTTGCATTTGAGGTTAGTTGTGCATTTTCCCTGGAGACTCCGCATTGATTTTCAAGAATATTTTTAGAAGAAGACATCTTGGTTTCCAGGAGGGCACATACTAGACTTAATCCTGATTCTGAAATATTTTACAGTGTGGAAACCCATAAAGTTTGATTAGGAGTAGATGTGATAAAGAACAAATAAGTACTTCTCATAGTGAAAGGTCATTGTTTCAAAATCAAGAAGAATATTATAGTTTTCAATATTTGGATTTTGAAATAAATGATGAAAGTTCTTTGTTAAGGTCAAAATCAGAATCATATTTGAAACAAACTGAAATGAGTCCAAACAGGCTTCAATCATATTTGCTAGACTCACTTTGGCATAATCTACAAGACACTAAAAACCCTCCTAGAATCATGGAAGCCAAATATGCTCCGTTGGCTCTTCCTGTTTTGTTACATGATTTTCCCCAAAAATATTCACAAAGAATATCTTTATTTTATGGGGAAGGAAACTTTACAGTTCGAAAACACATGGATTGGTTTGAGGATTTTATTGATATGTAAGAGGTTGGCCATTATGATGCCAAGATGAGTTTATTTGCACAAAGTCTATCAGGAGAGGCAAAAAGGTGGTTCAAGGATTTTCCTGCAAGATCTATATCCAAATTTGAAGCTTTCCAAACTCTGTTCTTATATAGGTGGGAAGAAAAGAAAAGTCCCTTGCAAGTTTTATCCTAGTAAAATAATCCGAAGAATGGAAAATTTGAGTCATGACATGATTTTCCCAGCAGATTCATGAGGGTGTATAGCTCTATTCCCTCAAATATTAAACCCTTAGTAGGTGTTTTAAAAATACATTATGCAGATTCTTTTGAGAGTGACTTATCCCTATTAATTAGAGAAAGAAAATATGCAAATATTCTTGCAATGTTTAAGGATTCTTTGGATGAAGAGGAAAATATGATGGCTTTAGGGAAGACGAAACATAGAATGGAAGTGGATAGAAGAAAAACTAGAGAAGAAAATCAGCCTTGTACTTCCTCTTCTTCAAATGATGCCAAGTTTGAAATAATGATGAAGACAAGGGAGAGGTTAATGGATAGGTTGGAGTTAGATAACATACCACATAATATAGAAAAGCCTGAATCCCAAATAAGAAATCCAAAATTTGTAATACCCCCTCTTCGTCCCCCTCAAATTAGGCAGAGAGGCCAAAGGAATCCAAGAAATACTAAAGACCAGCAGATAAGGCCTCCATTTCCTGAAAATTGTGTTGATGAGGAGGAAGAAAATGACCCAATGGATAATCAAATACACCATTTTGATGATCTCGATTTTGAGGTTTATCTCATTGAAGAAGAGAACAATCTATTTGCTCAAGAGGATGGTTGTAATGCATTTGAGATAGAGTGAGAACAATATCAAAAGGGTTATCAAAATGCCATTGATGATTTCCAAAAGAAATTAAAGTTGAGAAGTAGAGATGTAGTTATTAATAAGGGAAGGACCAATTCAAATAATCCTTCCAGTAGTAATCCAAATATAGAAAAACAAACAGAAAAGAAAAAAGTTAACCAAAAAGAAAATATTGTACAGAAATCTTCAAAAAATAAAAAAGAAATTTCAAAAGAAGTTAGACCACCAATACCAGCTGACGTGGATAGAGAAACTTTGTCTTTCAATATACAATACGAGTTGTTTAAAATAAATATTTCCATTCCATTTAATGAGTTGTTGAGGAATAATGAATACAGAGAGAAAATAACTAAGATTGTTAGAAATGAGGATGATTTTCAGCTATATACTTTAGAATTAATAGATGATTCTACCACTATTGTTCTTAGGCCTAAAATTGAAGATACCGATGAAGAGGACGTCCCTCCTTTTTATGTAAGTTTGAATGTTCATGATATGATTATGCACAATGCTATGCTAGATTCAAGTGCATCTCATAATTTAATTCCAAGGGTATTGGTGGAGAGTTTAGGATTGGAAATTACAAGGCCTTATAAATACTTTTATTCTTTTGATTCTAAAAAGGTAAGATGTCTGGGGTTGATCAAAGACATGGTGGTAACTCTTGCACATATTCCAGCCAAGAATATTGTCATGGATGTGGTAGTGGCTGAAATCACTCCCAAATTTGGTATGCTATTGTCAATATCATGGGATTCAAAACTAAAAGGAACATTATAGATGGACATGTCATATGCAACCATTCCTTTGTTTGGAGGTAACATGAGATTGTATAGAGAAAAAAGGTTAGCATATGTGGTTAGTAGCCAAGACAATCATGATAACCATCCTATATATGCTGTAGATATTGGTTTGGGTTCCTCCATCTTTTTCAATGACTCTCATGTTGATCCATAAATACCTATAGTAGTGGAGGTAAAAGAAGATAAAGAGTTTGCCAAAAGACAGGAAGCATTAGAAAGAAAACAAAATGAAGAGGGATTGTGGACAATGTATTTTCATGGGTCCATTAGTAAAGAAGAAGCTGGTGTTGGTGTATGGATAATTTCTCAAAATACGGAATTTAAAGTGTATTATTGTAAGTTAAATTTTGAATGTACAAGTAATGTAGCAGAGTATGAATCTTTGCTATTAGGGTTGAATTATTTCAAGGATTTGAAAGTGAAAAGAATAGATGTTTCTGGAGGTGAGTTAGTTGTAAATCAAGTGAATGATAATTACCAAACCAAACATCCCAGAATGAGGGCATACAAAAATAAAGTGTGGGATATGTTGGGGAATTTATTTACAGAATACAAAGTTAGAGTGATTCCTAGAAGAGAAAATCAGGTAGCTGATTCACTGGACACCACTATTAGAAGTTTCAAAGTTCCCATTTATTCAAAGAAAAAATCTAAAATAGAAATTGTAAATAGACCTTCCATTCCTGACAACTCCAAATACTGGAAAGTATTTGAAGACGATCTATAGATAAAAATATTTTTGTAATTGCCAGATGAGTTTGTAAATACATAGATACATACAATGAACCAAGATTCAGTAAACTTCTAGGAAAATATACAGTTTGAAAAAGAAGATGTTGAGCAAAAAAAGTTAAAAGATATGATTAGAGGAAAATATATAGTCCAATTGAAAAGAAATTATATTCCAAAGGGTCTTGTTCCTCTAGAGAATCTATTTGATCAAAAAGATGTTGCTAGATACCCAAAAGTACAACCCATTGAAAATGATACTGGAGATCAAAATGCAAGAACTTAAAACTCACCCAAGATTGGAAAACAATCAAGAAACTTGTTTGTAAAATAAAAATAAAAATATGTAGATCTGATGAAGAAATACAATGATGTGTGTTGCATGGAGTTATGAGGACTTGAAAGAGTAAGATACATCCATCATACAATGTACCATTCTTGTAAAACCTAGAGAAAAATCCTTCAGACAAAAGTTAAGAAGAATAAATGCTATGCTATTTCATTTGATAGAGAAATAAGTAAGACAATTGTTTAATGAAAAAATCATTGTTACTCTTAGATTTTCCAAATGGGTAGATAATTTAGTACCTGTAAGAAAAAAGAATGGGGAAATCAGACCATGTGTTGATTTAAGAAATTTAAATAAAGTGTCACTGAAAGACAATTACCCTTTTCCCAAGATGGATCACATTTTATAAAAAGTAGTGGGAGTTGAAGGAATTTCTACCATGGATGCTTTTTCTCGGTACAACCAGATAAAGGTTCTACCTGAAGACAAATATAAGACAACTTTTACTACACCTTTTGGGTTAATGAATGCAAGAGCTACTTTCCAGAGAGCCATGAACATAGCTTTTCCTGAGGAGAAGGATAAGTTTGTAGTAATCTATATGGATGAAATTATAGTGTATTCTAAGCCTGACAGGGACCATTTGGAAAATATATTTTTAAAATGCAAAAGGCATGGCATCTCCTTCAATCACAGAAATTCAAAATTTTCTATGAAATAGGGGAAATTATTGGGTCACATTATTCATAAGGATGGGATCAGAATTGATCTAGACAAAGTAAATGGTATCCTGAAGGTAGAAGAACCCAAGAGTAAAAAAGAATTGCAATCATTCATTGGACATGTGAATTTCTTAAGAAGGTTTATTCCTTGTTTTTCAGATATATTAAGGAATATCACAAACATGCTGAAGAAGGACAATGAAATAAAATGGACTGTGGATGCCAAGAAATATTTTAAGGATATTAAGAAGGAAATCACTGAGGCCCCAATTTTAGTGAGTCCCGATTTTTCTAAATATTTCTTGATTTTCTCCACATTTTCTCATATGCATCTGAACATACAATTGTTGGATTCTTGTTGTAGAAAAATAATAAAAATGCTGAACAACCCATTGCTTTCTTTAGCAAGGTGTTGAGGGATGGGGAATTAAAGTATGATATTATGGAGAAACATGCTTATGCTTTGGTAAATTCCTTGAAATATTTCAGAGTCTACATTTCACATTCTCACATCACAGCATTTGTTCCCTGTAATGTAGTAAATAATATCCTCACCCAGCCCGATTCATAAGGAAAGAGAGGTAAGTGGTTTGTTGTTCTATTGAAATATGATCTAGAAATTAGGCCCACAAAATTGGTGCCAAGGGAAGGGGCTTGCTAAGATAATGACAGATTCAAATTATGAATATTTATAATTAAACTTTTTGTCCATTCATTCTAATAAACTTGATTCATGATTGTAGGTGATAGAATATTTTTCTTTATCCCCATGGTATAGTGACATCATCTATGTTTTGCAAAACTTATAGGCTCCTCTAGGAGTGAGTAAAACCAGGTCTAATTCAGTAAAATTAAAAGCATCAAAATTTTGTGTTATGAATCAGTATATATATTGGAAGGATCTAGGTGGGATTTTGTTAAATTTCGTGTTGGAGAATGAAGCTCAACAACCCAAGAAGTAATTTCATCAGGGTGTTTGTGGAGGGAATCACTCCTGGAAAGTGCTGCTAAATTTTTTTTGAGGGTTGGTTTCTATTGGCCTTACACGTTTTCTGATATTTATAAAGAATTCACCACTTGCCATCAGTGCCATATCTTTGATGGAAAAATAAAGGTAAATCCATTACCTCTTAATCCTATTTCAGTTGAGGCATCTTTTCAACAATGGGGGTTAGATTTCATTGGATAAATTAACTCAAACTCTTTGGTTAGCACAAATGGATTTTAATTGCAACTGATTATTTCACAAAATGGATTGAAGCTATACCAACCAGGAGAGCCACTGATTATGTCATCATGGATTTGTTAGGAAACAATATTTTTTCAAGATTTGGGTGTCCTAAAAGTATTGTAACTGATAATGCACCTTCTTTCAAGTAAAAAAAATGACCAGTTTTTGTCATAAGTACCATATCAATTCGAATCACTCCACTGCATACTATCCCCAGGGTAATGGGATTGCAAAATCTTCCAACAAGAGCTTAGTGAAGATAATTAAGAAGTTTCTTAAGGAGAATAAAAGAGCTTGGCACACAAAATTAAAGTATGCTTTGTGGAAAGACATAATCAACACTAAAAGGGCAATTGGAATGTCACGTTTTCAGTTGGTTTATGGAGTAGAGGTGATTTTTCTAGAATCTATGGGTTTACCTGTCATGAAGTTGTTGTAGGAACAAGAGGAGGAACCAAACCATATGTATAGGAGAATCAATCAGATTATTGAGTTGAATGAATTAATGGATAAGGCTTATGACAAGGTATAGGTACATCAAGAAAATATGAAAAAGACTTTTGACAGGAAGGTGAAGGAAGAGCATTTTTATATTGATGACTTGGTTTTGAATCTGCTAGTGAAAGGTGCATGCAGTTTGGCCAATTGGATCTTATTGGAATAGATAAAGGTGAGTATTGATTAATGGTTGAGATTGATGGATAATGAGATAAATGGATATTTTTTAATCAGTTGGTGAAAGAAGCTGGTCATTTATATTTTTGATGGATGACAGTAAATCAAAGGTAATATATACGGTGGTGAACAAAGAGTGAGGGATATACGGTTAGGAAGGGATCCACTGCTAAGAATTGGAGGGACGATAAATTTAAATAGGGAAACAGAATTGGGAATGTAGGGTTAAAACAATGATCAAAATTAACAATTTGATATAAAAGAGATCGGATCTATGAACATGGGAATATTCACATGGGAAAGATGTATGAAGAATAATAGAGGGTTCTGAAGCATAAAATACTATAAAAGGAAAAGCACATGGAGGATGAATATTTGTATTTTTTGCATGGGAAGAAGAGAGCTCAACTTGCGAGGAAGAAGCCAAATCAGACATATTCTCGTCCACTTGTGATATGACTAGGTAGGCCACTTTTACCTACCAAATATTATTTAAAAATGGATAGTGGAGGGGAAATAGAGGCTAAGGAACTAGAGTTTCAAAGAATTAAAGAGGTTTTTGAAGATAGGAATTTTGAATTTTTTGATACCCCCATGACTTATGGATTTATTAACCAACTAAAAACCAAGTTAAAAACCTTTGAAGGCCAAAGTACGAATTTGCATGGTGTTTGTAGGTCCTATTTCCATTTTTTATGTCTTGAACAAACCCCTAATTTTCCAGACTTTGTTGTGTGGTGCACATTAAAATATTCTTCTTATGAGAAAGTTATCATGGACTCAAATAAATCTAAAATCCTCTGTCATGTCAATGCTTTGATTGTTCGTGATTCCCTGGCAGTTCCCTCCACATTCACCCAAAACCATGAAGACTTCAATGAATAAAACCTAGTCCATTCATTCCGTGAAGAATCCATTGATCAAAAGTAATCATTATTCAATACCTATTTTAAACTAGATGTGTCTCTACAAAATCAAGCTTTCCCTGTAGATACCAATTTATTTAATGAATTCAGTAAATTGGTCATTTCATTAATGAGACAGTTTCTAGGTTTGACTACATACAAGTATGTCACTGAGTTGTTAATAAGTCTTCTTTTTAGAGTCAATACAAGTCATATTGAGCCTCAATCATCTTGTTAACACTTAGAATTGCACCCAAGGTTGTGGGAAGGCAGACCCAGAGGCAACAGAAGAACCGCTTTAGGAAAGGGAGTTGGCGTCTCCAATTCTAGAGAGGGATCTCTCACGAATACATAACAAGGCCATATTATATTGTCACAGGATGAATTTCAGAGGTTGGAGGTGGAAACGAGGAAATATATCTTGGGTTATGGAGTCACAAATATTAAGAAACACAGAGAAATCTGTGTAGATAATGTCCGCAAGAGCAAGATAACACTTCAGTCACGGTCAATATGTTATTTTCTGGTGATAAATTTGGAACGATGACAACCCATCGATGTAGAGAACCACAAGGATGAATTCTACACCAAATTTGGAATAAATATCTTGTGGGTGTCCGAAACATCAGCTGGAGCATGGGAACATGAATTCCGAGCCGTTATACATTACGTCACATTAGAGGAAATTTCAATTCAAAATGGGCCTTCCAAAAATAATACAAATTCCATGTCATCATGTATTAGCCAATTAAAATTATTTAAAATTAAAAAAGGGAGCACCTCTTAAACAATCTTTTAATATAAATTTGGGGATAGGTATCATAAAAAAAAACTACTTTTTTCGTATTTTCGAAATATCTCCCTGTGTTTTTACTCAAATTTCAATCAGGAGAGCTCGTTGGATATGGAATTAAATTTTGCATCCAACGAGTACCCACTCAGCATACTTTTGATAGGCCCCGCTACTCCAAAAACAAGAAATACCTGAAAAAATGTGACAATGATGTCATCATCACATTTTTCTGGTATTTCTTGTTTTGGGGGTAGCGGGGCCGGTCAAAATTATCTCATGTGGGTATGTGTTGCATGAGGAATTTAATTCTACATCCAACAAGCTCTCTCGATTGAAATTTGACTAAAAAAACAGGGAGATATGTCGAAAATACGAACAAAAAAGTAGTTTTTTCTTTTCTTCCTCCAAAATTAATAAATATTATTTTATTATTTTAACTATTANTTCTCTAATGAGGATGAAAATAAAAAATAATGCAAAGAGGAAACAAGAGGTACATGCACGTAAAGGAAGGAAAGCACATATTGCGACTAAGAAATACACTAGAATTCTTACATCCAAAGGCTGGTGTCCAGCTCTATTTCTTGTATTAAAAATGGGTCAAATTACATAAGAACCAAAGAAATATCTTATATTCCAACCAAAACCAACCCCTTCTCCCTCGGTGTGGGGTATTCTTATAGTGCTTCAGGCCCCTGAGGCTAACCTCAAAACAAGGCAAGAAGTTAGTTACAATCACGATCAAAAATTTAATAGATTAGAACATGGTGTATTCGCCATGGTTTACATACATAAAACAAAACATTATGGAGAAAACATGCATTCTAGCCTTAATTGTAGTGCAACATCTCTAGCCTCGAGCTCACCTGTCTGTAAAACGACGGCTCAGGACATTCGTTGGTGGTTTGCCGCTGACTTGGTTTGAACCATTTACCCTACTGTTGGGTCTACAACATGTCATTCTCTTTTTTAGTTGTTTGTGTTCATTCTATGATCAAAGGAACCTTTTTGCATGCATTGGCAGCTGACAAGAAATTTTGTGTTCTTTCCGTGTTCAACTCTTCATCTCGTCCCCCCATCTCCTAGTAACACAGTTATTCGAGGGGAATTGAAGAAGGGCCACACTACTTATGATAGTGAAAAATAATTAAGGAGGCCTATCATTCTTGTGCCTCCCTCCTCCTAGGAGGGGAATCCTTCTGCAGGTCGCACGGCATGGAACACTCCTGACCTCATCACCACCCCAGATAAAGTTGGCAAGTGGAATTCACAAAGGCGACGATGAAGACTTTGGAATTCCTCTCGTCTCGTACGAGCATTCACTCCAATGGGTCTTCGCTAGAAATGGCAACCATGTGCTGGGATTATGGAGACTGCGATCCTATCCATAGGCTTAGGAGGGATGCACACTAGATAATAAATTCTAGGCACGACCTCCACGGGGGTGTGGCCTTCTATTATGATAGTAATGTGCTCACCAGCCTTAGGAATTCCATATAATGTGATGAACATCCTTTTCATGACCTTTCTGATGTTAGAACACTTCTCTAATACAATGAATGTTCCTACCCCTATGGCTGGATCCTTTTCGGTGTAAAAACTAGGGATGTGCATGGATTTGCAGCTATTCTTTCCAACCAATAGCACACCCTAACAGACAAGTTTTTCAAACTAGATGGCCATTGCATACCTTCTTTGAAAACTCCCAAAGTCCTCAGCAGACTAACATTCAACCATCTTAGTTCCTGCTCTACATTCACTCAATCTTTGTCTCTCAATGGCTGTGAAACATGGTATTTATAAAGAGTTAGAAAACTAGACATGGTGAGGACCCCGTCAGCACCTTCACACACTTAGCCATCGAGTATCATGATGATAGCACACGCGGGCATGTGTGTTTCGGATTTAGTCTTCTTGCTGAAAATCTAGTCAGTTCATTCTTTCTGCTGCGATGCTACATCACTGGCTGTGGAAGAGGCTTCTAGAATCAACTCAGATCACCGCCCATTCAACTCATGGCACATGGACTTGACGTTCCTCACCCCTATTCCCTTCCCGATGACGATGTTAGAATATTTCTCATTTGTTGCATCTCCCTACTTCATCTGGAAACCATATTTGCCTTTTGCTTTCAATTATTAGGATTCTTTCTCGATTTTCACATGTTCAATACAACCAAATTTTGGGGTTTCAAGAGGGCAGCTTCTGCCGTGGAGCTGACTCTTTCCTACAGACATTTTTCAATGGCGTCGGGGTGTTTGATTACATGTCACTTCGGCCTCTTGTGTTCTTGTCTAAGAATATCCCATCGACGAGATCCCTTCGAAATGAGCCGATCATATGCAAGGCCATGTTTTTCATCATAGACTAACCTTCATGCAACTTTTACCGAGTGAAAACATTTCTAGCCGTTCGATTTGAACACCTTCGATCTTTATTGTCCACATGTAAATGGAGGTCATATTTTGCGAGTCCCTGAGGAGGTTTGTCCCGTGCTTGTCCCATCAGTGGAGACATCACCCACCATAGATATTTCTTCGGCTCAATCCACACCATTTAACTTTACCTCCCTCTAACCTGTTTCACGGATTCAGGGACCAAGATCTCCATGAGCACTTTTAACAGGCAGAATCGAGCCCACCCGTTGATCTGTCCTTTGTCGATCTTGGCCTTCAAAAACTGTGGTCGTTTAAGCTCGTTCCATAAAAACACAAAGGTGATTTGGACTGTGCATGTGATAGTTGCAAAAACCATTCTATCCATCGATCTGGTTCACCTCTCGATCACCGACGTAGAAGCGTTGTCCCCTTAAGCCTAACTTTTCGGCCAATCTGTGAATGGTATTTTTTATGCCTTTTTAGGATGTGATTGCTTCGTTCTTTTTTTCCATCTCACAAGAAGTAAAAAATAGTGCTAACACATCCCACTCGGTCTTCCTTAATTTTGATGAATTTCTAGTTGAGAGTACTCATTCTTAGCTGGTGGATTTCCACAGTACAAAGCATTTTAGATTTCAGTCTTATTTAGTAAGAATGTTCATATTCTTCAATGAAGAAAATGTGCAACTACCAGAGATGGTTTTGACTGATGAAGTCAGTAGGAGTTTCTTTAAATATGTGAACCTTTTAATGGCTGAAATATATGAAGTCTTTTTTCCAGAACAAGTTTCCCTAAGTTTTGCTAGTTATGAAGGATTTTTTACTATTTTCACCATACAAGAGGATTGGTGATTGGTTTTTATTTGAAGAATACATAGTCATAAGGGTATATGGATTCACTCATGAACCATATATCCTACCTACATTTCTCACTCCAAGAGTATTTGCAATGGATTTGATCAAATAGAAGCTTATTGTTGAAAATGAACATTTTATAAGTTTTAGAAAAGCTTGAAAGATTAAATTTCCTTGGATAGTTGGACCGTTTATCATCAAAAGTAAAGTTGTATTGCCTATAATAGAAAGCATTCTTGAGGAGATTGGGTTTCAGACAGATATTGCCACAAATTTTAACCCCCATCACATCATTTCTATAAGGAAGCAAGCGAATAAGAACAAGACATTTGAACATCAAGAGATTGAAGGTTTGGATGAAAGTGAAAACTGGCCAGATTATCCCTTGTTAGTATAGAATGAGGATGATATGCAACACGATTCCTCATCACTAGTGCAAAACAATAATGTCACACAACCATATCCATTTGCTATTGTCCCAACACTGTAGGTAATTACTCCTATTGCTAGTCATTCTGAAAAGACTAATAAAATAACCTTTTGTGATGCTATGAAAATGGAGTAGGCAGAAAATTCACCAAAATTGAATAAACAAAAGGATGAAGTGGAAGGATAAATGGTAAAGGTGACAAAGACTGAAAGTAAGAAAAATAAAATGAAGGTTAAAGGCCCCCATTTTAGATATAAAAAAGTGTGTTTTTTCAGAAACGCCTAAAGGGTCTATAGGACAGTTCAAGAGTAGGGTATAATTGTTTGTTACGTACATAGATGAAAAAGGAACATCAACAAATGAATCCATAAAATTGAATGCTAATGTGAGAAAAATTTCAAGTAAGGATGTTTCTTTGATCACTGATAGGGACCATAATCAAAATACTTTAAACCTAGCAGTATCCACTAAGAATAAGGTAGCAGAAATGAGGATGAATCTGGAGAATATCCCTTTGCTAGGAAAGATCCATTTGCATAAGCAGAATGGAGAGGTCATATACAATTATCTTATTAAAGAAACCCTGAAGATATCTAGATTACAATCCACCAAATCTAAAATTCAAAATTAGTTGAGATAGGATAAGGTGGAGAATAAAGCACACCTGCAGCAAATAAAAAATATCAAGGGAGATCTATTAACTGCTGACAGTGAAGAAAACAAGGAAGAAGCAACTCATAAGTTGTGTAATGAAAATGAAAATACAATTCAATTGTTAAAAATGAATCTAAAAATTCCTGCCACTCAACTTATACAAGCATCAAAATTGTCATAATTAGAGAGAGAGAGAGAGAGAGAAGTACTTACTGATGAATTGAGCAATTGCAAGGAAAATATTTTGAAGTTTACAGAAGAAAAGAAGGAATGTGAGAAGGAATTTTTTTTTGACTGAAAAATAGAAGGTCTTCAAACAAAAATAGGCTGAACTAGAGAAGAAAATAGAAGAAAAAGGAAAAGAACCCAAAGTACAAATAATTTCACCAGTTGCACCTTTACAAAAAACGAATAAGCAATGATGTAGGCTATGTCCTGGGTAATCCTTAGAGACCTAAAGATTATGTGTTTGAAAAATCAGAATAAAATCTCGGAGGATGCATCTCTGAAGAAACAAGAAGACATACAAGCTATATATAACAAGTATAAAGAGCTTTTAGACAAGAATGATAAACTAGTAAAGTAGGTGACTCAACAACTGCATGTACAAGTAGCTAAGCATATCCTATGGGATATGATTATAGAAAAAGGAGTAAAACTTACATCATATCTCAATTATATCCTAGATAAGGAATTTTTCATGTATGCTGCTAGACATAGTTGTACAACAGTTAAAGAAGTTTTGAACAAAAATCCCATAGACACATCCAATAATATAGTTAGCTTTCTGAAAGGATTGACAGAGGATGATTTGAGGGAAGCAAGGATTAAAGATATAATTTCAGTCATAACTTGGGCAAGGAAGGTTTTTAGCAAGCATCAACATATTGATACTGTACAAGCCAAAATAGACATCATCAACTTAAGATGTTCATTGATCTATTCAGACCATTTTTTAAAATGCGTTTACCTTTCTTTTGGGGGAAAAAGGGTAGAGTTTTATCTCAAGAAGAATATCATGCACAATTGGTCAAATGCAGGTTATACCAAAATAAATTTGAAGACCTGCAACAATCTTTTTGTGGGAAAACAATAGTTGATAAACTACCTAAAGACTTTGATATATTGAATAATTCCAGTGCCACTTACACACAGATGGCAGATATTTCTTATGTGGACCACGTGGAATTAAGGGTGCTGGAAAAGGAAATGGATAGCTTGGATCTTCCAACTATCGATCAATGGAAGACAGTTGAAAAATATGGGAAAACTAAGTACAGGCTGTTGGAATATTGGTCAATACTGAGGGGGGGGGGTGAATCAGTATTGTTAAATTTTTACCACTTTAACCACTTATTAAAACTTTAATCAAACCATATAATCAACAAGATACACAAAACACATAAGTTTATCATGGAACCCCAATTAGGTAAACCACCAATACTTCCTATTACTACAAAATTGTTATTTACAAATAGTTTTTCCTGCTTCTACAAATAGGATGGTATTACACCCTATTTACCAGCAACTATTGGAAGGATGTTATGACCCCCTGTTTTATCAGCTGCTACTGAAAGGATGCTACTACACCTTATTTACATGCTACCACTGGAAGAAGGCTACAACCCCCTGGTTTATCAATTGCTACTGAAAGGATGATACTACAGGCTATTTACCAGCTACCACTAGAAGGAGGCTACGACCCCTTGCTTTATCAGCTACGACTGACAGGATTCTCCTACACCCTATTTACCAGCTTCTGCTGGAAGGAGGAAACAACCCCCTACAGTCCTATTTCCTGCCCTAGCTTCACCATGCCACCCTAATATGTTATTAGTAAACTCCTAGATTTATTTTCCCCTCAACCTCTCTCATACTTACTGGTCGCTGCCTCTTCTTCTATAATATGGGCCATAGAGACACCTTTCTCCACTTCAAACTTCTTCTATATATATGCATTCTTCATTCTTTATGCATTGTACCTTTTCATAACAATCATACCCTTTTGTCTTCATTCCTTCTCAAAAACTCAGTTTGATAAAGCCTTAATCCAAAATTCTATTAAAAATTTAACCTTTGCAACCTTACAGATCGAACTCATGTTCTTTCATTTAGAAGCTCTTCAAATATTTGATATTAATTTTGTTTCTTACTCTTTTAATATTCAATTTATTTAAATGTTAAATTAATTTAATTAATTAACCTTCCATGGTCATCCATGGGCTTCTTCATCTGTGTGCTAGCCTTCATGTTTTTCTAGTGAGATTCTCCATGTGTGTGCTATCCTTCATGTTTTTCCAGTGATATTCTCCATATACTCATGTTGTGGTCTTGCTCAACTTCATCTCTGATTGTGGGATTTATCAAACCAATTCCCATGGGATTCTTATCAACTGGAATACTCTATATTCAGGACTTCAGGTTTGTTTTCCTCCTTCGCGAGCTCCCCATGGACTAAGTCACGACAGCTTATCTCCTGTGGGATTCTCCTAATATCCTGTCAATTGATTTACAATTTAACCTTTCAGTCACATTCTTCCATAGTGACTATTTCCAAAATCACCCTAAGCCATTGATATTTGTCTCGGATTATTTTTTGACCGTAGATATGAAAAATTGTTTCCACACTATTAGATTTCCACAATCATTTTCCACGGTCATGTTTTCGCACTCATCCTGAGTCGTTGATCTTTGTCCTAGAATGTTTCTTGACCATAGATATGAGATGGGATGTAGATAGTGGGTTTCCAAACTATGACATTTCTCAACATGTCTTTCTGCACTTAGCTTTCTTCCTCAATCGTTTCACACTGTTGATCTCTCACAGAAGTATTTCTGACCATCGATCTCCTAGATTGTGGGATGAAGACTGCAATTTCTCAAATAGTGAAACGTTTTTCTTGTAATTCTCTGCCTTCAGTTTTTCACCTTCTAGACCTCCTTTCTGCATCGTCGATATTTCACGAAAGTATTTTAGGCCGTCAATCTTCTGGATCATGGGATGCAGAATGCAGAACTATGATATTTCTTATAGTCCTTTCGTGATTCCGCACCTTTTTCTTTCCTCCTTCCTCTTTTCTTTGTGCGGAAATCATTCTCCCCCGTTTATCTTCTTGCGGATTCAATCCTAGCCATGGATCTTTTGATTAGTTTTGGATTTCTTATTCTGCACTCCTTCTTCGAAACCCTCCCACGACTGTAGATCTATTATAGAATGTTCCTTATCCATATATCTTCATACAATTGCATAAGTATTCTCAACCTTAGATCTTGTGCAAATCTAATATCGATCGTCGATCTATAATCTTTTGTGGAACTTCATATTTTTTTCCTATCCATTGAGGAAATGATCCTTAGCCATCGGATCTCATGAGGGATGCTTCTTGACCGTTGATTTTGGGATCTCGCCATGACTTGCAAAACTTTACATTTTCCTCTTGTCATTTTCAGAACTTATCCTTAACCGTCGGATCTCATGCGGGATGCTTCCTGACCATCGATTTCAGATCGAATGCGGATCTCATCGTGACTTTGTGGATCTACACAATTTCTTTGTGGAAATCATCTACGACCGTTTCTAATAGTTTTGAATATTTATATACACAGATAATTTCATCATGCTGCTAATTATAAAGCATCTATAAACACTCTTGCAGATATAGTTTCTCTGTTCTTCGATTGTTACATATAATATATCTCCCGTTTATATCACTTTTGTACACTTCCACTCTTTATTTGTCTATCCAGATTTGTCATTAATACTGCATCTCCACTTACACTTGACCTCTGTTCTTTGTTTCATTAACCATTATTACACATACTGTCAACATTGTCTTGGAAGTATTCATATCAGTCATTCATCCTCTCTTATCATCCATGTCCATTTTATCCATTTCATTTGTCACGTCAATTTCATCCATTGTATTTTTCATTAAATATATCATCATTAGGACACCATAATATTCCATGTAATCATATATACCCGATCCTCAACTATGCCATGCCATGCTATCATATCTGCCATATCATATGTCATCACTACCTTAGTCTTTCAGTGAGTTTGTCCTGCCATTATATCCACTGGTTATTCCTTTGTCATTCATGAAAAAATTTGACATCAATGACAACTATATACTCAACAATATCCCCCTTTGGCATTGATGGCAATATCTAAACATTCTCCCCCTTTGACAACAATGACAAAGGATAACCTGTTATACCAATGCTGTACCTATTTTGATATAAGATTTCCTGTCTTTCTTCTTTCTGACAACTCCCCTTTGTCATCATATCTCCCCTTTGTTAACTAAACTTGGTTATTTATTCAATGTATTATCATTTAACATTTGCTTTCTTGTAACAGGTTCTTGGATGATAACTTAAATGATAGATCCATGGACCCCCCCTATCACAATACTTCCTATATTTTTCTAGCATTTCCGTGACATTGTTCACACTAAGCATTTTCTTCCACACACTTTTATCATTTTTTTAAAATAGTTATTATGTAACTTGATCTTCTCAAGAAGTATTCACATAATACTTGGTCTGAGATAACAATCTTTAGATAGACTGTCACTAGATTTAGTCCAGTTCTAAATTTGGTAGAAGTGCAAAATTAACCTCTCCCGACCAATGGTCCCACAGGAAGCGCTCAATGACAAGTGGAATTCAAACCTTCGATGAATTGGATTTCATAAGGATTTCACTCCCATATCCATAAATTAACTTACTTGTTAGATTGTCAGTGAAATGGTTGAAGGACCATCAGATCTAGATCGACGATGGACCTCAAATATCATAGGGAGGATTTCATCAAATATTGTTCCCGTCAGGATTTTCTTTCTCCATGCTATTTCACCCAGAAAAATGTCTCACGGTCATTGATCTAAGCCATGATTTCATCTAGACCATTGGAATATGTTGCCCTTGCCTAATTCCACAAATCTCCATTCTGAATTTCTCTGTGTTAGTTCACCTAGTGGAATTATTTCCATCCTTTGATCAAAATCCCCCTTTAATCTCCATTGTTCAAACTTTAAGTGCCTACCACATTTAACAGATTTCAAAATTTCTTTCATCCATTCAAGTTTAACTAGAAAAATTATTTTCCACCGTATATCTATCTGCCTCTACCCATTCAATGGTCTATTCTTCCTGTAAGTTAACCTTCCTCTTCCTTTACCAAAATTCCTTAATCCTATGCATTTAGATCTCCATTACTTGTAGAACCTCATTAACATCTTGGTATTTTTTAATAGAGTGAATTTTTATTTTTCAAATCAGACTTGAGTTTTATTCCATTGTCAACAATTTTTTTATGTGTCATGACTTCAACTTCTAAGTGAACATAAAATCTTTATCTTCTATTCGATTGCAGACATCATGGTTTTCATGAGTCACAAATTTTGTTGTTCTCATGTTACATCATAGGTCTTATAATTTCTCTATGTCAACAATACACCATTCTTATCATTTAACATTCATCATCTATTGTTTTTGAGAAAGATAGATTTCAGTATACTTCAACATTAGATACCAATTGAATTGTTTTCTTAGATACCAATTGGAATTTCCTGACTTTAACTCCCCTTGAGTATATGATCCATTCTAATTTTATTTTTAGGGTTCTTTTTAAATCATGAGAGATATTTTTAGAAAAGGATCCCACAATCATCACTACATCCTTCTTCATCACGTTCATCTTTATTGGTGTATTATTTTATATCTCCATCTTGCTTTCCCTCATAATGGATGTCATCCTTATTTATGGAACTATTATGCTCATCGTTTTCATTGGAGACCTCACTGATGTTTCAAATATTTATTTCTTCTATATCTTTGGAGTATTCCTTTCTTCTCCACTCCTTTCAATGAGGTACTCTTCTTACTATTTTTTCATTTCTTTTTTTCTTGGTTTTCATCTTCCATACCTTTTTCTGAGTTTCCTTGGATGGTTTGCATGTACTATTCTTGTAATGTCTTGCAAAGTGTCCAATATTGTGACATATGAAACATATAATAACTCTTTTTCCATTTGAGATGTTAGTGTCTTCTTTCTTTTTTAGACCTTGATCTTCTTCTTTGATTCTACAATCATCAACCTTGTGACCAAAATTGTGACAACAATGACAATATCCATAGAATGTACGTTTGGAGAATCTCTAGTTCTTGTAATGACTGTTTTCATTTGCATGTCTTCAGAAATCTTTCATCTTGAGAGGATGAACAGAATTATGGTGAATGGACTTCATTTCCTTGTGATTCTTATGTTGTCTGGGTGTATCTTTGGAAGTATCATGTTGATATTTAACATCTTCAACATCTTCATGAATGACATATCTTGATCCTTTATGATTATATTCAAGACCAGTTTTATCCCTAAGGGATCTTTGTAAGTTGAGGACTTTATTAGGAGCTTCGGTACTTTCCTTGAACTTCTCATTAACAGTATGCTAATATTTTAGCTTCTTTATTTCTTCCTTGAATTCAACAATTTCTTGTTTTAAGATCTTGACCTCTTCCACACTAGCCAACATTTGTTGTCTTGAATTGTGTAGCTCTTCTTGGAGGTTCTTGACTTCCTCTTCTTTTGACGTCTTCTCTTCTTGATACTTTGACAATTTTTCTTTCAAAGAATTGTTCTTCATCCTACTCTTTCTCAATTCTTCAATGGAACTTACGAGTTCTGCATCTAGCTCCACCTCTCCTTCCACATATGAATCATATTCTAAAGCTACTGTCCTCATGAGTGAATTTTCTTCATCTTCACTTATCTATTTGAGAGTAGCTATTATTTCTTCTGCTCTTTGTTCAACTGAGTACTGTTTTTCTAATTTGACCCAAAGTTTTTTAGATGAGCTACATTGTCCTATATTCTCTTTGATGGGTTGAGGTAATCCATCAAGTATGGCCTCCATTTCCATTGAGTTATTTTTTTTGGACTCTTTCTGAGATGTAGTCCTTACTCTTTTTGGTAGGATGTAATCAGAGGTAACTGCATTCCATACACCACATCCTAATGACTGTAAGTATACAATCATTATTTTTCTCCATTCTACATATTCTGTTTTATTAAGTGTTGGAGCTCTGTTGGAATCCATCCCTTCTTGTTGATCCATAGTGGTTTTTAGTAGGATCTCCTTCCAGTGGTTAAATTGTGATCAAGGAACCTGCTCTAATACCAATTATTGGAATATTGGTCAATACTGACAGGGGCGGGGGGGTGAATCAGTATTGTTAACTTTTTACCACTTTAACCACTTATTAAAACTTTAATCAGGGATGATTTTAAGGAACCATACTTATTTAAAAGTGTATAAATGTTGGCAAATATTACCGATTCTTAAAACGACAACTATAAAATGATTGGCGATATTTTTCAAAAAATATTTTAATTTCCAAGGATTTTATATCATTTATATAATAATTTGGAGATTTTTAGGGTGAAAAAAGTTTACCCCATCAAAATTGGGCGAAACAGAGCTTCAAAAAATGAAAAATGGTGAATGTTTTTTGGGAGAAAAGCATGGAAAAATAACTCACTAGGCTAAAATTCTCCCCTAAAATTATCCCTGACTTTAATCAAAACATATAATCAACAAGATACACAAGACACATAATTTTATTGTGGAACCCCAATTGGGTAAACCACCAATACTTCCTACTACTGCAAAATTGTTATTTACAAATAGTTTTTTCTATTTCTACAGGCAGGATGGTATTACACCCTATTTACCAGCAACTACTGGAAGGAGGATATGACTCCCTGGTTTATCAACTGCTAATCAAAGGATGCTAATACACCCTATTTATCAGATACCACTGGAAGGAGTATACTTCCCCCTGGTTTATCAACTTCTACTGAAAGGATACTACTACACCCTATTTACCAGCTACCACTAGAAGGAGGCTATGACCCCCTGCTTTATCAACTAAAACTGAAAAGATGATCCTACACCCTGTTTACAAGATTCTGATGGAAGGAGGAAACAACCCCCTACAGACGTGTTTCCTTCCCTAGCTCCACCCTGCCACCCTAATATGTTATTAGTAAACTCCCAGATTTATTTTCCCCTCAACTTATGTTATACTTACTGGTCTTTGCTTCTTCTTCTATAATCTGGACCATAGAGACACCTTTCTCCACTTCAAACTTCTGCTATAGATACATTCTTCATTCTTTATGCATTGTCCCTTTTCAGAATAGTCATACCCTTTCGTCTTCATTCCTTCTTGAAAAATCAGTTTGATAAAACCTTAATACATAATTCCGTTAAACATTTAACTCGTGCAACCTTTTAGATTGAACTCGTTTTCTTTCATCTAGCACCTCTTCAAATCTATGATATTAATTTTTTTTCTTACTATTTTAATATTCAGATTATTTAACTGTTAAATTAATTTGATTGATTTAACCTTCCCTGGTCATCTACCTGCTTGTTAATCTATGTGTTAGCCTTCATGCTTTTTTAGTGAGCTTCTCCATCTACTCATGCTGCGGGATTCCTCAACTTCATCTATGATCGTGGTATTTATCAAACCATTTCCTATGGGATTCCTATCAACTAGAATACACTATATTCAGGAATTCAGGATTATTTTCCTCTGTGGGATCCCTATGGACTAACTCACACGAGCTTATCTCCTGTAGGCATATCCTAAGCTCTTGCCAATCGATTTATAATTTAACTTTTCAGTTGCCTTCTTTTGTAGTCTCTATTTCCAAAATCAACTCTTTCCATTGATATTTGTCCCGACATGTTTCCTGACCGTAGATTTGAAAATGCATTTCCACACTATTATCTTTCTGCAATCATTTTCCACAGTCGTGTTTCCACACTCATCTTGAGCCGTTGATATTTGTCCCAGACTGTTTCCTAACCGTAGATCTAAGATGGGATGCATATCACGAATTTATAAACTGTGACATTTCTCAACGTGTATTTCTGCACTTAGCTTTCCTCCTCAATAATTCTGCACCATTTATCTCTGATGAAAGTCTTTCTGACCGTTTATCTCCCGGATTGCAGGATGTAGAATGAAGGTTCTCAAATACTCAAAACTTGTTCTCTCAATTATCTACCTTCCATTTTCCGCCTTCCATACTTCCTTTCCGCACCTTTGATATTTCATGGAAGTATTTTTGATATTTCTTTGAACGCGGAACTGTGATATTTATTACAGTCTTTTCATGATTCTGTGCCTTCCTCTTTTCTTTGTGCAAAAATCATTCTTCAACGTTGATATTCTTGCAGATTCAATCCTGGCTACTGATCTCTTGATCAGATTCATATTTCTTCTTCCACACTCTTTCTTCTGCGGAACCCTCCTATGACTGTAGATCTATTACATAACATTCCTCAGCCGTAGATCTTCGTACACTTGCGGAACTCTTCTCGACCTTAGATATTCTATGGATCTAATATCGACCATCGATCTATACTCTTTTGTGAAACTTCATCTTTTCTGCCTATCCATTGTGGAACTCATCCTTAGCCGTCGAATCTCATGTGGGATGCTTCCTTATCATCGATTTCAGATCGAATGGGGATCTCACCATGACTTGTAGAACTTTACCTTTTCTGCTTGTCATTTGTGGAACTGATTCTTAACCACCAGATCTCGTGCAGGATGCTTCTTGAACTTTGATTTCAAATCAAATGCAGATCTCACCATGACTTTGTGGATCTACATGATTTCTTTGTGGAAATCCTCTGCGACTGTTTCTAACAATTTTGAAGATTTATATACACCGATAATTTCATCATATTGCTGATTATAAAGAATTTATAAACACTTTTGCATATATATTTTCTTTGTTCTTCGATTGTTACATATACTCTATCTCCCATTCATATCACTCTTCTACACTTCCTCTCTTTATTTGTGTAGCCAGCTTTGTCATTCATACTACATCTCCAGTTACAATCGACCTTTATTATTTGTTTCATTAACCATTGTTACACATACTGTCAACACTGTATTGGAAGTCTTCAGATCGGTCATTAATGCCATCTTATCATCCATGTCCATTTTGTCCATTGCATTTTTCATGTCCATTTCATCCATTGTATTTGTCATTAATGATATCATCATTAGGACACCATCATATGTCATTTCATCATATATGCCACATCTTCAACTATGCCATTCCATGCTATCATATTTCATCACTACATTAGTCTTTCACTGAGTTTGTCCTGCCATTATATCCACTGGTTATTCGTTTGTCATTCATGAACACCTTTGACATCAATGACAACTATATACTCAACACAAGCTATGTGGATGAATATTTGTTGAAGGATTGTTGAATACCATTGAATATTAATTAGTTAATAGCTATAGTTTATTTCTTGAGCAATTATTAGTTAGAGAGACAAATGAAAGATGTAAAAAGTCAGTTATTTGCCTAGTTTTAGTATAGAGTTAGTTATCCGCTCATGGAGCATTTTGTTGTATTTAAGCAATTTTTTACGTCGTAACAAGGGTTGGAACCCGTGAGACATTTTGTCTTGTAACAGAGATCTAAAGATTAATAAAATAACAGAGTCGAGCATGCCTTTGACAGAGATTCCCATGTTACTATATTTCCAGCATGTGCTTTGTTTTCCTTATATGTGTATGTGTTTCCTGTTAAAAACTTCCATTATTTTATATTTTTTCATGTTTAAATGAGTTTATAATGATTCATAATTCATGTACATATGCTCTGTTTCATTGCTTTTAAGCATTCACAAAATCTTTGTTCTAAATTTAATGGTGGATTCATATTTGATAGATTCCCACATTGATGGATTGTTTCTAATTTCTTCTATATCACCATACAACAATATTTTTTACTGTGAATAAGTAGCTACCTTGACTTTGTTAAAATTCCTTTGCAATAGCATTGTAAATGTTTATTGTTTTATATGACTTCATTCCCAATGAACACTTGTTTTAACCAAAATCATATTTAAATTTTATTTCTTTGAAAATAGTACTGTCCTGTGAGATAAATATTGAGAGATCCCTCTCTAGAAAGAAAGAATCCATCTTTCTTCCTAAAATTTGGTTTTGTGGCTACATTGGGATCACCCTTTCACAACCTAGGGTAAATTCTGACCGCTAACACAAATGCATCAGGAAGTATTTACAGAGCATGTTCACTTACATAAACACTGGTGTGATTGCCAATAAAATCACCAAGGCATTTATTTTATAAAGGAACAATAGGATCATTTTTAGAAAAAAACAATATCATGAATGAATTACATATGCCCCAAATTGTACATTGAGTTCAATTGTTTTTTTTTTAAATTCCATTAATCATCATAAAGTGAAATATTTTTTTATTATAATATAGATATTTTAATTTTAATTATTTCATTTAGATATTTATTGTTTTAATATCTTATACCACAATATTACATACATGTTTATTGAAATATTTAATCGTTCATATATTTAGTTTACCACAGTTTACAACATTGGAAAATGCAATATAATAATAAGCATATTTTATTCTATATGAATAAGAGGTCTTTCATTATACAAAATGATACAACAAAAAGGTCCACATAAATCATAATTTCAATATGTAATTGTTACATTTATTGGTAACCAATTGGAACAATATGTCCAATACATTAAAAAAAAAGTTTGATTTTAATAGAGAACCATTTTAAAACATACAACTTGTGTCACATGAAATTGTATATATTGATCATAATTCTTCACTTGAAATGTTTTCAATGCTCAAGCTACTTTCATGGTCCCTCATTTATTCATCATTGCAAATTATATTGTAGTTTGGTTATTTGGATTAATGGTTTGTAGATTGGCTTGATTTTGTTCCTCCTCTTCATGTTTTGTCTACAAACATAAAACTAAAATGTAATAAGTATACCTACATCGGTGAACATAACACAAAAATAAATCATATACATTATTGTGTAAATAGAAAAAGCGTACCATAACAAGAATTGATTCATGTATGATACACATTATTTCAAAGCCATTCATCATGCCATCTCTCAACAACTCCGATATTGGCTCCACTCTATACTTTGTTTCCTACAAATTTTAAACTCCATGACAAATAATAGATTTAATATAAATGTTTCTTGTTGTCCTATTAATTATAAAATGAGACAAATTAAACACCATAGCTATTTACAAATTACAGAATAAAATTTTGATACCACAACATCTACTCACAATCCATTCTTAACCCAATATCATTCAATTCTTCATATGGTTGTTCTTTGTATTTTAGCACCTATTAGGAGACATCCAAGGACAAGTGTAAAATAATTAAAATATAAAGATCACACCGAATATGAAATTTTTACAAAGGAAAACACAAGTACTCACAAACTTTGCAATCAACACTTTTCTTCCTTGTTGTCCCATATTATGTGCTAAATGGGTTCCATTTTGTTTTCTTTTTTGCAACAAAACAATTGAAAATTAATACTTTGTACAAAAATTAAATTCTATGTATAGAAAAGAAAAATATATATGATTACATATGTGTGATGCATGTCGTTGGTGAGATGGTTCCTCATATGATGCAATTATGTTCATTTATTTAACCATCTCCTTGTACACCTTTTTCGACATCCCTAGTGGAATTTTTAACATATCATTTTGTTCATCTTCTAGGATTTTAAACATCTTCCTAAAAAATGAAAATCACAAAAAAGAGAATTTTTTATATTGATATGAATGTAAATTTATATAGCTAAAATGTTAATTTCAGTATTTTGTAGAAGCATATACATATTAGAGAAAAATATGTTTAAGAATAAAACTTTTGAAATGATTCCTTGTTGTTATTGCATTTTTTTCTTTTGCAAGTTTGATAGGTCTTGTTAACCATTGCTCTAAAAACACTTCGTGTAGTTTATACATAACCTGATTCTAGGACTCAATGGATAAATTTTGTACTATAAGTGAAAAATATGTCTACATTATTTCCAATGTATCCATCATAGTTTTATAAATTATTTTATAAATAATCATGTGAGGAAGTTGAGGTTGTCTTGAGGATCAAACCTAAACCCGAAAAGTTAGCATATAGAATGTTCCCAAACTATCATCCCGAAGTGATAGATAACCTAACCTATTTACCTTTATAGGCTAAAGGGAGACATTGTCACCAAGAAAGACATGTATTTTGAAGATACCCCAAATAAAAGGTATGCTAAATTACACATCAAGATGGATTTAACAAACTCAATAGAGGATCTTGGTGGAATATGAGGAAATATCTAAAGAAAAACGGTGTTCCCTAGAATGATCTTGTAAGGAATACTATAACATAATTAGAAATCACACACAATGAATACGAATAATTTTACCCTAGAAATCCAAAAGTAGGAAATCCAACAAAAATATATATATTACCCTTTACCTATTGGAATAATCAAAACCCATCCCAAGACTTAGGATAAAATAATTAGTCTTTTTGATTAATTCCTAGGTCCTACACTAGCTAGTTTGCACCCAATTCAATTTTTGAGGTAAAAATTGAAAAAAATGCCTCATGGAGTGAGTTAGAAAGATAATGGATAATCATTTTCCATCCCAAAAAATTCCCAGAATAGAAATTGTGCATTACTTCCTTATCCACAGTTTCAAGCTTTTTTCTGCAGTTTTAAGGCAAAAGCTAGAGCTAGTTTTGAGGTAGGCTTCGTTGTTTTTTGCACCAAATCAAATCCCTTAGTTTAATAATGTAAAAACATGATAAATTCAAATTTCCATAACTTATGATATGTACATACTCATTCAACAAATTCGTGAGCATCTTTACTGATTTGGAAATTGCTTTATGCACCTATGGGGGATTTTGACTAGTTTAGTAAGCCTTATTTTGTACTGATTTGAATATAAACCTACTGATTTTGAATCCTTGGATTATTTAAGTTATAATAATACTATATTTATTTATTTATTTCTGATTTAAATTAATACAATCAACAGTTTTTGGATTATCACATATTCAGTCTCCTTCTTAAGTGTTTCTTGCATATTTTCAAGCAATTTTGTGAGTTCAATTGTTCTAAGCTTGGGATAAATTTCCACATAGTATTAGAGCCATAGTAGTTTGATTGTTCTCCTATTTAATTTTATTTTGTAGGGTCGACATCACTCACTGGGATCACAGGCTATCTGTTCAATGGCGCAGTTGCTGAATAATGGATCAATCTAAACCAATAACCCTGACTCCATTCAAAGATATCTAATATGAGAGGTTACCAATTGAAGAATGAGCTGATAGAATTGATTCCAAGCAACTTCAAATCCTTGCAATTCTACTTCTCAAAATTCAAGTCAGTGGTTTTGCAGCTAAAATAGTGTGGCAGTGACAAGGAATATGAAAAACTAATCTTGGCCATCCTTTTGAAGCTTGGTCCTGATTAATCTGTATTTTTTTTTACCTTCCATGCCTCCATGTTGAAAGCCAAAAATTGGAAGATGCCTTCATGAGAATATTTCACGGAATCCTTGACTCAGGTGAAAGACAAATTGGTCTTGATGGGAACCATCGAACCTTCCAAAGATCAAGATATGGTTGTTGGAGATTCCAAGGTGAATTCCAAAGATAAGAAGAAGGCTAGGAATCCTCCAGATGAAAAAGGAGACAATTCCAAGTCTCAAGAGGACTCCTCAAACTCCAAGAAGAAGAAATTTCAAAAGAATAAAGATAAAGGTGAAGGTAGCAAGTGTGCATACCGTGGTAAGTGCTTTCATCCTAAGAGATCTTGAATGAAGAAGCAGATAGATATGATGACTCAACTACTGGAAAATAACAAAGGAATCCTTCTCATCTCTTGATGATTCTAAGGGTCCTAAGATTTTTCTAGGACATAACTCAGAAACTGAAAGTAAGGGTAAAGGTAGCATTTATTTTGACCATGGTTGCTTCAATAATGTATTGTATGTCCCAGGTCTTGCTGCTAATCTCTTGTCAATATACTAGATGACCCACACTGGGTCTCCTAAGAAGGTTATTTTCTCTCCCATGAAGTTGAAATTTCTGATATTGCAAATGGTAGAGTCATTGATAAAGGTTTTGTGGATCATAGTTAAAAAGTATATAGGTTCTCACACTTAATGCCTTTCTCTAACCCTTTTTCTCTCCTAACCCATGCCAATGAAGAAATAAAAAATTGGAATGAGAGGTTTGGCCATGTAAACTATAAATACCTTTCAGATTTGTGTGAAAAATATATGACTTTAGGGTTACCAAAGATAAATTTTTCCAAAGGAGTCTATCAGGGTTGCATTCTAGTAAAACATCCAGATCATAAGTATGAGAGAATCAGTCATGATAGAATCTCAACACCCCTTGAGCTCATTCATAGTGACATTGTTGGTCCCTTCCCTCACATGTCCATGAGTCAATAAAAGTATGTGCTTAACTTCATAGATGAATTTTCTAGGTACTGTTGGGTTTACTTAAATTCAAGTTTAGAGTTTTTGACCACTTCAAGGTTTTCAAAGCCTTGGTTGAAAACCAGTCCGGGAGGAAACTCAAGATCCTCATATTTGATAATGGTGGTGAATATATCAAGTCCAAGTTCATTAATTATTGTGAATATCTAGGTATTCATATGCATCACTCTATTCCCTACACACCTCAGCAGAATGGTGTGGCTGAGAGGAAGAATACAAATCTCAAGGAGATGGCTACTTGTATGTTGGAGTCTAAGACTTTGCCACCAAAATTTTTGGTTGAAGCTATAAAATGTGCATCATACATCCATAATAGGGTTCCTCACAAAAATATTTATGGATTTAGTCATTTATAATCTGTGGAAATTGAACCCAAGTGATAGAACTATTACACTCACAAAATTGCTAATCAAACATGCAAAATTCACACAAAATGAGACTGAAATTGGAGCATAACACAATATTGTATTGAATAAGTGTACGTAATCCAAACTCATCAAGTAATATAATTTCCAAATATATAATTACATCATATATTTGAAACCATAAGGATGCTATTCGAATTAGTAAAAAAGCAGGCTTACTAAAACTAGTCAAATCCCCCATAGGTGCATAAAACACTTTCAAATATAAGAAGATGCTCACGAATTGGATAAATAAGATAGGAAAGATAATAAGTGATGGAAATATATCATATCTATGATTTTTTTTTGAGAAAAGGAAGGAGTATGATGTGGGAAAAAACAAGGCAATTACTGCTAGACTAGCTTTTCCTTTTTTCCTTAAAACTGTTGTAAAGTAAGGAAGCTTTCAGAAAAAGCATAACTGATCTTTTCCAATCAAGGAATAAAAGTAGAGTTTATAAAAATGTTTCTAGGATGATTCCAAAGCACTCCATGATGCAATTTTAGCATTTGTTGACTTCTAGGTCCAAGTGGAATCCAACTAGCATAGTGAGGAATCTAGGAATCTAGGAATAAGACAAAAATGATTAATTAATGTCAAATATGGGTAACTATGGGTTGATTATTCTAACAACCCGCTTAAGCATGAATTTATGAGTAAATATCATAAAACTATAGGTCCTAGAAATAAGGCTTATTCACCCTTCACATACTGCATGTCCATACAACAAAGGAAATAGGAAAAAACCTAGTGGGAAAAATCCTCCCTTAAACATGGATAGGAAACAAAATTTTGGAGCGAGATTTACTTATGCTTTAATAGATTTCTCCCTGGGGGGAGATCAACTAGTTCCCATGTGTTGTTCTTCTGGAGCGAGCTGAATTATTCCTTCATGGATTTTTTCCAGATTGGATCATGTGATGAATCTTCATATGTATGAGGATCAGATTCAACCATCAAATAACACTTCTCAGCAAAGGGTGGATCTTTCACGCAAAGGGCACTCTCAAATTGAGATCTAGTCCTCCTAGTGTCACTAGGATTCCAAGCTAGTTCCCGAGCTACATGAATGGTCCTTGCTTCCCATTTTGGTCTTGTAGGACTGTTAGGATCTGCAATTAAATCATCATTATCATAAATATCAGAATCAACAAACTCATTAGTCTCTTCACTTACAATGATTGTTGTGGTGATGAAGAGGACTCTCCAACTTCAAATGCTACTAAAGGCTCTTCTTCAAATTGAACACTTATTTCAATGAAATATTTGTTAGTGATCAAGTTGATCAGCTAGTACCCTTTTGAATATTCAGAATACCCAACATATAGACACTCTTGGATTTGTGGTTGCAAATCCTTTCTCTTTTCAGTTGGAATTCTAGCCAAAGCCTTTGAGCCAAAAATCCTGAAATGGGTCACATCTGGCTTGTGCCCACTCCAAGATTTGAAAAGAGTAATACCATCTAGCTACTTATGTGGAACCTTGTTCTAGATATAGTATGGATAGTTTATATCCTTGGCCCAAAAATTTGGTGGAAAAGTTTTAGCCTCCATCATGCAAGTTGCCATCTACTTGAGTGATATGTTCTTTCTCTCAGCTACACCATTTTGTTGTGGTGTGTAAGGAATAGAATTCTACATATGGATACCTGCATATTTACAGTAATGGATGAACTCATACTTGACATACTCACCACCATTTTCAGATCTAAGGATATTGAGTTTCCTCCCACACTGATTCTCAACCAAGGCTCGAAAGACCTTGAAGAAGTAAAAAACTTCAGACTTGTGCTTTAGGAAGAAGACCCAACAATACCTGGAAAATTCATCTATGAAGGTGAGTGCATATTTGGATTGACTCATGGACATATGAGGGAATGGACCAGCAATTCCAATATGGATTAACTCAAGGGGTGCAGAGGTTCTCTCATGACTATCTTTCTCATATTTGTGCTCTGGGTGTTTTCCTAGGATGCAACCTTGGCAGACTCCCTTAAAAAACTTTATCTTTGGTAACCCTATGACCATATTTTTGCCACTCGAATCAGAAATATACTTATAGTTAATATGGCCAAATCTCTCATGCCAAAGCTTTCTTTCCTCATTAGCATGGGTGAGAAGAGCATATGGGTTTGAGTATGGTAGAAAATGGGAAAAATTTTATACCTTCGAAGTGTGATCCACAACACCTTTTGATATGAATTTCCCATTCAAAATATCTGAGATTTCAACTTCATTGGGGGAGAATATGAATTTCTTTGGAGACCCAGTGTGATTCATATGATACACTGACAAGAGATTAGAGGCAAGACCTAGAACATACAACACATCTTTGAAGGAACCATGGTCAAGATCAATCCTTCCCTTCCCTATACTGTCAGTGAGAGAGTCATCTCCCAAGATAATTTTTGGACCTTTTGAAATGCCAAGAGAGGAGAAAGCCTCCCTTGTAGAAACCATATGTCTGGAAGCTCTAGAATCAATGATGAAGCTAGGTGATATTGAGGTGGAAGCAACCAAGGCATGTACTCTCTCCTTGTCTTCTGAATTTGATCCTCCTTCCTTCTTCTTTGAGCAATCAGGAAGGGAGATGTTGTTCTTCTCTAGGATTTGGGTCAACATGTCAATTTTCTTTTTCATACAAGAGCTCTCAAGATGATAGCCCTTACTGCAGTATGCACACTTGCTCATTTCTCCTTTGTTCTTCTTCTTCTGGAAGTTCTTCTTGGAGCCCGAGTGCTCCTCTTGAGACTTTGACTTGTCTCTCTTTTTCTCAAGTGGATTTTTGAATTTTTTCTTGCCCTTTGAATCCACCCTTGAATCTCTAGCAACTAAAGCTTTGTATTTTGAAGGTTTGATGGTGTCCATCATTACCAATTTATCTTGCTCCTGGGTGAGGTATTCCATGAACTCAGTAAGCTTAGGCATCTTCCAGGTTCGTGCTATCAATTTGGTGGAATGGAAGGTTTAAAAAAACACTGAGTAGTCAGGACCAAGCTTCAAGAGTATGGTCAATATTAGTTTATCTTCCTTATTTTATATCCCACACCGTTTTAGCTACAAAACGAGGACCTTAAACTTGGAAAAGTAGAGTTGAAATGATTCGAAGCTACTAGGACTGAAGGAGATCATCTCATTCTTGGTTTGATGTCCTCTCATCTCATATGTATTTAAAAAAATCTCTTCAATATTCTTCCAAACCTCATTAGTTGATGTCAATTCATTAAGATGAAAGAGGAGGTCTCTTGAAATGCTCAAGCACACAAGACCATAGGCCTCATCCCTCCTGATGTGCCATTTAATTTTCTCTAAAGCTACATTGGGCTCTGCCTCAGTTTCCATGGTAACCCTATAGAGAACTTTCCATCTCAAAAATATCTCCATCTCAACTTTCCATTCAAATAAATTGAATGGAGTCAAGATGATCCTTTGAGATTGGTCCATATCTCAGCAACTGTCCCCTCCAGTCAGCAGAATGTGCTCCCAGTCAGTTATGTCGAACCTGCAATAACAATATGGAAGGAGATAAATCAATATACAAAGGCTCTAATACCATGTTGAAATTGAATCCAAGTGATAGAACAATTACACTCACAAAATTGCTAATCAAACATGCCAAATTCACACTAAAGGAGACTGAAATTGGAGCATAACACAATCCTATATTGAAGAAATGTACATTAGTCAACCTCATCAAGTAATAGGTTTTCCAAATATATAATTACATCAGATATTATAAATAATAAGGATGCTATTCGAATTGGTAAAAAAATAGGCTTACTAAAACTAGTCAAATCCCCCATAGGTGCATAAAACACTTTCCAAATCTACAAAGATGCTCACAAATTGGATAAATAATATAGGAAAGCTAATAAGTGATGGAAATATATCAGATCCATGCTTTTTTTTGGAGAAAAGGAAGGAGGATGATGTGGGAAAAAACAAGGTAGTTACTCCTAGACTATCTTTTTATTTTTGCCTTAAAACTGTTGTAAAGCAAGGCAGCTTTCAAGAAAAGTAGAAATGCACTTTTCCAATCTAATAATAAAATAAAAGGTTTTAAAAATGTTTCCAGGATGATTCCAAAGCGCTCCATGACCCAGTTTTAGCATGTGTTGACTTTTAGGTGTAAGTGGAAGCCAACGAGCATAGTGAGGAATCTAGGAATCTAGGAATAAGATAAAAATGATTAATTAATGTCAAATATGGGTAACTAAGGGTTGATTATTCTAACATAATCTTGGATTGGGAACAAACTAGATGTGTCTTATTTCAATTTTTTTGGCTCAAGAGCATGGGCTAGAATTCCATTAGACAAAAGGAGGGATTTGGATCGTCAAAGTCAAGAGTGCCTATTTGTTGGGTATTATGAATATTCCAAAGGGTACAATCTAATAAAAATTATCACTCAAAAATACTTCATTGAAAGGAGTGTTCAGTTTGAAGAAGAGCCTATGGTAGCAGCAAAAATTGGAGAGTCCTACTCACATACTCCACCTTTGGTTGTAAGTGAAGGAAATAATGAAATTTATTATTATGATAAATGTATGATAATGATGATTGAATTGCATATCAAAACATCCCAACAAGGCCAAAGTGGGAAAAAAATACCATCCAAGCAGCTGGGGAACTAGCTGGGAATCTAGAGATTCCAGGAAGACTAAATCTCAATTCAAGAGTGCCCTTTCTATCAAGGACTCTTTCTTTGCTGATAAGTGTTTTCTAATGATTGAATATTATCCACAAACATATGAATATGCATGTGAATACCCAATATGTAAAAAAAACATAAAGGGGTAATTTCATTCGCTCCAAAAGAATGACACATGGGATCTAGTCATTCTCTGCCCAGGGAGAAAGCTAATCAAGTGTAAGTCTATTTTCAAAACTAAATTTGATGCTGATGGATATCCTATGAAGTATAAGGAAAGGTTAGTGGCCAAGGTATTCTCCCAATTTCAAGGCATTTACTACAACGAGACCTTTGTACCAGTTGCAAAGATGGACTCCATAAGACTAGTTTTGTCCATTACAGCCTCCAAGCAGTGGGAAGTACATCACATGGATGTAAAGAGTGTTTTCCTACATGCTGATATGAAAGAATAAATATATGTGTATTGTCCATAATTTTTTCTGACTAATTCATCAGTTGTGTGCATGTTGAATAAATCATTGTATGGGATAAAGCAAGCTCCCAGAGCTTGGTATGCCAAGATTGATGGATTTTTTCTATCACTAAACTATTGTAGATGCAATTATGATACAAATTTTATTTGAAGATGATTCACGGTTCCTTAATCATCATTGTATTGTATGTGGATTACCTTCTAGTCACAGGAAGTTATAAGAAATAAATTTCCTCCTTGAAGGATGCAATGAACCATCCCTTCTCTATGACTTATTTGGGATTGTTAAGCCAATTTTTGGGGATTGATATTTCTCAATCAGATATTGGAATCAAGGTACATCAGTCCAAGTATGCTTCATATCTGCTAAAGAAGTTCAGAATGAAGGATTTCAAGCCAAGAAAGAATCATTTCCTTTTAGGAGCCAAGCTTGAAGAAGCGTAGTCAACTCCATTGGAAAACAACACCCTATATAAGCAGCTGGTTGGACGTCTTATTTTTTTGAATCATACTCAACCAGATATATATTATGCAGTGAGTGTGGCTTCTATATTCATGGATCAACCTCATGAAATCCATTGGAGGGAAGCAAAAGGAATCCTAAAATTTGTACAAGGAACAAAAACACATGGGATTCACTATGTTGCAAAATATATCCTCGAGTTAGTTGGTTTTAATGATCCAACTAGAACCTGATAGGTTCTCCTTCAATAGGTTTACCTCGACACGTTCAACTAACAAATTTTCCTTTGACAAGTCCTCCTCGACATGTTCATTCGACAGGTTTTCCTCGACAGGTTTGCCTCGACATGCAACATACCGACATGCTCTGCGACGCTTGAACTTCTAAACCATTATAACTTCTATTGTAACTGAACGTAGTGAGTAGTCACCCAAGTGCCTCAGCATCCTATATAATCATGTACATTAATGTAATATAGACATCATCTGATTCCTCCATCTTTCATGGAGAATAAGTAATGAATTGGTTTGAATTCTTGCATATTGTTTGTGTATATTTATTGTCAACCTAGTGTGTTTCCTGATTTGTTGGTTCTTCTTATATGCTTCTGCCATAACAATACTCGAATCATTCAGTCAACTGTTGTCCCGAGCATGCACCTGGGCATGGCCTGGATCATTGGTATTAGAGAAAGATCTTGTTCAGAGCTTAAGTTACATAAGCACTTCCATTGAAGTTATTTAACTTATGCATGTTTAAACACACTCACAAACTCAACAAAACAAGAATACACTTCCTTTGACTTCAAAAAACATGGTTGAAGAAGCATATAATAGACATGCAACTGACAAGATAGAACAACTCATAGAAAATTGCTCGCCATCGAATTGAAACGTTCACCCATTTCAGTGAGATTCTCATGAGAGTCACTTCAAACTCTGGGGGATCCTAAATGTGACCTCACTTCGATAAAATCAACCCCTTCAAAGTGAAAATGAATCTAGACATACTGAATCTTGAAGGAAACATTGACATAGAATCAATCGACAATTGGATACAACCACTAGAATATTACTGTGCAATGAATCAACTCTCCAAAGTGGAAAATATCACCATTGTGTTCTTAAATATGTCAACCTCTGTACACTGCTGGTGGGAGAATATATCGACAAAGATGGAAAAAGAAGAAGAAGACCCCATACACACATGGGTAAAAAATTTTGAATATGTTCGAAAGGAATTGTACCCACCCAAGTATCTTGAACAATAGTATACGAAGTGGAAACAACAAAGGCAATGGAACGATCAGTCCGTACATAGTTACACGGATAAGTTCTATTGACTCATGGCTATACTTGGCATCCAAGAATAAGAGGAATTTCTTGTCTTGAAGTACACCAATAGTTTATAATCATACATTTAGCAAGAGATGGATTTTTTGACTGTCAGTATGCTTACAGATGCATTTCATTATGCCATCAATATTGAATCTAAATAGAAAGGAAAATCATGTTTCATGAACAAGTCAACAGGTCAAAAATCTGACGAGAAGTCACCAACTGAATCCGACAATTTCATGAATCCTTATTAGCTGACTCCACCAAAGCCCAATCATCAAAAGAATAACTTTTAGAAAGACAAGAGGGATCGAATAAAATAAGCTCCTATCGGGAAATGGTGTGATTATCTTAGTTCAGCATGGCATGATACGTTAGAATGAAAAGCTCCTAAGACATTTTTGGAAAAATTGTCGACATCAGACTTGTTCGATAAAACCCTGGTAGAATCTGATCCAGATGCATCAACCCTCCTGGCTTCAACCTCAACCACTCCGAAATCCTCGACCATCATCGATGAGTAGGAACGAGAGTGCCTGTTCCATACATGGATATGGGTTCATAAAAATCCATTACATCCGATTATGGATAATGGTTGGAAGAATAAATTTGTTCCTAAATATCTTGTGAATAAATTAGGTCTTGTCACCACTCCACATCCTCACCCTTACAATATCGGTTGGATGAAGGATGGGAAGGAACCAAGGATCACATGACCATGAAAACTGGCTTACTTCATTAATACTTTTGAAGATGAAGTACTTTATGATGTGGCACCACTTTTTGTGGTTGACGCCCTATTTATTAAACCCTACCCATGGGATTGACATGGTACATATCAGTCACAAACTCAGAAGGTGATTCTCAAAATACAGAATCGATGGTATGGCATACGATAGTGATAACCTACATCAAAGGTTGCTATGATATCTTCTAAACAAACAAAGAATCTTATCAATCATGACCAAAAGTTCTCATTAATCATGATAAAGACTCAACATTACAAGACTACTACAACAACGAGTCGACTCACTAATCATGAATCTCCTAAAAAAAACAATAGATCAAACAAATTATTAAAGAATACTATAACATATTTCAAGCACCCGATGGAGTACCTCTTCATTGTTAGGTAAAACATTCCATTGAACTTGTTCCTGGTTCTTCATTACCTAACGCATATGTTTATAGAAGATCCATTCTAGAAAATAAATATATTCGTAGAAAAATCCAGGATTTGATCGACAAGGGTCATATCCTCCCTAGCTCCTCTCCTTCTGGAAGTCCAGTGATCTTAGTTCTAAAGAAAGACGGGACTTGGAGCATGTTCATTGACTATCAGGCTCTCAAAAAAATTTCAGTGAAGAACTTATACCTCTTCCATGGATTGATGAACTCATTGACAATCTTAAAGGTGCTAAGTTCTTTATGAAACTCGACCTCAAGTCGAGATATCACTAGATTATAATCGAGTCCACCGATGTATGGAAAATGACTTTCAAAACCAAGGAAGGATTGTTTGAATGGTTAGTCATGCCTTTAGGCTTAAGCATTGCACCTGCAACCTTCATGAGATATATGGATGACCTTTTATGACCCTTCATTAGTAAGTGTGTCATTGTCTATCTCAACGATATTGATTTTCATTCGATCATGGGAAGAACATGTCAAATAGATTTGACAAGTCTTTGACACTCTCTAGCAACTTCGACTATATCTGAACATGGACAAATGCTCATTTGCGATGACCAAGATCAAATATTTGGGGTATGTAATTGACTCTGCGGGCATTCATGTCGACCTAGAAAAAGTACAGATCATCAAATATTGGCCCATTCCTAAAAACATTTATGAACTAAGAATTTTTCTTAGTTTGATGAATTTCTATCAATGATTCATACTTGGCTTCAGCCACATCGCATGCCTTTGAATCAATTGACGAAAGGAAATGGGAAAATTGTCTTCAAATGGACACTAACCCAACAACAAGATTTTGAACAAATAAAAAACAATATGTGTACTGCACTAGTACTTGTGTTACCGGATTTGCATCAGCCTTTTGAGATTGAGATAGATGCGTCAGACTATGCCCTTGGCGCAGTGATCACTCAGTCACATCACCCAGTCGCGTTTCATTTTGATACTTTCAATGACACTATTAGAAGGTACTCGACATATGAAAAAGAAATGCATGCCATTGTGCAATCTCTTAAGCAATGATGAAACTACATTCTTGGCAAGGAAATAGTCATCCTCACTTACCATAAACATTTGCAATTCACTTCGTCCTAGTCGAAACTATAGACAACTCAAGTGGATTAATTGCCTGCAAAAATTTCAGTTGGTAATTAAGTATCATAAAGGAAAATCCAATGCCGCAACCGATTGTCTCAGCAGAATACCCATTACTCTGCTATATACAGTGATGAGTATGCAGGGTTATGAGACCACTACTTCATCGCAATTGTATTCGGTAGACTCCATTTTTTCTACAATTTATCGACAACTTCAGATTGACAAGTTGTTGACTACCGACTACTTCCTTAAAGACACCTTGCTATACAAGCTTTGACAACTTTGTGTACTGACTAGTGAGCACCAACATAAGCTCATTTTGGATGCGCACTACAACAAGATTACAGGACATTTTGGAGTCGCAAAAACACTTGTTATCCTCCAAAAGTATTTCTATTGGCCTTCACTTGAATATGACTTGAACAAGTACATTTAATCATGTGTGGTTTGTGCCATTGCTAAAACGTCGAATCAATGACAAGGACTATACACACCCCTTCCAATTATTAATCTTGCACATTGATCTAGGTACTAAACATCAGTCTCATCAAAGATTAATCAACAAATAACTCATGAAATGGTTTAATAGGTCTACAGAATGAGTAGCTGCTCTGTATAATCAGATGAAAGAATCATAATACAATACAATGTCATGCTACAAGCATGAATGAATGAGCAATTTGAATCCTCAAGGAGGTCATTTGAATTGAATGAGTGAATCTAGCTTAACTGAATGTAAGCCATAGTCAACACTCTAGTTAACCACTAATCAAAACCCTAATTGACTCAACTGATCCCTAACTGAAGTCGGAGTGCAATAAATGATTGAGTCTCAACTGAAAGAGATCAGACACATGTCATAGCAAGCCATCCATCAAGTCCTATCACTTCAATGACTCCAATGAACCCCGATGAGGTTAACTGAAGTTGAAGTGAACATCAAAAGTTGGTGGAGGCACACCTGTTGACTCCAGTTCATTAATTAATAATTAAATAATCAATTTAATCAAAGGAGGAGCCTTCACTGCCTTTTTTAACTGATTGTAACAATCAATTAGCAATTAGGTACATTAATGTCACTTAGATCACCCCCAGAGCGGTCCAGTTAGCCTCCCCGAATGTAGGAGAAGGCTAATTTAGCCTCCTTGACTGAAGATAGGCGTGGGTGTGACTAGATGATGTCATTTAATGCTTCATTGATGTCAATTAATGTCAATAATACTTAGGATAGTGGTTTAAATAGGCCAATTTGACCAAAATGAGTTTGTATGGTGGTAAATGTCTCCAGCACCCCCCCTTAAGCTATACTCAGGAGGAGTTAGAAAACATAAATGCATAAAAATTCTAGGGCCTCGACAACTAAGGCCATAGGTCACCTTGTACAATGCTGAAACTGAAACAATGCTAAAAAACAAACTAAGTGAGGAAAAGAGGGAAAACCCAGTGGGAAATACCCCCCTTAAGCTAAACACTGAAAGTTGGTTGAATCACCCTCATGAACTCACGCCAAATAGTGAAAGGAGGTAAGTGAACTTATTTTTTGAAAATCTCTTGGTGAATATGTCTGCAATCTGCTCATCAGTCAGGCATGATTGTAGAATGATAGTCCTGTCATGCACTGGCTCCCTGATGTAGTGCATGTGGATATCTACATGCTTGGTCCTCTTCCTGGTAACTAGATCTATGGAAATATTAATATCACTTTGATTGTCACAAAATAGGACAATGGACAAATTACTACCAAGATCAAACTCTGAAAGAATGCCTTGCAACCAAACTGCTTCGATGCAAGCATTCACCGCTCCTCGATACTCAGCCTCTGCTGAAGATAGTGTTATGGCAACCTAATTTTTTCTTGAACAGAAAATGGGGCCACCACCAAACATGAATACATATCTATAAGTAGACTTTCTATCAATAGAATCACCTACCCAATCGGAATCTGTGTATCCAACCAGCTCTAGCTTGGAGTCAACAACATAGTGAATGCCATAGGTCCTGGTTCCTTGAATATACTGGAGGATCCTTTTGGATTCCTTCCAATGAATATCATGAGTCTTTTGCATGTATCTTGATACATCGTTCATGGCATAACATATATCAGGTCGAGAATGTGTCAAGTACAACAAGCTGCCAATCAGTTGTCAATAGATAGTGCAGTCCATGGGAGGTGTGCTTTTTCCTTCTTCAAGGCTGAGCCTTGAAAGGAAAGGGAATGGTGCAGGCCTACATTCATCCATGTTAAACTTGAATAACAAGTCTGAAATGTATTTTGACTGAGTGACCATAATCCCATCATAATTTTGCTCAACTTCGAGCCCCAGAAATTGTTTTAGGAGCCCCAAATCACTCATTTCAAAGGCATTGTGGAGAGCAATTTTGATGGATGAAATGGAGGAAACTGTGCTACCTTTGATCAGAAAGTAATCAAAATATAAAAAAATGATAATTATATGACCATAAAACTTCTGTAAATACACATTTGGATCTGATCTACACCTTTGAAAGTTTTGCGAGAGAAGGAAGGCATCCACCTTGGAATACCACTCTCTTGGGGCCTGTTTTAACCCGTATAGTGACTTCTTTAGCTTGCAAACCAAATATGGATCAGTGATGTAGCCATCAGGATGCTTCATGTATATCTCCTCATGAATATATCCATGCATAAATGATGACTTAACATCCATGTGATGCACTTCCTAGTGCTTGGATGCTGAAATTGCCAAAACAAGGCGAATGGAGTCCATTTTTGCAACCAGTGCAAAGGTCTCATGGTAGTCCACACCTTGGACCTGAGAAATTTTTTTTGCCACCATACTTGCCTTATATTTGTATGTGATTCCATCAGCATAAAAATTGGTCTGAAACACCCACTTGCATTGAATCAATTTCCTTCCCGGAGGAAGGGAAACTAGCTCCCTAGTGTTTTTCTGAAGAGAATTCATCTCTTCATCCATGACAACATGCCATCTCGGATCCTTCTGAGCATGGTAGTAAGATTTGGGATCTGAAATAATCACCAAATATCAAGTTTTGGACAACAAATTATTAGGACAAGAGAGTGCAATACCTGCTCTTTGGAAATCAAACCGGGTTCTCCTTGTATCATCCGGATTTCCAATGTTATCTCCTGCGGAGGAGAGTGTCTGTCGGGCCCATGTAGGAAGATGATTTTGCACTTCAGGTTCTGATTCAGAATATAATTATTGCTACACACTGATATCAGAAATCAGAGGATCCAAATCAGGGTCATCACCCCCAATTTCATCATCCAAATATTCAGTATAGGAAGGAAATTCAGCAGTTTTCTCCTTCACTAGTTCCACCTCCTAAAGAGGCTCATCGAACTTGACACTTCTCTCGATGATGATCTGTTTGGTTTTTATATACAGAAGATTGAAACCTTTAGATTCATTAGGATACCCAATAAATATACATTCCACTCTTTTCAGTTGCAAAGCCCTTCTTTTATCAAGCGGAATCTGGGCCCATGCAGTGGACCCAAACACCCGCAGGTTCGACACATCCGGCTTGTGTCCGAAGTATGATTCGAAAGGGGTCTTCCCTTTCAAAAATGAGTGTGGAAACCTATTCTTAATTTATCCTACAAAATTCATGGCTTTATCCCACAAATTTGTAGCAAGCTTCTTTGATTCCAACATACAGGTGGTCATCTCCTTGAGAGACCGATTCTTCCTTTCTGCTACTTCGTTCTACTGGGGAGTGTAGGGAATTGAATGTTGGACCTGAATACCACTTTGGGAGCATATTTGCAGCTACTAATTACTGACATACTCTCCTCCATTATCATATCTCAAGATCTTGATCTTAATCCCAGAGTTATTTTCAATCAAGGCCTTCAATTCAAAAAAAAATTCACATACTTCAGACTTCTTTTTGAGAAAGAAGACCCATTTGTACCTTGAAAAATCATCAATAAAAGTAAGGAGATACCTTGATCCATTCATGGATGTGATAGGCATCATACCACTGATATCAGAATTTATCAGCCCCAATATGCATCTGGCTCAGTTTTCCTTCCCCCAATCGAACTTGTGCTCAGGGTGTTTTCCAATCACACAGTCCTTGCAAATTCCCGTGGTTATCTTGATGACCGGGAGGCCTTCAACCATGGATTTTTTATTTAATTGCTGCAAATATTTGAAATTAATATGGCCAAACCTCTCATGCCATAGCCTACTAACCTTATTTCCATGAGTTAGCAGAGCGGTGGGTTTTGCATCCGCAACAAATTGAGAGAACTCATAGGCTTTTGCATGATGGTTTGCAAGGCCTTTAGCAATGAGTTTCCTGGATGCAAGCTCCATTATCTCAACATAATTTGGGCTGAAAGAAACTCTCTTAGGAACTCCTATATGTGGCATCTGATAGACGCTAAGGAGATTTGATGCTAGAGACGGTACATACAAAAAAATTGAAAAAAAATCCATTTTCAAGATCAACAGTACCTTGTCCTTCTGAAATGATGGTGGAGTCATATCCCATGTGGATGGGAATGGATTTTCCAGTATCCAAGGATGAAAAGTATCCTCTTTCAGCCATCATGTGGTTCAAATCTCTAGAGTCAATCAAAAGTTCTTTGGACTTCGAAGTGATTTCCATGAGGGCATGACCTCTTTCATGCTGTGGTTCCCGATCTTGTTGATCTCTCCTCCGAAAGCTTTCCAGAATATTGATGTGATTTCTCTCAAGGAGATAGTTAGCCTCATCAATCTTCTTCTTCATGGAGGAATGTTCAAGGTGGAAGCCCTTCCCAGAGTAAGAACACTTGACTTTTTCCTTGCCATGGTGCCCTTTTCCTTTGTTCTTCCTTGAGTCGAAAGACTCATCATGCTGTTGGTTTTCAACTTTTGGCTTAGGAGCTTTGAATTTAGTTTTTGGATTATTTTGATGCCTTCCTTTACCCGTCATATCTTTGGGGCCCGAGACATGGAGGGCTTGATCATGGGAAGATCTGATGATACCCATCTGGACAAGCTTGTCCTGTTCACTTGTTAGGGACTCAATGAAGGCATTGAGTGTAGGCATCTTCCATCCAGGGGTTGTGAGGTTCCCTGCATGGAATGTAGAAACAAAAACTGAATAATAAGCCCCAAGTTTGGAGAGTATGGTGAGGATGAGCTAATCATGCTCCTTCTCCACTTTTCGTTTCTTCAAGAGTAAAACATTGTGCTTGAACTTTGTGAAAAAGTCATTCAGATTCTCAAAATTGGAGGGCTGGAGAGACATTAGTTCATTTTCAAGCTGGTAAACTCTCAAGTCATCATGCTTTCCATATAGAGTTTCCAATTTGTCCCATATTTATTTTGGAGTATTCAATCCCGCAAGATGGAAAAGAAGATCCCAGGAGATAGAGAGGCACAAGAAACCGAAGGCTTCATCCTTCTTGTTCAAGAATATTGATTTTTCTATGGTAGAACCAGGCTCATATCCAGTGTCCATGGAGACTCTATAGATTCCTCTGGAGCGCAGCTGAATCTCCATGTCACCTTTCCATGAGTGGAAATTGTATAAAGTCAAAATATCTACTAAGGAGGCCATCTGGATCTTCTGGAGCGAATGCTTCACTTGTAGAAAACATGAAAATCACAATAGAAAGGGAAATGTAAGGTCAGACAGCCTGCACATTTTAGGATTTCATCACACCTAGCATAGTCAATTAAGCAAGCTTGATTAACAAGTTCTTTACTTGGGGTATTAAGTGGTAAGCCTTGGCTTCTGGTGTAGTGCTGGATTTTTGAGCTATTGCTCAATTTTCATGCATAAATCTGTCAAAAATCTTGTTTTTGAGAGATAGAGCTTCGTCCCACTGTAAGATCTAATACCATATTAATCTTGCACATTGATCTAGGGACTAAACATTAGTCTCATCAAATATTAATCAACAAATAACTCGTGAAATGGTGTAATCGGTCTACATAATTGGTAGCCACTTTGTATAATCAGATGAAAGAATGGTAATACAATACAATATCATGCTACAAGCATGAATGGATGAGCAACTTGAATACTCAAGGAGGTCATTTGAATTGAATGAGTGAGTCTAGCTTAACTGAATGTAAGCCACAGTCAACACTCCAGTTAACCACTAACAAAAACCCTAATTGACTCAACTGAGCCCTAACTGAAGTCGGAGTGCAATAAATGATAGAGTCTCAACTGAAAGAGATCAGGCACATGTCATAGCAAGCCAACCATCAAGTGCTAGCACTTCAATGACTCCAATGAATCCTAATGAGGTTAACTGAAGTTGAACTAAACATCAGAAGTTGGTGGAGGCTCCCCTGTTGACTTCAGTTCATTAATTAATCATTAAATAATCAATTTAAATAAAGGATGCACCTTCACTTCCCCGTTTAACTGATTGTAACCATCAATTAGCAATTAGGTGCATTAATAGCACTCAGATCACCCCCAGAGTGCTCCAGTTAGCCTCCCCGAATGTAGGAGAAGGCTAAGTTAGCCTCCTTAACTGAAGGTAGGTGTGGGTGTGACTGGATGATGTCATTTAATGCTCCACTGATGTCAATTAGTGTCAATAATACTTAGGATAATGGTTTAACTAGGACAATTTTAGCAAAATAAGTGTGTATGGTGGTAAATGTCTCCAACACCAGTTCCTAATCGACCATGGGAATATATTTCTATGGACTACTTAACAAGATATCCTACTACCAAACATCAACATGACATGATATTAGTAGTAGTCGACAAATTTTCCAAGATGGCTATACTCATACCATGCAAGAAGACTATGACAACACATCAGACTGCTTAGCTCTTCTTTGAACATGCATTAGAGGAAATTTCAACTAAAAAATGGGCCTTTTAACACTAATTCAAATTCCATGTCATCATATGTTAGCCAATGAAATTGCTTTAAATTTGAAATACCATATAGGTCTTAAATAATTTTTTAATATAAATTTGAGTGTAGGTATCATAAAAAAAACTACTTTTTTTGTTTGTATTTTCGACATATCTCCCTGTTATTTTACTCACATTTCAATAGGGAGGGCTTGTTGGATGAGAAATTAAATTACGCATCCAATGAGTACCCACTTGGAATAAGTTTAATGGACCTCTCTACCCCCAAAACAATAAATACTTGAAAAAATGTGATGATGATGTCATCATCACGTTTTTTCAGGTATTTCTTATTTTTGGGGTAGAGGGGTCCGCCAAACGTATGCAGAGTGGGTACTCGTTGGATGTAGAATTTAATTTCACACCCAACAATCCCTACCTATCGAAATTTGAGTAAAATCATGGGGAGATATGTCAAAAATACGAACAAAAAAAATAGTTTTTTCTTTTCTTCCTCCAAAATTAATAAATATTATTTTATTATTTTTCTTAGGAGGCCCATTTTGAGTTGAAATTTTATCTAATGTGTGGAAAAATTATGGCCTCCCAAAGACCATAATTCTAACAGAGATTCTAGATTTGTCAGCACCTTTTGGCAAACTCTCTAGAGATAGCTCAACACGAGACTTTCTTTGTTGACAACATTCAATCCACAGATAGACAGACAGACGAAAGTTGCAAATCGCTTAGTCGTACAATTGCTTTGCATGTACAACCACAAGAATCATTGAACATGGGATGACAACCTTCCATACATACATCATAGCTACAATCATTCTCAACATAGCTCTACAATAAAGAATCCATTTGAGATCTGTTATGAATTTCAACCCTCAGCGCCTATCGAATTAATTAGTTCCTCGACACATTTGAATGACACCAGCTTCGAAGGACGAGAAGTCAAAAAAGCATTGAAGTTTAGAGATCAAATATACAACATCCAGAAGCAAGCAAAAGAGATGTTGAAATGAGCTAATGCAAAAGCTAAGGCCGGACACGACAAACATCGTATTACTCATTCATTCCAAATTGGGGATCAAGTTTGATTACATCTAAAGAAGGAGCGCTTCACTGGTCCATACAGAAATATGAAACCTTTGCAATATGGTCCATACAGTATCCTTAAATAGATTGGAGAAAACTCTTTTCATCTCGACATTTGTGCATGCCTTCACCTACATCTAGTTTTCAATGTATATCTACTTCAACTATACCATGCACCATCGTTTGAACATAACAACTTGCAAACAACAGAACCCGAATACATCCATCCAAACATTCATGAATCTCTTCTTTGTGACACCATTGTGGGATGATGCATACACCATACAAGGATGAAATCCATTCCATTGTTTCAAGTGGCTAAAGTTGGAAAACTCCCCATGCAAGGAAAATGGTACTCTACTACTGAAGTAGCCAATAAGTTTCCTCACCTAAATGAATACACAATTGAGACCATTATTTCTTAAGGAAGGAGGAACGATCCAACCAGCAGCCAACATGTTCGCCTTCGACAGGTCCTCCTCGACATGTTTAGCTGATAGATTCGCCTTTGGCATGTCCTCCTCAACATGTTGATTTGATAGGTTCAACTCAACAGGTTCGCCTTGACATACAACATACCAACATGCTTTGTGAAGGTTGAGCTTCTGAACCATTATAACTTCTTTTGTAATTGAATGTAGTGGGTAGTCACCCAAGTGTCTCAACATCCTATATAAGCATGTACATTAATGTAATATAGACATCATCTGATTCCTCCATCTTTCACGGAGAAGAAGTAATAAATTGGTTCAAATTATTGCATGTTGTCTATGTGTATATTTCTAGTTGACATAGTGTGTTTCCTACTTTGCTGGTTCTTCTTATATGCTTTAGCCATGATAGTAATCAACTCATTCAGTAAACTGTTGTCCCCATCCTGCATCTGGGAACAAATTGGGTCATTTAATGACTCTGACTGGGAAGTGATAACACTGATAGGAAATAAAATTTTGGACATGTGTTTATGATTGTACATGGACCGATCAGCTGGTCAAGTAAAATCAAAGTGAAATTGCACTTTCGTCTACATAGGAAAGGTACATAGGAGCTATGAATACACCTACTCAATGTTTGTGGTTGCAGGGAATACTTGGAGGATTTGGGATCGAGTCAGAGACTTCTACAGCTGTATATTTTGACAACTAGAGTACCATTCAAATCTCAACTAATCCAGTACTAAGGCAGTGAACCAAACACATCGATATCCATATGCTCTGCGTCAGAGGACTTGTGCATGATGGGGTCATTGATTTGCAATATTGCGCATCATATGAGCAAGTCACTGACATCTTCACCAATATTTTTTTTTAGAGGACCTTCAACATTCTCAAGTAACTTATTGGGATATCTGATCACATGTTGAAGATAAATTGAAGACCTTATTTCATACAGTTTTGTTCATGTCCATGTATGAAGGAGGATTTTCCCACTTGTGGTTCTTCCTCTTTCCTTGTTTTGTATGGACAAGAAGTATGTAAAGGGTGAATAAGACTTGTTTCTAGTCCCTATATGTAGGATATTTTTTTGATAATGTACATTAATTTAGGATTAATATCGGGTGTCGAAATAATAAAAAACCATCCCAAGACTTAGGATAAAATAATTAATCTTTTTGATTAATTCCTAGGTCCTACACTAGATAGTTTGCACCCAATTCCATTTTTGAGGTCAAGATTGCAAAAAATTCATCATGGAGTGAGTTATATAGATCCTATATAGTATTATTCCAACCTACAAACTTCCCAGAATAGAAACTATGCATTATTTCCTTATCCATAGTTTCCATCTTTTTTCGTAGTTTTAAGACAAAAGCTAAAGCTAGTTTTAAAGGTAGTCTTCCTTGTTTTTTGCACCAACTCACCTCCCTTATTTTCCTCATGTAAGAGACTGATAAAGTCAAATTTCCATCACTTATGATCTGTACATACTCATTCAGTGAATTCATGAGCATATTGACTTATTTGGAAAGTGCTTTATGCACATATGGGGGATTTTGACTAGTTTAGTAAGCCTACTTTTGTACTGATTCAAATAGAAACCTAACTCTTTCGGATCATTGGATTATATACTTTATAAGAAGCCTATATATATTTATTAATGGATTATGTAAATTAATACAATCAACATTTTTTGTATTATCACATATTTAGTCTCCTTCTTAAGTGTTTCTTGCATAATTTCAAGGAATTTTGTGAGTTCAATTGTTCTAAGCTTGGGCTAAATTTCCACACTACCACTCCACTATGAGGAAATATACAATGGAATTACTCAATCCATTAATTAGGATTCATCACATGTAATACCATGGGACACCCAAATACATGGGATCGTAAACCATGAATGGTAAACCCATCTTCCATTATTTAATGGAGTCAAGATTAACCTAACATTCACCTTATTAGGAAATAAAATGAAAAATACATATAATAAGCAAACAAAAACAATGAATAAGAGGATTTTTATTGTGGAAACCTATGAAAATATGATTCACAACAAGATCTAGGTCCTAAAGGAAACCTCACAACTCAAGATATTCACAGATTATGCAAAAAAAACATTGAAAAGAGAAAACTTAACCCATAGGAATGGTTCCAATAACTAATTTTATTATCATTGTTCAGTATGTAAATATGCCTAGAACATCATTATTATACAATAGGAGAAAATTTTTATCCTTTGGAGGCAAATTGGATGCATACATGTGGCAGGCTTATATTGGACCTCAAAACCCCCCTAGGTGGACCAATGAGCTACCTAACAACCTCAAATGACAAGGAATGCATGTGGTAACATGGAAAAAGAATTCTAGGACTTAAATTAAGGTAGGGTAGGCATGGTGGAGAGCACGGGTGAGTGGGAGTGGCTCTAGGCAACAATAAATGGTCCAAAAGAGCCAAAAACTACCAAATGCCACACATGGGAACCTATGGTAAACTAGTTTCCCTATTTTATTGAGTGGGAGCACGACAAGGACTAAAATGTCATAAATGAGGGTGAATATGTTACCATAATGATTAAATGTGTGTTCTTGGGTGTATTAATGAGTCCAAAACACCAAAAGGACCTTGCTTAACCAACACAACCTGGTTTTGGACCATATAACATAAGTATGAAACAAATGAAAATTTGTCCTAGGTGTATGACCATGGTACTAAGGTGGTTTAATGATATAACACCCCCCTTTAATCCTGACTTAGGAATATCCGATTCTTGAGATTGGATAACGGGGGTAAGTATACCTCCAAGGATTTTGATGGATTTTGCACATAGGAGGGGATCAGGAGACAGTTGACAGTTCCATATACTCCAGAGCAGAATGGAGTAGCTGAGAGGAATAATACATCCATTCTTGGAGCATATCGAGCTATGTTACATGACCAGTCACTTCCTTTCTTTCTCTGGGCTGAGGCTTGCAACACCGTTGTATACCTTCAGAACAGGAGTCCCCATTGGGCAGTGGGGAATATGACACCTGAGGAGTTCTTTTCAAGAAAGAAGCCTGAAGTTGGCCATTTTTGTATATTTCATAGTTTGACTTATTCTCATGTCCCTTTAGAGAAAAGGACAAAGTTGGAACCCACTGCAGAGAAGGGCGTCTTTGTGGGTTATGATGAGAATGTGAAGGATTTCTGCATTTATCTTCCCTCTCAGAGGAAATTGGTGTTGAGGAGGGATGTGAAGTTTGAGAAGGAGAAAGCCTTCAAGAGGTCGAGAGAGTCAAATAAGGAAGAGCAGCAGGTCCCTACACCTTAGGTTGTGGAACAAGTTCCATCTACGCAGCAGTCAAGATCACAGGTTTTCAGGGTTACAGGACCACAAAGTGTTTTCATAGGTTCACCAAGTTTAGTGGTTAGGCCAGTAGGGTATTCAGGGATAGGTGATGGGTATACTTTTATAGGTACACCTTATAGGGCATTGGGATTAGGATCAATATCAGGAGTACAAGATACACCTGGTGTTGGCACACCAGCTTCAGGTTCATAGGTCATTGGGGATTCTAGCTCTGGTAGCTCTTCTGATCAGGACAAGCTAGTGTGGGAAGAATGTTTAGGGAAAAAGAAGCCTACATGGCTTCAGGAGACCTTAAAGGATGCCTTAAAGGTTGGGACACCCAGTGACAAGGTGAGAGCCATCAAGATGCCTGAAATATTGGGCATGGTGTTGGTGGCTTGTTCATGAGATTTTGAGCCTTCTACTTTTGAGGAGGCCTCCCAACATTCGATATGGAGAGATTCCATGATGGATGAGTACCATTTCATCATGAAGAATGATGTATGAGAGATTGTTCCGATACTGGAGGGGAATTTGGTGGTGACTTCTTGTTGGATTTACAAGCTGAAGCATGTAGCAGATGGGAGTGTGGAGAAGTACAAATCCAGGTTTGTAGTGTGAGGGTTTTCACAGGTTGAGGGCATTTATTATGATGAGACTTTTGTGCTGGTTGCTCGTTATACATCTATCAGGGCATTAATTTCCATTGCGGTGGAAATGGGTTGGAAGATCCATCAGATGGATGTGAAGACCACATTTCTCAATGGGATCATACAGGAGGAGATTTACATTGAGCAGTCTCAGGTCTTTGAGATACATGATAGAGAGACACATGTATACAGGTTGAAGAAGGCCCTTTACGGGCTGAAGCAAGATCCAAGAGCTTGGTACTCCAGGATTGATTCTTACTTGTTGAGTATGGGGTTTCAGAAGAGTGAATTAGATATGAATTTCTACTTCATCATGGTTGGAGATGATCCACTTGTTCTTCTGCTATATGTTGATGACTTGTTTATCATAGGGAGAGAGACACTCATTGTAGCTTTCAAGAAGGATCTTGCAACAGAGTACGAGATGAATGATATTGGGTTGATGCATTATTTTTTGGGATTGGAGATTTGGCGGGAGCCTGGACATATTTTCCTGGGGCAGGGAAAGTATGCGGTTGATATTTTGAGGAGATTCAGGACAGAGGATTGTAGGCCTATGTCGACACCTATGATCAGAAACTAGAAGAAGATTCATGCTTTTGAGGGAGAGTTGGTGGATCCTACTTTATACCGTCAACTTATTGGTTCATTGATATATCTTGTCAACACTTGGCCAGATTTGTGTTTTGCAGTGAAGACTCTTAGCCAGTTCATGGTTGAGCCTAGGAGTGTGCATTGGGTCACTACAAAACATGTGTTACACTATCTTTCAGGGACGGTGGATTTTTTTTTGGACTACAAGAGGTCATAGGGGATCAGATTGGTTGGCTATATAGATTCAGATTGGGCAGGTGGTGTGGCATACTGGAAGAGCACTTTCAGATGTTGTTTCAGTTTGGGCTCGGTAGTAGTTTCATGGTTCAGTTGAAAGTAGAAGTATGTTGCATTGAGTACTGCAGAGGCTGAGTACATGGCAGCTAGTTTGGCCAACAGCGAGGCCTTATGGATTCACAAGTTGTTGGTGAATCTATTTGGTCAGGAGCTTATGCCTATGGTTATTTACTGTGATAATCAGAGTTGCATCCAGCTCTCTGAGAATACATTTTTCCATGACAGGTCAAAGAACATTGAGATTAGGTATCCTTTCATCTGAGACTATGTTCATAGAGGGGTAGTGATGGTTCAGTACATTTCCATAGATGATCAAGTAGGAGACATATTGACGAAGTATTTGGGGATGGGAAAGTTTGTCTTCTTCAGAGACAAGTTGGGAGTGGTGCAGAACACCTTCCTCGGTAAGAGGGAGTGTTAGTTTTGTACCTAGGGAAGTGTTCCCCTAGTGAATTTTCCCTTAGCCACTTAGAGAGGGGACAGAAAGTGATCCTTGCATTAAATGACTCAAGTAAAAGCATTTAATTTGACTTTAGATCATTAAAGTCAATTTTTGATCAATTTAAGTGGGTGAGTGAAATTAATATTTTAGAAATAAAATATTAGCATTTAATTTCATCCATTAATCTAATCTAATCTCCACCATTGGATTAGACTCACCATAGAGTTTTCTTGAAAAGGCATGGGAAAGGCATTTTTCCTCACTTTTGCAGATTGAAGTGAGAAGAGAGAGCTGAGAGAGAGAAGAGAGAAAATTTCCATTTTTCCTGAGCAAGAGGAAAAATTTTGTAGCACGTAAACTGAGGGAAAGGACAACAGCAAAGAGGGCACAAAAATTGAAAAGAAGACAACAACATTTATTGCTGGTCCGTACAGTCCATACCGTACGATTTTGAGGCAGTAGGCACAAATTTTGAGGCAGATTTTTGGGCACGATTTTCAAGGAAAAAAATTGGGCATAGATTTCTAGGTCCATACAGTCCATACCATCCATATAGTTTGTCTGTACATTTCGTTCGTACATTTCGTAGAGTGGCACATAAATTGAGGAAGAAAACAAAAAAAATTAGAGTTTGATTTTTGTTGCTCGACATGCAAATTGAGACAAAAATTTATCTTCCAGGTTGAGATAAGTTGGTTTGATATTTTCTATGTATTGCTGTAAATGATAAACTTCTCCTGAAAAATAAAAATACTCTCTCTTTGACTGGTTTTCCCCTAGTGGGTTTTTGCAGGGCCATTGGCCAAAAATCCTAGTGTTCTGTGTGATTAAATGGCGTGCTGATTTTTATTTCCTGTCACTGAAAATATTATTTAGAGGAGTGTTTTAAGTCTAATTTTTTTAGTTTATTTCCAGCACTTTATTTTTCTGAGAATGTCATAAACAATGATATAAATTTTACTTGAAACCAGTGGTTGAAAACTAGTGAAAAATGTACATAAATACACCACAATATTGAGGCCTTGGAAACTAAGGCTCATGTCACATATTACAACAATTTATTTGTCCATATAAGCAAGGTAAGGAGGAAAACCTTGTGGGAACAAAACCTCCCCTAAAAAATGGACATTGGAGCTAAATATAATAGTGAATATCAGTAATCACCATGTGTCACCCACTCGAAGAAGTGATCTCATATATGTGATTGTATTCTCTGTGAAGCTCTTGGTGAATTTGTTAGCAGTTTGCTCCATAGATGGGAAATATTGCAACGATATCACCTCCTCATGAACCAAGATCCTAATGTAGTGCATGTGTATCTGTATGTGCTTGGTCCTCTGTCTCTACACTAGATCAATGTAAATATTTATTTCACTTTGATTGTCACACCAAATGACTGTGGGTGAACTAAATGCAAATCCAAGTTCTCCAAGAATACCTTGTAACCATGCACATTGTGTAGTTGCATTCATTGCTCCTCTGTACTCGGCCTCAAATGATCAAAGGGATAGAGTGTGTTGTTCCTTAAATGAAAAGAATATGGTGTTAATTTTTTCATATGCTTAGCTAAGACATCAGTATTTCATTATATTTTCATAACAAAAGCATATAAACAGGATCACTAAAAGATAGACAAGCACAACCATACAAAAGGAACACAAATATTTATCCTGGGAAAAGCCTAAAGGGAAAAACCCAGCAAAATCTTCCTCAATATAGATGCCCCAAAAAGATAAAAGATAAAACCAGCAAGGAGATCAAAGCCTGATCCTCCTCCTTCTCTAGCTACTTCTCTTCTCCACTAATGCACTACACAAGTGAGAGTGTGTGTTCCAAATGAGGAGCACCACACCTCTATTTATATTCATCCGTTCACTTTAATTAACTCATCTGACATGTAGGATCAAGTTAATAATGTAGGCTCGAGTTACACATGTAAGCTCAAGTAACCACACTAGGGTGCTAATGACCCACCTTTACAATTAGAGGGGACTACCTCATGACTCTTATTAGTTATTCTAATTAGAAGCATCGGGGTACAAAGTAATACAAGTGGTTCTCCTGGTAGGACCATTAGGAACCACAAAAGATACATATAGAATATTCTTTGAAGTTACAATATTTCAACACTCCCCCTTAATGAGAAGGGTATTATACAACAACATCAACAACAACAATAGTAGGAGAGAGATAGAGTACATCATCAACATCATCAGGGTGATACATCTATAAATCATTGGAAGCTTTTCAACATCATGTAGCCTTCATCTTCAATCTTTAGTCTTCAGCATCATCAATACTATGACCGCTTCGATCAGAAGCATCTTGACTCTTCAATCAGCAGCAACATCTTCAGCACCTTGACCTTTCGATCAGCAACATCTTCAGCGCTTTGACCTTTCAATCAACAACATCATCTTCAACACTTTGACCTTTCGATTAGCAACACCATCTTCAACACTTTGACCTTTATATCAGTAAAATCTTCTTCAGCACTTTGGCCTTTCGATTAGCAACAACATCATCATCATACTCTGATCTTTCAATCAGACTCATCACTATCATCAGCCTCTGATCTTTCGATCAGAACCATCATCAACCGAACATCATCATATTCTAACATCAACTCATCATCATATTCTGATCTTTCGATCAGTACGTCATCATCATCATACTTTGACAATACGTCGTCATCATCATCAGGATCTCATCATCATCACATTCTGATCTTTCGATCAGAAACATCATCATCATCATCGCATTCTGATCTTTCAATCAGAAACATCATCATCATCATCACATTCTGATCTTTTGATCAGAAAACATCACCATCATAATCATAAGCAACTTCTGATCTTCCGATCAGAAAACATCATCATTGTCATATTCTGATATTTCGATCAAAGAACATCATCATCAACAACTTCTTATATTTCTATTAGAGAAACATCATCATCATCATATTTCGATCTTTTGATCAGAGAACATAATCATCATCAGCAACAGCATCATCATCATATTCTAATATTTCAATCAGAGAACATCATCATCATCAGTAACTTCTGATCTTTCGATCAGAGAAACATCATCATCATCATATTCTGATCTTTTGATTAGAGAACATCATCATCATTAGTAAAATATGATCTTTTGATCAGAAACATCATCATCATCATAAAAACATCAACATCATCAAAACATCAACATGATCCTTTCTTTCAGAATTACAGGATTTAGGTCTTTACGAAGTTACCAATTATCCTTCCTTTCGGAATTACGGGATTTAGGTCTTTACGGAGTTACTAACGATCCTTCCTTTCGGAATTATAGGATTTAGGTCTTTACGGAGTTACTAATGATCCTTCCTTTCAGAATTATGGGATCAACACATTTGTGGAACTCAGACAATCCTTCCTATTGGAATTACGGGATCAACACATCTGTGGAACTCAGACAATCCTTCCTATTGGAATTATGGGATCAATTCAATGATCCTTCCCTTCGGAATTATGGGATTTAGGTCTTTTCAGAGTTACTAACAATCCTTCCTTTCAGAATTAAAGGATCAACACAGATGTGGAACTCAGACAATCCTTCCTCTAGGAATTACAGGATCAACACACGTTCTCGAGTACTGAAGTCACCGAATCAATTCTAAACCGAAGTTCAAGGATGATACAATCCTACCACATTCATGGGGACCGAGATCTCCGGATACATTTTGAACCGAGTTTCAGGGATGATGCAATCCACCACTTTCACGGGGGCCGAGACCTCTGGATACATTTTGAACCGAGGTTCAGGGATGATGCAATCCTACCACTTTCACGAGGGCTGAAACCTCTGGATACATTTTGAACTGAAGTTCAGGGATGATGCAATCCCAACACATTCACGGGGGCTGAGACCTTCGGATACATTTTGAACCAAATTTCAGGGATGATGCAATCCCACCACATTCATGAAGACTGAAGTCACCGGATCTATTTTGTACAGATGTCCCAGGATGATACAATCCCTCTTCATTCTCGAGGGCCAAGGTCACTGGATCACTTTTGGACAGATTTCCTGAGATGATACAATCCCTCTTCATTCTCGAGGACCAAGGTCTCTGGATCACTTTAGGGAAAGTGCCCAGGGATGATACAATCCCACTGCAACATCACTACTCTCCCTTTCGAGGAAGGTCTTTTCAAACAACACCAAGCTTGTATCGAAAGTGTTTGAACTTTACCCGAGACAGAGGCTTCATCAGTACATCATCATTCAAACCATCATCATATACATCTTCAGTATGTGAATACTAAACTATCACCATATGTATCTCCAATATGTGAATACTGAAATCATCATCATCTATATCTTCAGTATAGAAATACTGAAAGCATCATCATCTCTATATTTAGTATAGAAATACAGAATCATCATCATCTGCATCTATAGTATGTAAATACTGAAACATCATCTATATCTTTAGTATGGGAATACTGAAACATAATCATCTACATCTTATCTCGTATGTAGAAATACCGAATTTTTATGTGTTACAATCGGAACACAGGGTTCTCTGTCATCACAAATATGGTTATCACATAGAATCATTGTAGTATCCATCTTCAATTCAAAGAGACCTGATATCAGGTTCCGAATCCATATGACTTCACAACTTAGCAGAGCAATCTGCTATGTATTTTGATTCAGCTGTGCTATGAGAAACCATTAGAGAGAATTTGAGGTCAAAAATGGGCCTCAAAAGGACCAAAATGTACTATAAAAATCAACCAATTACATTCTAGTAGATGACATCATCCCCCATGGTTGAAGTGGCATTGCATGAGTTAAGAATGTTTATTTGTCACATTTTCTATGGTGGATGAAAATCCATAATTAACCAAGGTAGTGGTACAAGTACTTTTAAGTCATAAAGTGAAGTACTCACAATAAAAGTCATTCCACACTTTCTCATAAAATAATATTATTGTTATTTTCAATTAAAGTACTCACAATTCACTTTCTCATAAAATAATATTATTGTCATTTTCAAGGAAAGTACTCATAATTCATAAAAATGTCTTTTCACATTTTTTTATAAAATAATATATT